>CM056051.1:339960556-340275556 GCA_029574335.1 Rana kukunoris | reverse complement strand
CTGGGGGAGGTGACCGAATGTGTACCTATGTACAAGGGACATAATTGGTCTCCTCTCTCCCTGACAGGGACGTGGACCTCTTTGTTTACACACAGAGCTCCACGTCCCAGCTCAATTGTCGGCAATCGCGTGTGCCCGGCGCCCATCGCGGCCGGTGTTCTAGTTCTAGCCGCTTTAAATGACAGGACGTCATATGACGTGCTGTCAGGACCATAAAGTATCCCGCCCGCCGTCATTTGACGGCAGGCGGGTATCAAGTGGTTAAAGTAATTTTTATATAATTTTTTTATTTACTAGTAAAAAAAAATTGTAAACCCTAAAATGTGGTTTTACTCATGGACTGTTATATTGCAGTTATACAGGGTTTTTCTATTTGTATACTTTATTTACATATATTTTTTTTAATGATTAGAAATGTTTTTTTTTTCATTAATATGAATGGTGTATAGCTGCATTACATATGTGGGATTCCATTAATATACTATACACCATTCACATTTAAATAGGCACATGTATGAGCTTTAAATATTGATAACTTTATTATTTTATTAATATGTGGTGTATAATGTGTGTTGATTCATGTGCAACTGTTGTATTTTCCACTTCCTCATACTGTAATCCTGCTAAATCACACGAGATTACAATGAGAGAAGCCATTCTCAGGAGTTTCCAGACGTTTTTAGATCGCTCCTCAACTCAACATGAGAACCGATCTACAAAGTTTCATAAACAGGCACTCAGAGGAGAGTGATCTCCCCTGAGAATGCCTGAGAACTGAAAAGCGGCATTTTACTGCACTTTCATTAAAGGACACCTGTCCCACTCCAAAACATACCAAGGCAACTCTATGGCCCCTATTTGAAACACTAAGTCCCTTATTGTCCAAATTGCAGGCTCTAATAGAGGACATACTGCCCCCTTCTGTCCATTTAGATGTCTGTTAAAGTGGATGTAAACCCCCAAAAAAATGTATTTTTTTTTTTTTGATGTCACAATGTAGAGTATAATATTTCCTATCATCTGTGCCCAGTCTTGCCACACAGAGTTAATCCAGCTCTGAGCAATCCTCTTTTATGTTCAGTGAAAATGAACAGCCTTCCAGATAAAACCCTGCCTAGATAAAAAGTCATTTTTCTCTCCTCTTGCTTTGAGTGAGAGGTTATTTACATATCTAGCTAGGACATGTTTATTATATGTTATGTTTTGTTTATCATAATATGAGGTGATATAACATCATAACACATCCTAGTAATATACAATGAACTTTGGATCACCTCATGTTATGATCAACATGTCCAAGCTAGATTTGTAAATGACCTGTCACTGAAAGCAAAAACAGAGAAACAGACTTTATAATTTGGCAAGTTTTTATCTGGAATTCTGTTAATTTGCACTGAACTTTAAAAGAGGATTACTCAGCGCTGGATTAACTCTGTGTGGCAAGACTGGGCACAGATGATAGGAACTCTTATACTCTACATTGTGACATCCACTTTAACACATTTGTACATGTTTTACCAGTTACATGTTAAGGCTTCTGCTGAAAGGTTTGTCTGTTAAATGTTTCAAGCTGGTCATCTGAGTATTTTTGTGGGTTTTTTCCTTTGTTTTTATGGGCCTGTTGTGGTTCGGTTTGCTAAATTGTTGTCAATTTATTTCTCGAGGGGCATCCCATGGTCTTTGACTACCCTGTGTCCTTTTATTGTACAAATAAGGGGATTTTGACTTGCCTGGAAATTCCTCATCCATTCCTGTGGTCACTCGTAATTACGTGCCACAAAACTGGGGTCTCACAGAATGGGTGGGGTAATAAGAGCGTGCAGTAGGGTGGCTCTAGCAAAGATAAGGAGTTTACAGGTGAGTTATTGATTGCAAAGTTGTCTCAGTTGTACACTACTTCCTTTTCCACCTATCTGTAAATTGATTAATTTCTCTACAGGTCTGCTGTTAACCATTTGAAGTATGCTATTCATTTCTTTAATAGCTATTTGATACAAGCGCTAGAGTAAACTTTGATCATGATTGTGCTTGTACGTTTACTATTTACAGGTCAGACCATTCCTAATGTACTGCAGTTCAGCATTGCAATTACATGTCAAGTAACATAAAAATAGGTTTGGATAATGCCTAAATCTGCTGAATCTTTCACTACTCAAGGGTTTGGTTTAATATTGTATACTGTATGATCTTTTACTGTTGTCCTTATTTAAACCCCATAGGACTTTGATCGACTTAATAACTCTGCACTGTAACGTCACTGTCCTATCATCTTTTATACATAACAGAGACCAAAAGACAAATGTGGTTAATTATAAAAATCACCCAAGGAAATTGTGTCTTAAATATATTTTATACATTTTCTCTAAAACATGTGGTCCTAAACTATTTAATACAGATGAATGTACTTCTCTGCATTTTGTCATAAATAGAACACATAAATACAAACTGAAGTATTGAAACTAAAATAAAATGTTTCTCTTGTTCATAGCAACCAATCAGATTTCAACTGTCATTTTTTTTAAATCAATTTGGTAAATGAAAACTATAATATTTTTTTTTATAAATCTGCAAATTTTTTAGATGAATTGAATGTACCTTTATACTCATTAGCATGAATGGTGCTACAGCACCTACGGACTGCATTTATACAGGAAATGGTTAGAGGTTTTGTAAATATTTCATGATAAGCATTGATTTTTGTTTAAGAACAAAGGATGCAAAAACAATCGGACTCAAACCCAAAAAATTTGTACCATATTGTATACACAAAAAAGATGACAAGTCGTTTAAAACCCATCGTGCTCACTAAAGTTCCCATTTGGGGTGCCACGCCAGAGTGGAGAGGATTGATCTGTTCTCTAGGAATTCTCAACGTTAAATGTTTACTGTTTACTATTCTTATAACCTGTTAGTGGATATAAGTTGACTTGTCACAATGTATTCATCGATGTCTCTGCACGCCGTACAATGATTAATTGTACACTGTACTTTATATGCAAAACCAATAAAATATTTGAAAGAGAAGAAAAAAAAACTTGTCATGCTCCTTACAGTGGATAGCACTGTTGTACTGCAGTGCCAGTGTGCCGAGGCTGATGCTAAACGAAGAGGAAATCTGTAAAAAATTTACTGTATATAGTCTTCCAGCATTAGCATGGGTTTACTCTGTGTTGCGATTTTATCCAGAACCGAGCTACATACTTGTAGGATAGACGTTTCCTTCTTAAAAATGTGTTCTTGTGCAACAAACAGTGTATGTGTGTGTGTGTGTGTGTGTGTGTGTATATATATATATATATATATATATATATATAACATTTCTAATAATACTAATCCTATATCCCATCTTAAGAAATAATTCTGTAACAGTCTAGGTTGATGAAGGGAATGAAAAACAAAAAACCCTTTACCATGTATTTCGTTCAACCATACATTTAAATGTCTAAAAAAAATGTGCTGGTTTTCTCTTTTGTATATGAGACATTCGCTATGTGATGCCTACATTATATTTAATTATGATGCTAAGTATAAGCATTATTACTCAGCATAGTAAAACATCCTATGATCGTTAAGTGGCAAGTTGTTTTTTTGTTTAACTTATATAAAAAAATTATATTCAGAAAATATGTAAAATTTCAGTTGTTTTCTGGAGCTTTAGAAATCATCTGACACAAATATATATATATATTTTTATTTAATATGAACACCCATCTGCAGAAATACACACAAACATACATAAACCTTTGTTATATTTAAACTATTAAAGATGCATGCATATGCCGCAAAGTAAAAATGAATGTAAGGTAAAATATTTTATGTTGGTTATTTTGTTACGATTTGTATTTTTATGTCAGTATTGTTACACATAATATTGAAATACTTTTTTAAATTAACAAATTGCAGGTACAGAATTTAGTATTTAGAATCTATTTTTATATTTTCATAGGTTAATGCTTTAATTAGTATGTATATTTAAATCACATTTCAAAACTAGCCACGGCCTTTCTGCAGCCTTCGAAATTTTTAGTTCTTCATTGCCTAACAGTGCTTAACAAAATTCCATAAGTTTATGGTCTTTTTTTTTTTTTTTTTTTTTAAGATTTTTGGGTGTGTACAGTATGTATATATTTTTTCTGAAGGGCATGGCTTTTTCTGAGGCGTGTCATTTATGACATTCAGCTGCTGAGTTTTATTAGTTTTGCAAGTCAAATACAAAAAAATATTTGTATCAAATAAATTATTTCAGGCAACATCTAGACATTAGACCTATTGCAGTGGTATTGCGGATGTGTTTATTCTACTATTTTTAAGTATTTAATTATTCAGTGCATACTTCACATCAGGCATGTCCAATCCAAATAAAACAGTGAATTGAATTAAGTGGAATTAATCTTCAAGGGGCCACGTTATGTCTACCAAGGCCACCCATACTTGATCCCCCCCCCAGAAATAATAATAATAAAAAAAAAAAAGATTTAAGCACTGCAGTGCATTTTAGTAGCTATTGCAGGTTTCGATGTTTTATTCCAGAAAATGGAGCCCTGAAACATTTCAAAAGTACCAAGCAGCAAAATTGCATGACAAAGTGTAGCCTTTGTAAATTTCTTTACATGGTAGGTGCAGTGCATACTGTTATATGTGCTCTTTAGTGCACAATGTGGGTGTGTTTAGAAGGATGCTTGTCAGTGCTTAAAGGGTAACTCCACTTTTTTCATGGGGGTGGCAAACAAAGAAAATAATGTAACGTATACAATTGCAACAGTATTGCAAATTAATTTATTAAAAATTACCTTTCCTTTTCAATCTGCAACCACTGTAATTGTATGAAAATGCAATATGCTACCTGCAGGTGTTCTGTACACAGAGTGCCCTCCAGAAACACTTCCTGCTTGTGTGATTGGCTCACAGATTTTCCCAGAAGTCTGCACTAAGATGAGTCATTTTTGATGAGATACTCCCAATAGGAAATCTATTTCGGACAGTACAGGCCACACACTGAGTATTTGTACTATACAATGATACAATGTATTAGATAACAATGTAAAGAGTTCATGCAATATGTATGCATTTGAATGATTAAAGACGTAGTGCTGATAGAATTCACTGTGTATATGTATGCACCAGAAAAGAATGCTGGTAAGGTAGGTCTTAGCCAACATGTTTTGCCAGACTTTGCTTCAGCAGGTCTCATGAAGACAATACAGCACTCATCTCAGCACAGAGTAGCACCAGCACAATATCTCCCTGGGCGGGTGCTGGAACATTAAGGGAACCCCACCAAATACAGGTCAACCACAGAAGGTTTTTAGGGCATATATGTATAAGGACACCCCATTATGTATCCAAAAGGTAGTTAAGGAGTCCTCAGTATCTCGTGTAAGCCCACTATTGATTCACAGTGCACAATTCATCCATAGCGTACAAAGGATTGGTATTGGATTACATTTAGGAAATCAAGGGGTCAGTGGACATAAAGCTCCTCCTAGATGTCCTCAAATCGAACGTGGCCATTCATATGTATGCCAAGATAGAAAGAAAGAGGTTGTTAAAAAAGTTTGTTAAAATTCTTGCAATGTACTATTTATACGGGGGGCCACAACATGCTAATCTCACACTACAGCTTTGCTATTAAAGCCTGTTTACGATTTCTAGAGAGAAAAGATTAGACTTTTACAGCATGTTTATCAAGTTCAGTTGTCTGCTGAGTTGGGGAGAAGAAGCTCTGTTTTTTTGATCAGCCAGAGGGATGTTTGAAAAAAAATAACTGATTATCCCATCCACACAAACAAGGTGGATGGAAGAATCCTATTGTATTCTGACAGCAGGGACAGTGACAGTTCCTTATTTGTAACAAGTATCCCTAATAGGGTTGCATTTGTCTTTTATGATGATTAATGTTTAAAGGTAATGCACAGACTCTTCATGTTTTTGTAAATATACATGTAAAAAGGCCTGGTTCACTCCTTTTGTGTTCTTATGTTTTTGAAAAAAAAAATTTAAATGTTGGATTCAATGTAAAAATACATTGAATCCAATGAGCCCCTTCATATCTGTGCGCTGTATTCGAAAAAAATGAGGCATAGCTGGTCTTCCTTGAGTTTCATTCGCTGTAATAGAGTAATGAAAATGTGTAAAATGCACTAAAAAGGGACACAGTTGTGAACCCAGACAGAAATTGTCTTAATGCAAATCTTGTCAATATTTACCACTGATTGGATGATAGAAGTCAGCAGAGCTCATATTCACTAGGCTAAGTGAAAATTCCAGTGTAAAGTGACCAGCCCATTTTACCTTTAGTAAATCTACCCTTTAGGAAATACAATCTACCCTGCCTCCATTGACTAATCTACAAGTCTACTACTAATACAACAACCAACAATAGAAAAGCAAACATGTAAAAATCTGAAAGTCCTATTTAAAACTACTTAAACCACTTGCCGAACTGGCTAACGCTGATTTACGGTACATCGGCAGAATGGCACAGATGCGCAAAACCACGTACCCGTACGTCACTCCATCATCTGCGGCTAGCATGGGTGCGCATGCCGTGGGAGGGTGTACGCGGATTCCGTTTACTCTGTCTGCTGGTGACCTGCGATCGTGGCACGGAGAGGCAGAACGAGGAGATGCCTATGTAAAGAAGGCATTTCCCTGTTCTGCCCAGCTACATGACAAGGATCTACTGCTTACAGTGATTGGGAGCAGTTATCTCTGTCATGTTCTAGTGAGCCCATCCTCCCTACAGTTAGAACACACTGAGGGAACACACCTAACCCCTTGATTGTCCCCTAGTGTTTAACCCCTTCCCTGACATTTACACAGTAATCGGTGCATTTTTATAGCACGGATCGCTGTATAAATGTGAATGATCCCAAAAATGTGTCAAAAATGCAGATCACCGCCATTACTAATAATAAAATCTGTCCCCTATTTTGTAGATGTGATAACTTGTGCGCAAACCTATGAATATACACTTCTTTTTTTTTTTTTTCAAACATATGTAGAAGAATACATATTGGCCTGTACCTAGGAAGATTTTTTTAGATATATATATATATATATGGGGGGGGGGGGGGATATTATAGCAAAAAGTAAAAAATATATATATTTTTTTTCCAAAATTGTCGCTCTATTTGTAGGGAAAAAGGGACATCAATTTTGTTTGGGTACAACGTTGCACAACCACGCAATTGTCGGTTTAAATGACGCAGTGCCGTATCATAAAGGGCTTGGTCAGGAAGGGGGTAAATCCTTTTGGGGCTGAAGTGGTTAAGATAAACACAGCAGTAATGGCTGAAAATACGTAGCCTCCTAAAATATATAATACTTTTCCGTTTTAAAGCGTAGCTAAACCCATGAACAAAAAATTATATTCAGTTTACCAGTTCCATGGCTGCATTTGTTTTTTGTTTGTTTTTTAAGGCCCTTAATTGTTACCTGGTTAGCCCTCAATAGAATACTGTATTTCTGGCAAGATCAACAGGTATTTTCTGTTTTTGCTAAAAAAAAAATAAAAAAAAATTTGCTTAACAATTAAAGCCATCATTTTTAAGGACTGGTAAGCTGCAATATATTTTATTTGTGTTATTGGGTCTAGTGAACTTTAGGTTCAATGCAATAGTCTATTTTGATGTTAAAACAGGTATACCTTTATTGCTTGGCTCTCTGTTCCAATTTTGTGTTTAAATGGGACCACTTTCTCGGAGTTCTGCAGATTTTGCTAGGCTGCTTTCCCCCTATAGTGCTAAAAATAGCACCTGCAAAGCGCCCTGAAAGACCCTCTCCTTTTCACTCCATTGGTGAAGTGGTGCGCTGGCAGGATGGTAAAAAAAAGTCCCACTAGCCGCATCTTTGCAGCGCTGCAGGAGCGATCTATACACCACTCCTAAAGTGCCCTTGCCATTGAAATCAATGGTCAGTTTCTGGTGCAGAAATTGACTGAAATCTGATTGGAAACTGACTGCACTGGTGTGAACTAGAGCCATTGAAATACAAGGAAAACACTGTGCATTTTTAGGGCACTTTACACCACAAAAATGCACTCCTGATACGTTCCGGATCAGTTTTTGCTTACAGTTCACACCACACACAGTTCCAGTGCATTTTTTATACAATTTGCTAGGTTCCAGTACAGTTTTGAGCAGGAAAAACACAACACGCTCTTTTTTTCTGCACCAGTGTAAACGAGAGCCATTGGAATACATGGAAAACACTGCATACATTTTTAGTGCAGAAAAAAGTGCACGTAACTGCATCTGGTGTGAACTAGCAGGGTCAGGTTACTGTAGTAAGACTTTACTAACAAACACAGAGGGGTTGATTTACTAAAACTGGAGCACTCAGAACCTGGTGCAGCTGTGCATGGTAGCCAATCAGCTTCTAACTTCAGCTTGTTCAATTGAAGTGGTAGTAAACCGCTGAAAAAAAAACCTGCAACACAATAGCATAATGTGCTAGTGTGCATCACATACTAGCACATTATGAAATACCTTAGAACGAAGGCCCCACAGCGCCACTCGGTCATCACTGATGGGGCTGACGTTACCGTTTATTCTGGGTCCGCCGGCTCTGGTGCTGTGAGTGGCCAGATCTGCAATGACGTCACTCACGCACGCGGGGGCACTTTCGTCCAGCAAGGAGCACTGAAGTTCCGGCACGATACCCCGGACCTTCAGAGGGTATGCGCCACTGACATCAGCGGCTGCATGCAGGGTGAATATCTCCTAAACTGTGCAGGTTTAGGAGATATTACTTTTACCTACAGTTATGTCTTATTATAGGCTTAACTGTGGAGAAAAATCACTTTAAGCTTCGTAAAAAAAACTGGGAGCTGATTGATTTCTATGCATAGCTGCACCAGATTTAGCATTCTACAGTTTTAGTAAATCAACCCATGTCTACTTGTGCCACGTTGAGGATAAAATCAACCATCTTTCTTTCTACCACCAGGTCCCAGAAAACAGCAGGGACCAGTGGGATGGTGAACTGGTCCTAAAACTGTTTAAAAGCTAGTTTTTTTATTTTTTATTATTAAATATCGGCAATATATTTGCTAAAAGAAAAATGTTTTTCTGTTTTTTTTTTTGTTTTAAATTATAACCCTTATGCTTTAATTATGTAATGAAATAACAGTTAATTTTAGGTATATCTGAATTTTCTAATAAAATGCAATCGGAGTAAAAGGTTGACGTAAAAATATTGTAATCTCTTTTCAGAGTTTATTTGAATATGTTGTTGGGTTTTAGACAAAAAGTAAGCAAAAGATTGAGAATTACTGTGGTGGACAATAACATATGCTATTGTCTTTTGGTTTTGAGTTTGATTCCCAGTTAGACTCTGTTCTGATTTTTCCAAAACGGAACTGGAATGTTTTGGCTTCATCCGATTACAAAGTAATTAGAACTTGGTAAGGCGCATCTGCCCTGTCTGTAATCAGCACCACCAACAAGACGTCTCCCACTGGCTGGTATAGTCTGGCTGCTCTGCGCTGGAGTTTTGGGGGAAAATGACTCTAATCTGCAGTCTGCTTTTCCAAAATAACTTGATTTGGAGCAATTTAGAACCATTTTAAAGAACACTCTTGCCTTTCAAGCAATTTAAAGGCAGTTGTTAAGTTTCTATAATCAGTTATGACATCTCCTTGAGGTCTGTAAGGTATTTTCAGCACACTGATTCTCCAAAGCACCATGTGAAAGATGATTCCCAAATGATTATATTTCCATCTTTGCTTTCTGGAAACACCAACCTGCAGAAATATCCTTGTGATAGGACACATAAAAAACTTTACTGTGAGTGACAAATGTGGTTCAGTAGTGTAAAGCTTTTTATATCTATAAAATAAGGCCAGCTTTTTTGGCAACAAAGCTTTATTGAATAAAATGTAATGTTAAATGGACGTGTATAACATGGTATACTGAGAAGGAGAAATATAAACATTTAAGTGGATCACCACATTTTACTGAAATGGTAAATTGTTGGGCAGAGAAGTGACATAATAAACTGTGAAATGTTTCTTTAGGTATTGTGTTCCTTTTAGGCTTACCCAGGCATTTTTTTTTTTAAAGTGTATTTTTGTGCGTGAACTCGAGAGAGAGGAGCCGGACTGCAGGAGTTGGGAGTAGGCAGACCCTCCCCCCGGAGGCAATCGGCATCCTTCTCCATGCCCCTGGTGGCAATGGCGGGTGTAAAGGGGGGCCTCCCACTCACCCCGCCCTACCTGCTCCTCTTGGGAGCCCAACTGGGGCCCAACGGGACCCCAATGGGGCAGAGGGACTCCCCCTATGAGGGAGTGAGGGGGCCTAGCCCACCCAGCCAGCCCCGTAGGTCCTTCGCCTCTCTTTATTTTAGGAGACCGCATGGCCAAAGTGCTTGTGTTTTAAACCAATTTTTGTGTGCGTGCAAGTGTGGTGGTTTTTGTGGGGGGGGGGGGGTGGGCGTACTAAGCACAGGCGTACCTTGCATAGCACACCCACCGGGAGCCGGGCTGAGACCACCAAACTCAATTCACATGTAGCCGAGACAGGGATCCGAACCCTTGGCTGCAGAGGTGAATGGCTTGTCAGCGCAGTGCCAATCACGTTGAGCCACCACAGCTCCTTACCCAGGCATTTTAAGCATTCACAAAGTGTCAAAATATTAGACATGGCCATTGGTTGTAGTGTATGTTCTCGGCCTGCAACTACCGATTCTTTTCATAATTGATTAGTTGGCCGATTTATTATTTCGATGAATTGAGTAATCGGAAAAATAACCTTTAAAAAAAGTGTGGTGTGTGTATAATTTTAGAAAAAGGCAATTTATTCTTAAATATCTCTATGCAGTGGTAAATGTAAATGACCAAATATATGGTTTAGGAGAAAAATCTTGAATTCACTCTGAGAATAACAGACAGAAGAGATATACTGTATACAGTATACTATTAGAGGTTGAATCTGGCAAATATCATCAGACTCCTAAATCTAATTTTTTACGTAAAGAAAAAAAATAGACTGTGTGGATTTTCAGACAGAACTGTAATATATTATGTATGACAGACTCACTTGTAATAGGCTGGTGGCTTGATAAAAGCTACCTATGCCTTCTCTCACTTCTGGCCATACAAAAATAATGTCTTCCTTCAAAAAAATAAAAAATTTAGGAACGTTCGTTGATTTTTTAATTCTTAGTGAGGTCAAATCAAAAATTCTAAGAAGCAGAATAGTAAACTTCTTGGTCAAAAAAATCCCCCACCAACGCTTCTGGCTCCTCCTGCCTTCAGAGTGCCCCAATAGCAAGCTGCAAAGTATAGTATAGAGGCCCCTATAGCAAGGTAATAAAATAAACCACTTACTTCCTGCCCAGGACTACATGCCCCATGAGGCATTGCTCCTCAAACATTCACAAGTTCTCAGGCACTTACTGACATGTATGGATGGTGTACTGAACTGTATGTGTACTGCACTGTGTATTCTAACATGTATAGATGGTGTACTGAGCTGTATGTGTACTTCACTATATTTCCTGATATGTAAACAATTAGTGCATTCTGTATGCAAGCTAACTAATTGGCTGGCCGATTAATCGATAGTTGACAACTATTTTCATAATTGATTTGTCGATTAATCGATTAGTGGTCTCGGCCCTAGTATGTTCATTGATTGCAGTGTTTACCTTAAAACAGTGTCCCAGCCTCCCCATCAAAAATTAAGTCCGCAGCTATACTTGCTGTAGCTGCTGACTATTAATATTAGGTCACTTACCTGTCCTGGAATTCAGCAATGTTGGCACCGGATGTCAGGTGCTGCCGCCACCATTGCCAGTAAGGGAACCCGGCAGTGAAGCCTTGCGGCTTCATGGCTGGTTCTCTACTGCTCATGCATGAAGCACGCTGCACTCTTACTGGCCCAATAGCAAGAAAAAGGAGGAGGAGGCCGAACTTCTGATGTACCTTGCCGTGGTGAGGTCCAAAGGAAGTGGGGACAGGGTACCTGTTACAGGTACCCGCTCCCCCCTGAAAGGAGACAGATAAGCGGAAATTCGAATTTTGTGTGCAACTCCCTTTGGAAAAACTATAGGCTCAGCAAAATAAAATCTTTTGCTCTGTTATCAAGTACTCAAAGGTGAAATATTTTATTTCCTAAACTTATAGTTAAATGCTGATTTTTATATTTTTTTTACCTTTTTTTTTTTCTAGTGTTAATAATGCTTTTGTCCCTCTCCTGAATTCCTGTTGGCAAGTTCGGCGTGTACTAAGCAATTTTGGACTACAGAGTGGCACGATTTCTACATGTGGTCACATGGTACAGTGCTCTGATGAGAAAAATGAGTCACCTTTTGATCAGTACTAGGGTTGTCCCGATACCGATACCAGTATCGGGACCGATACCGAGTATTTGCGGGAGTACTTGTACTCCCGCAAATACCCCTAATACCTAAATAGAATACTTCTCCCCGCCACCACCACCACCGCCGCCGCCGCATATGCAAAGCCGCCCCCGCCGCCTATACAAAGCCGCCGCCGCCGTGAACATTGTAGGCACCTTTACTTTCAATAGCTGTTTTCCCTGCAGCGCGCCATGTAAAGGACACTCCCTCTTGCTCGGGATCTGTCCAATCCCGAGCAAGAGGGAGTGTCCTTTACATGGCGCGCTGCGGGGAAAACAGCTATTGAAAGTAAAGGAGCCTACAATGTTTGCGGCGGCAGTGGCTTTGTATAGGTGGCCGGGGCATCATCATCAGGTACGGGGGATATGGCTGCAATATGGGGGGAACATGGCTGCGTATATGGGGGACATGACTGCAATATGGGGGGGACATGGGGCTGCAATATGGGGGGGACATGGCTGCAATATGTGGGGGACATGGCTGTATATGGGGGACATGGCTGCATCTATGGGGGGGGGACATGGCTGCAATATGTGGGGGGCATGGCTGTATATGGGGGACATGGCTGCAATATGTGGGGGGCATGGCTGCATCTATGGGTGGGACATGGCTGCAATATGGGGGGAACATGGCTGCGTATATGGGGGACATGGCTGCAATATGTGGGGGACATGGCTGTATATGGGGGACATGGCTGCAATATGTGGGGGACATGGCTGTATATGGGGGACATGGCTGCAATATATGTGGGGGGACATGGCTGCAATATGTGGGGGACATGGCTGCAATATGTGGGGGACATGGCTGCAATATGTGGGGGGACATGGCTGCAATATGTGGGGGGACATGGCTGCAATATGTGGGGGGACATGGCTGCAATATGTGGGGGGACATGGCTGCATATATGTGGGGGGACATGGCTGCAATATGTGGGGGGACATGGCTGCAATATGTGGGGGGACATGGCTGCAATATGTGGGGGGACATGGCTGCATATATGTGGGGGGACATGGCTGCATATATGTGGGGGGACATGGCTGCATTATGTGGGGGGACATGGCTGCATTATGTGGGGTGACATGGCTGCATTATGTGGGGTGACATGGCTGCATTATGTGGGGGACATGGCTGCAATATGTGGGGGACATGGCTGCATTTGGGGACACATTTGAAAAAGTATCGGTATTTGGTATCGGCGACTACTTGAAAAAAAGTATCGGTACTTGTACTCGGTCCTAAAAAAGTGGTATCGGGACAACCCTAATCAGTACCACCCAGTATTCCTAATCCTGCCAAACATCTGTGCATGCGTCCATGAAATCAAAACACTGCTCTCAGTGTTTAAAAGTCTGGGTTTACATTTATGTAGTTGTGATTAATGCGTTTTTCTGGCATGTGTTGCATTTTTAAACCCGTGTTTTTGATGCGTTTTCGTATGCAGTTTTCATGCATTTTGCATGTTGTTGTTTTTTTTCCCCTAAAAAAAACACTGTATAAAGCTGGTTGCCAAGGAGCGGCCAGGAAGCTGGCCACTGCCTCCTTGACAACTACTGAGTGATCCGCTGTTAGCAGGCTAGCTCAATGTAAAAAACAGCATTGCCACCAAAAAAAATTGTGTGCCAACCCCCCCCACCCCATATTGCATATCCAAGCATGCAGGTCATACCAGGCCCTTATCCAAGCATGCAGGTCAGGAAAGGTAGGGGGTAAGTGAGCGCTCCCCCCCCTAAACCATACCAGGCTGCATGCCCTCAACACTGCCCACCCACCCGAAAGCACTTTGGAGACGAGGGCCTCTTTCCCACAACCCTGGGCTGTGGTTGTAGGGTGTCTGTGGACAGGGGGCTTATCAGAATCTAACAAGGGGGTCCCCAGATCCTGCCCCCCCATGTGAATGAGTAGAGGTACATTGTACTCCTACTTATTCACCAAAGAAAAACTAATCTAAAACTGTCTCTTGATTTAGACCCATCATCAATCGTGCTGCCCGCCAGACCCAAAAAACAAAACAAAAAACTTGCGGTTAGCCTTTGAATGCGAAGCTTTTTCTTTTATTTTGGGTGCGGTGTGATTGACGATGGATTTACGTTGGGGGGACATTATTTTGGGATTTTTAATGGAGGAATTGTCAAATTGTTTTTTTTTTTTCTATGTGACACTTTTTTGGGGAAATGTGTAAGAGTACAATGTACCCCGTACTCATTCACATGGGGGGGGTCATATTCTGAAAAGCCCCGCCCGCAAACACCCACAAGTTGGAAATGCCTTCAGTTGTGACAGTGTGCCGCTAAGGGCTTCGTTCTAAGATAAGTTCCCCTAATGTTCTAGCATTTGATACATATTAGCACATTATGACATTGTCTTGCAGGTTTAAAAAAAAAAAAAAAAGCCAGTGGTTTACAACTGCTTTTAAGGCAGAAGGATCTAAAAATAAACCACTTATTTATAAAATGTTAAACACTGCAGCCAGGGTTATAAATTCTGCAGTCGCATCATGTGCACAGCTCTGTTCAACTATAAAATTTAGGTGCAGCTCTGCCTCCTGTTTTTACTGCCTCCCTAACCGCCCATGGGAAGGAGCCCCTAGTGTGCATGGGGGAATCAATATGGTTTTTCTCATTGTGAGGAGTAGCAGTTAAGGACAAAATAAATAACATATAATCAGCACATATGTACTTTATGCCCCAATATATACATATAATTACAAATTATACAAAGAAACAATGTTTTTAAAATAACAGACATTGATACAATTATTTATGTCAAGATTTTGTTTTAGAAATCTTAAGGACACAGAAAAGTATTTTTTTCTTGCGGCCCCACTGAACTGGGGCTGCATTTTTGTGTTCTTGTCTTTCTGCTGGGAGCGCACCACACTACATGCTCCCAGCACAGGGACCAGGGCCATGGGGCTGGATATTTGTGTTCAGTCTTTCTGCTGGGGGCACACCAGGCTGCCAGCTCCCAGCAAAGGGATCGGGGTCTTATTGAGAGGCCGTGCACCATACTAACGATCAAGACCTGGATTTTCCGATTTCGGGTCACCCGATTGATGTGATAGCCAAATCAGAGGCCATTATAGTGACCGGTCACTGTGAAGCCCATTCCCTGTGTTTTCTCTCTGAATGGAGAAGAGGGATGCATCATCTCTCTCTCCTTGCAGAGAGAAAAAAAACAGCTACATAAAAAAAGATATATACCCGATATACACGCGTATAAGCTGACTCTTTTTTTTTTTTAGCACTTTTTTTTATGCTGAAAAAGCCCCTCTTGACTTATACTTAAAGAGGAGTTCCACCCAAAAATGGAACTTCCTCTTAATCCACTCCTCACCCCCATACATGCCACATTTGGCATGTAATTTTTTTTGGGGGGGAGTGGGGGCTTCAGTAGGAGTGGGACTTCCTGTCCCACTTCCTGCTTCCGCCGAGGGGCTGATAAGGCGAGAGGCGTAATCGCCTTATTTCAGCCCCTCCCTGCAGGCGATGGCCTAGGACACTGACAGGTCCTAGGCAATCGCCTGTCCAATCAGCGACGCATGCGCAGTGCGGCTTGCGCATGCGCAGTGGGTGCCCAGCCGTGAAGCCGAAGGCTGTCACGGCTGGGTGCCCACAGTCGGGATGGAGACGCCGACTGGGGAGGGGGGGAGAGGAGCGGAGCCCCGATCGGCGCATCGCTGGAACGCAGGAGCAGGTAAGTGAGTGTTTATTAAAAGCCAGCAGCTACACTTTTTGTAGCTGCTGACTTTTAATAAACACATTTGTTGGCTGGAACACCCCTTTAAGTCAGCCATTAAAAATGCCACTCTCCTGCTCGCAATTTGCAAGTGGAATTTTATTCAGGGCGAGTGAGGAGCTGGGGTGGACTAGGCTGATCATTTCCTGGCTAAAGCGATCAAACGGGAAACCGTCAGCCAGAGGGCACACAGCGGCAGGACCGGACTGCCCTGGCGCGGCTTTGAGCTGAGGTGAGGAGGCTGCAGTGCTCCCCTCCCCCTCTCTCTCTCCTCCTCCTGTGTTGTTTTCTCGCACACACAGCATGGATGTCCCGCTGTGTGTCATTGAGCTGGCTGTGTCTGTGATCAGTGCTCTGTGTAACAAGGTCCCGCCCCCCCCCCCCAGAATGGCTCGTGCCATAGTATCAGTGTTATGCCTATGACACTAGCCATCTAGGATTCTGGGTTCTTGTTGCACTTTGCACGGGGGGGGGGGGCAGATGGGGGGTTGTTTGCTCGCTGAGGAAAGACTGCTAACAAGCCATAGGAAAGGAAAGCAATGTAATGCGCTGGACACCAGCTGACATCAATGCAGTGAAGGGGGAGGAGCTCTCCCCTCTGCAGGAGATCCCATGACACAGGAACATCCCTGGAGGCATGGTAGTGACGATGAAGAGGAAGGATTTGGCTGACAAAGTAAATGACATAATAGTTGGTGCTGCTGATCCCAAACTTTGCCTCTTACTGACCCCTCTCACCACCACAGATCTTATCTCTATCCCTGGTGCCATCCTCCTCCACCACCATCACCTCTGGCTTTTACTGCCAACCCCACCACCACTGATCCCACCACCCCCGCCACTGATCCCACCACCACCACTGATCCCACCCCCCCACCGTCACCACTGCCAGTGATCTTACCTCCTTCACAGCCACCACCACCACTGATCGCACCCCCACCATCACCACTGCCAGTGATCTTACCTCCTTCACAGCCACCACTGATCCCACCACCCCTGCCACTAATCCCACCACCGCCATTACTGATCCCATCACCCCCCACCGTCACCTCTGCCAGTGATCTTACCTCCACAGCCACCATTGATCCCACCACCACCACTGATCCCACCCCCCTCCGTCACCACTGCCAGTGATCTTACCTCCTTCACAGCCACCACTGACCCCATCCCCCCACCACAACCACTGACCCCACCATCCCTGCCACTGATTCCACCACCACTGATCCCATCACCCCTCACCGTCACCACTGCCAGTGATCTAACCCCCCTCACAGCCCCCACTGATCCCTGCCCCCCACCACTGCTGCCACTCACCCCATCCAACCCACCACCACTGATCTCATCCTATTCCCCCCATTACTGCTACCACTGTCACTCATCCCAGTCCAATGCTGCCAGTGATCTTACCTCCTTCACAGCCACCACAGATCCCACCACCCCTGCCACTGATTCCACCACCAGTGACTGCAGGAGGAAAATGGAGGGTATTGGTTCCTCTATGCCGCCCGCTGCCCCTCCTATCCGGGTGTACAGGGGTAAGACATGGGCCCCCTGAAGCATGGGGCTGGGATGAGTGACAGTGAGCGGTGGTAGCAGTGATTTGGGGATGGGAAAATCGAGGGCATCGGTTCCTCTGTAATCTGCCCCTGGCCCTCTTCCTATCCAGGTGTACAGGGGTGACACATGGGCCCTCTAAAGCATGGGGCTGGGTCGCTCTGGGGGTCAGAAGGACCTTCATGGTTTCTTGCATTGGGAGCCCTGAAGGTTCTAGTTTTGCCTCTGGGCTGCATTCACAGGCACAGAGAGGCTGCGTTTACAGCGAGGCTGTATTGATGGGCACAGTGAGGCTGTATTGATGGGCACAGTGAGGCTGCATTGATGGGCGCAGTGAGGCTGCATTTGATGGGCGCAGTGAGGCTGCATTTGATGGACGCAGTGAGGCTGCATTTGATGGACGCAGTGAGGCTGCATTTGGACGCAGTGAGGCTGCATTTGGACGCAGTGAGGCTGCATTTGGACGCAGTGAGGCTGCATTGATGGACGCAGTGAGGCTGCATTTGGACGCAGTGAGGCTGCATTGATGGACGCAGTGAGGCTGCATTGATGGACGCAGTGAGGCTGCATTGATGGACGCAGTGAGGCTGCATTGATGGACGCAGTGAGGCTGCATTGATGGACGCAGTGAGGCTGCATTGATGGGGATAGTAAGTGTGCATTCATGGGCACCGCAAAGCTGCATTGGATGGGCATTTGATGGGTACTGATATGCTTTATGTTAATATTGTTAAAGTTCCTGGTATTTATTTTTGGAACTTAATTCTGCTGAAAACATTTAACAGTGTAATTTCATGAGATAATTTACAAGGGCGTGTTTAGAGGAGGACTTAGGGGTGGGGCAGGGGAAGAGGTTTCGGTGGTGCAACTGATCGTCTCCCATTGTGTCATGCAGGCTGCACATGGGCAGAGTCAGGCTGCACATGGGCAGAGTCAGGCTGCACATGGGCATTGTTTACAGTTGCAGACATTTACTTGTCAGAAAACAAAAACCCAAATAAACGAAATACAAAGAAAAAATAAAACACAAAAAGCAAACTTTATTTATTTTTTATTTTTTTACAGCTTGAGCAAAGGCTTTCAAAGGGCATACTTGTTGTATGTTTTTTTCAGCACTATTTATAAACGGAGCCCCCTCCCATATCTCTATACTACTCTATACAGTGGTACAGCAGTATTGAGGTCGCTAAGGTGATCCCCTTTTTTTCTTTTATATCTCTGCTTTTAATTCTCATGCTGCATGAACCAGTTTTATGTCACAAAACGGGGATTCTGCTGTAGAATTTTCTGATACAACTTAAACTCATTGGTTCCTAAGTGACTGTATGGCATTTAAACTCTAAAATCACACATAATGTCGTCAAGAGTATTGCCTTTCCACCATTTTTTACTGTTAAAATTGTACTATTACTAGTACCGTGTTTCCCCGAAAATAAGACACCGTCTTATATTTTTTTTTCCTCAAGAAATCACACTATGGCTTATTTTCGGGGGGTGTCTTATTTTTATTACAGAAAATAAAGGTTGCCTACCTGAACCACACTTGCGCTTCTTAGCATTTCCTCTGTCCACCTGTAGACTGAGATTATCGTATTCTGCGCGCCATTTTTGGACCATTCGGATATCCAACTTCTTCTCTTTGCAAAAAGCCGTAAGATTCTTGCCTCGGGAGTCCTCCACAATTCCTTTCTTGTACTCAACAGAATAACTCTTTCTTTTTGCACTCATCTTGTCTGGTTGTACCACTACAAGATATCACTACAAGATTCGACACTACATCTTATTTTCGGAGATTCGACACTACATCTTATTTTCGGAGATTCGACACTACATCTTATTTTCGAAGATTCGACACTACATCTTATTTTCGGAGATTCGACACTACATCTTATTTTCGGAGATTCGACACTACATCTTATTTTCGGAGATTCGACACTACATCACTACGTCTTATTTTCGGAGGGGTGTCTTATATTTCTATCTTGCGTCGAAATCCCGCTACGGCTTATTTTTGGAGTACGTCTTATTTTCGGGGAAACATTATTTTTCTATAAACATTACACTGTGTACATTAAGAGCCGGTTCACACTTCCGCGGCACGACTTCGGGGGTGACTCTGCAAGTCGTCCTGAGGAATACTTCAGAGGCGACTAGCAAAACGAGGTCTGTATAGAAGTCAATGCAGGTCGCCCCGAGCCGCCCCCGAAGTTGTGCAAGAACCTCTTTCTAAGTCGGGGGGGACTTGCATCGCTCTTATTAGAGCGGTTCCATTGCATTGAATGGGACGTGACTCGTCAGGCGGCTGAGCCGCCTGACAAGTCGCCCCAGTGTGAACCGGCTCTTACCAAAAGTTTGTATTTACACTTCAGTAGACTACTGATGACGAGGTGGTAATCTAAATAGTATGTGATGATTTTTGTTTTATTGGCAGGATTGCTATTATCCTAGAGCAGGGGTCTCCAAACTTTCTAAACAAAGGGTCAGTTCATTGTCTTCCAGAATTTGGGGGTGCCGTGCTGTGACCTGCGGGAGTGGAAAATGTCCTTGCATCGACATAGTAAACATTGTCACATTTGGTATAGGGTAGGTGGTGGAATAGTGCCCCATCGTTGGTATCACTGGGTGGAATTACTACCACATTGTTGATGTGATTAAATGGTGCTCTATTTATGTCAGTTTGCAGAATGGTGTCTTGTATCCGTGGGAAAATAGTGCCCCAAGAGCCAGGTAAAAGCAAGAAAAGGGCCACATCCAGACCTGGGGCAACAGTTTGGAGACCACTGTCCTAGAGGTTCACATGCTCTCTTTTGCTGACCTTGATTTGTTGGAAATAATAAAAAAGATTTGCCAGTGTAAAATGTATTGTGGTGTTATCTGAATTAAGACCAACTGTGGTGATAATTACATAGTTAGGTTGAAAAAAGACACAAGTCCATAAAGTTCAACCACAAGAAATAAAACAATAATAATATCGTACAGTCGCATATACCCAATTCTATACCCACAGTTGATCCAGAGGAAGGCAAAAAAACCCAGCAAAGCATGATCCAATTTGCTACAGCAGGGGAAAAAAAGCCTTCCTGATCCCCCATGAGGCAATCGGATATTCCCTGGATCAACTTTGCCTATAAATGTCAGTACCCAGTTATATCATGTACATTTAGGAAAGAATCCAGGCCTTTCTTAACCACTTAAGGACCGCCTCCTGCACATATACGTCGCCAGAATGGCACAGCTGGGCACATGTACGTACAGGTACGTCCTGTACTAGTACCCAACCAAAGCTCCGGGACTCGTGGAGCCAATTGCGGCTGGATCTTGGCGATCGGTCCCCGGAGCTGAAGAACGGGGAGAGCCGCGTGTAAGCACGGCTTCCCCGTTCCTCACTGTGGCGGCGTCATCGATCGCGTGATCCCTTTTATAGGGAGATACAATCGATAACGTCACACCTACAGCCACACCCCCCCTACAGTTGTAAACACACATTAGGGAACACATAACCCCTTCAGCGCCCCCTTGTGGTTAACTCCCAAACTGCAAATGTAATTTTCACAATAAACAATGCAATTTAAATGCATTTTTTTTGCTGTGAAAATGACAATTGTCCCAAAAATGTGTCAAAATTGGCCGAAGTGTCTGCTATAATGTTGCAGTCACAAAAAAAATCTCTGATCACCACCAGTAGTAAAAAAATAAGAATTAATAAAAATGCAATAAAACTATCCCCTTTTGTAAACGCTATAAATTTTGCGCAAACCAACCAATAAACACTTATTGCGTTCTTTTTTTTTTTTTTTTTTTTTTTTACCAAAAATAGGTAGAATAATACGTATCGGCCTAAACTGAGGGAAAAAAATGTTTGTTTTTTTTATATATTTTTGGGGGATATTTATTATAGCAAAAAGTAAAAAATATTGCATTCTTTTCAAAATTGTCACTCTATTTTTGTTTATAGCACAAAAAATAAAAAACGCAGAGGTGATCAAATACCACCAAAAGAAAGCTCTATTTGTGGGGAAAAAAAGACGCCAATTTTGTTTGGAAGCCACGTCGCATGACCGCGCAATTGTCTGTTAAAGCGACGCAGTGCCTAATCGCAAAACCTGGCCAGGTCCTTTGGCTGACTAAAGGTCCGGGTCTTAAGTGGTTAAAGCACTTTACTGAGCTGGCCAGAACCACCTCTGAAGGGTGTCTATTCCACATTTTCACAGCTCTTACTGTGAAGAAACCTTTCCATATTTGGAGGTGAAATCTCTTTTCCTCTAGACCTAAAGATTGCCCCCTTGTCCTCCAGTGTTGACCGTAAAGTGAATAACTCAACACCAAATTCACTATATGGACCCCTTATATATTTGTACATGTTGATTATATCGCCCTTAATCTCCTCTTCTCAAGAGTGAATACATTCAGTTCCTCTAATCTTTCCTCATAGCAGAGCTCCTCCATGCCTCTTATCAGTTTGGTTGCCCTTCTCTGCACTTTCTGTAGTTCTCCAATATCCTTCTTGAGAACTGGTGCCCAAAACTGGACTGCATATTCCAGATGAGGTCTTACTAATGATTTGTACAGGGGCAAAATGATATCTCTATCTCTGGAGTCCATACCTCTCTTAATACAAGAAAGGACTTTGCTCGCTTTGGAAACCGCAGCTTGGCATTGCATGCTATTATTGGGCTTATGATCTACCAAAACCCCCAGATCCTTCTCCTCTACGGATCCCCCCTGTTGTACTCCCCCTAGTATGTATGATGTATGCATATTCTTAGCCCCCAAGTGTATAACTTTACATTTATCAACATTAAACCTCATCTGCCACTTGGTCGCCCAATTAGACAGAGCATTGAGGTCGGCTTGTAAATTGGCGACATCCTGGAAGGACGTTAATCCACTGCATAGCTTGGTGTCATCTGCAAAAACAGAAATGTCACTTTTGATCTCGGACCCAATATCATTTATAAAGATATTAAAAAGTAAGGGACCCAACACTGAACCTTGGGGTACACCACTGATAACCTTGGACCATTCAGAATAAGAATCATTGACTACCTTCTGAATTCTGTTTTTTAGCCAGTTTCTATCCATTTACAAACTGATATTTCCAATCCTGATGCATAATTTAGTGCATGTTTGAGTTATTCATGCAAAACTCCAGAAAATTCTTAAGACCCCTTTCACACTGGAGCGGTTTGCAGGCACTATTGCGCTAAAAATAGCGTCTGCAAACCAACCCTAAACAGCTGCTGCTGGAGTGGTGCACTAGCAGGATGGGAAAAGTCCTGCTAGCCGCATCTTTGGAGCAGTGTGGATACCGCACCTGCCCATTGCAGGGGTAAAACCACCTGGGTGGCAGCCGAATAGCACTGCGAAATTCGCGCTTAACCACCACTGCACCTCCCGCTTCATTGTGAAAGGGGCCTAAGGCCCCTTTCACACTGACACATTTTTCAGGTGGTTCAGCTAAAAATCGTGCCGCTATACCAGCACCGCACCTCCACTGCCCCGTGTGAAAGGGGCTTAAGGGATTTCAGGTGTCTCGCATCCACAAAATATAAATTCACTTCCTGCCATAGAATTTGTATATTGTCTCTGCGCAATGTCAGGGTGTTGTAGGTCCCTTGCACACTGCAGCTTGAAAAAACGCATATTTTTTTTTTTTACTGAGCTAAAATGCAGCCCATTAATTGTAATGTGGAAGGGAGTGAGCTACAGCGCAAAACCAATATGTGTGAAATTTGTGATAATGATATCAAAATATAAACAATAAGTGAACAATCAAAAGCCAATCTGGTTTTCACGATTGGTAATGTGAAACATATGTCAACATTTGTGAAAATTAATAACAGTAATAAGTGTATAATAATAATTATACCATAAAGTGGTTGAATAAGTACAACAAAGGTATGTGAAACCTGGAATAAAAATGCAACCAAAAATAATAAGATAACATGCACATCAAAATAAATAAGTATGAAACGATGAAGAGTCCATAAATGTTCCCAAGTGCATGTTAAAAAGTATCTGTGTATAAGTGAGCTATGAGAAGTCTTCCAAAAAGATGTTCAAAACTTGGCACCACCTTCCACCAAGGATACACCCGAGTGTCAGAAGTAAAATCTCCTTACCAGACCTTCTGACCACAGCTGCGGTCAGACTGCACACGGGTTGGTTTAGAGTCACCCAAACGACTATGAGCTGGAGCTACCTCAGATCGCAATCAGCCAGAGCGGATGGATATCTCAAATGCAAGAGGAAAACAGAGAGCCCATAGTGCAGCTTTGCAATGCAATTTTTAATAAAAAGAATGTATTGCACTTACAAGAAGGTTCAAACGAAATGCACCATATACGGTCTGCAAACACGAGATCTCGGCGTCCTCTCTGAGATCTCGTGTTTGCAGACCGTATATGGTGCATTTCGTTTGAACCTTCTTGTAAGTGCAATACATTCTTTTTATTAAAAATTGCATTGCAAAGCTGCACTATGGGCTCTCTGTTTTCCTCTTGCATTTGAGATATCCATCCGCTCTGGCTGATTGCGATCTGAGGTAGCTCCAGCTCATAGTCGTTTGGGTGACTCTAAACCAACCCGTGTGCAGTCTGACCGCAGCTGTGGTCAGAAGGTCTGGTAAGGAGATTTTACTTCTGACACACGGGTGTATCCTTGGTGGAAGGTGGTGCCAAGTTTTGAACATCTTTTTGGAAGACTTCTCATAGCTCACTTATACACAGATACTTTTTAACATGCACTTGGGAACATTTATGGACTCTTCATCGTTTCATACTTATTTATTTTGATGTGCATGTTATCTTATTATTTTTGGTTGCATTTTTATTCCAGGTTTCACATACCTTTGTTGTACTTATTCAACCACTTTATGGTATAATTATTATTAAACACTTGTTACTGTTATTAATTTTCACTAATTTTGACATATGTTTCACATTACCAACCGTGATAACCAGATTGGCTTTTAATTGTTCAATTTTTTTATATTTTGATATCACTATCACAAATTTCACACATATTGGTTTTGCGCAGTACCTCACTCCCTTCCAAGTTCTTCCAATATATGCATCTATATTTTTGATACTAGGCAGCATTTCCACCTTTTTTTGGTTTAGCGCAGTGTTTTTTTTCCATTTTACATTAATTGTAATGTGCCTTTGCACACAAGCACATACATAAGCGCTGTGTATTCTTTAGTAAAAAATGTTTTCTTTTAAATCTGCTTTTTTTTGGTCCTTAATTTACGTCTTATGCGCCGTACCCGGGGAAATGCTCGGTATCGGTACAACATCCCTACTGAAAACGCGACCTGTTGGGGCGCCTTGAGGTCTGGAGTTGAGAAACACTGTCCTAAGTCTTGCCTGCCCGCACTACTGTGGGACACTGCAATAGCATCGTCCCTGCTAATTCACAAGCCTGTAGCTGTTTTAAAGCTTTCAAGCACCTTGTTTTACATGTTAAGTTTTGATGTCTAATTCCGATGCTGACCCTTCACATCTGCACTTTTCACAGTAGGAATCTCTACTTACTGAGACCTGTCAGAGTGGATTAACAGAGACGAAACACAGGAACTGCATTGGCTGCAATTTAGTTCTTGATCAGAATTATTCCTTCCACAAACAATCATATTGGCTAAAATGTTACATCTGCTTCTTAGAAGAAAAAAAAATGCTGGCAAAGCCTCAGTTCATCAGTGCAAGGCACATGTCATTTTTTTTCTTTTTGTTTTTCATAAAAATCTAATTGCTGTAAATATATTTCATAGTTATTTTTTTTTATTTTTTTAGTCTGGAAAGAGTTCTTTGTCTTGCATATTTTAGAAATGTGTGGTGCACATCATGTAAGAAAGAAGAATCTATTTTAGAAATCCTAGAAAATAAAATGTTAGTGACCTACAATTCAGGCTTGTTTGATCATTCTGATCTCTTTTCTAAAATGCTTTCAAGAGTTGGTAAATTTTCCCTGCATTATTCAATTTCTTGCATTGTGAAAGACCGAGGTCAACCTAGAACAGTGAAACAGTTGCATATGCCATAAAGGATGAGTTCACCCAAATCTGTTCAATTTATTCCAAAATTGTTATTGTACCTACAGTATTTAAAAATGTACATTTTATTTTGGAGTCTTGGTAGGATGGAAAAGTGCATGTGTAACGGGACCCTTGCTCGCTCGCTTCCGCTCTCCTGGCACTCCTCTGCTACTATTGGATCAGATTGTAGATCGCTGATGGTTCGTTCATCCAAGGCTCCGGGATCCGAACTCCAGCTATGTGCCGTTCGAAATCCATTAGAACAAACACCAGGCAGGCTGTATGTAAGTTTAAACAGGAAGACTTTTATTGGAAGCACAAAACACACTTTTATACAGAATTTGGAAAATCCCACCCCCAACAACCGCTTTCCTATTGGTCAATTGTAAAGTACATGTAGTTCTCCTTTAGGTCCTCTTAGCCATGCAAATGAACTTGAAAATGGGTTCAGCAGGGATTGGTCCGATAGCTTGAATAGAAGGACTGCTATGTGTAATGAGACAGAAGCCCCAGGGGGCAATCAGAGTACACAATAGCCAGACACGGAACAATAGAGCCGTCTGGAGCCTTAAGACAGGGCAGAAGACCCCCCCACTGTGTAACAGATTTCAAGGAGGAACACTTCTGCATTCCAAGGTCCATGACATGTAAAATGTAATACTTGTCTTAAAGAAATTATAGTCCTGGACTTTCTCCAGTTATGCAACTAAAAACCTATGCCTTTAGTGACATTCTCTGATGCGGAGTCCCAGGTAGCTGATTTTCTTCTCAGTAAAAATTACAACCAAATGTCTAAGGTTTTACATACCCAACATAAGAGAGAGCCCCGAAAGTTATCTTCAGGTATGGTAAGTATTGAATTGTTTCTGTTTCTTTTTATTTACCCAACCCAGCAGGACTCTAAAGTGGAATGTTGCCCATATCAACTTGACAAAAAATAATGTTCTTTAGCAAGAAACATACATTCCACACTAATAATTAGGGTTGTCCCAATACCGGTATCGGGACCGTATTTGCAGGAGTACTTGTACTCCCGCAAATACCCCCGATACCCAAATAGAATACTGCCGCCGCCGCCGCTGTATAAGCAAATCCGACCCCGCCGCCATATATACAAAGCCCCTGCGAACATTACAGGCACCTTTGAATAGCTGTTTTCCCGCTGCGCGTGTATAGACACTCCCCCTTGCTCGGATCTGTCCAATCCCGAGCAAGAGGGAGTGTCCTTAACATGGCGCGCGGCAGGGAAAAGAGCTATTGAAAGGTGCTGTAACAGGAGTCACTTTTGTACATAGGGTGACAAAGAATCATAATTCATATATTACAGATGGGACATTATTAATACTTCATTTTAGGACATAGATATCACAAGGAGTTCATGATGACATGACCAGGTCAACCAGACAGTGAGTCATACCTTTGTATAATATGCTATTGAAATATCTTAAGGTGTTGGCTATTCACTGTAAAGACATTCCGTTGAAGGTGTTGATTGCACCCACTCTCACAAGACTCTGCCTTTGTGTGATAAAGCTGTCTAGATAACTTATTCAACTAGATGTCTGTGTATTATTCAAGGTTAATTGAACACTATTGAAGATGCGGTGCCGACAAGTCTACATGGTTAGCTTACCTGAATGCCTTTTAGAGTGTGATTGAAGCCCCCCATGGTGTGAAGGGGGGTGGAGACTACATTGTCCTGTGACTAACTGCATTATGCTTGAGACTGTATAAGAAGCTGAGAAAATACCAATAAATTGTCATATCTTTGAAGCAAGTGCAGAGCTTGAGTCTCGTCTTGTTTATGGGAATGGATATGGATCGTGTATGCAAGATTGTCGCAGTGTGTCAGATAAGCTTGTCGTGGTTGGATGGAAGATCATAAGCAGTGGTGACCGTTACAGGTGTCTATAATGTTCACGGCGGCGGCGGGTTTGTATATACAGCGGCGGCGGCGGCATCATCAGGTAGGGGGGGCATGGCTGCAATATGTGGGGGACATGGCTGTATATGGGGGACATGGCTATATATGGGGGACATGGCTGCAATATGTGGGGGACATGGCTGCAATATGTGGGGGACATGGCTGCGTATATGGGGGGGACATGGCTGCGTATATGGGGGGGGCATGGCTGTATATGGGGGACATGGCTGCAATATGTGGGGGACATGGCTGTATGTGGGGGACATGGCTGCATTTGGGGACACGTTTAAAAAAAGTATCGGTATTCGGTATCGGCGACTACTTGAAAAAAAGTAACGGTACTTGTACTCGGTCCTACAAAAATGGTATCGGGACAACCCTACTAATAATTATACTATCAAAATTGCTGTAAATTGCTGCAATTTTCTTGAAACTCAGAGCTCCTGAGCAGCAGTAAAGCTTTAGGCAGTCAGCAGACCGGCATCTGCATTTTCAGCACAGTATGGAATAATAGGATTTTTATAACGGCTTCCCTTTAAAATCCTTTTCTTTAAGGTACATCACGGGACACAGAGCACCAGTAATTACTACATGGGTTATAAGCCACCTTCAGGTGATGGACACTGGCATAATCAAGATCGGAAGTCCCCATCTATATAATCATTCCCACATGGGGAGTGCCTCAGTTTTGTAGCACAGCAATATATAATCCAAAAGAGGGTGGGACCTCTGTGTCCTGTGATGTACCTTCAAGAAAAGGATTTTTCAGGTAAGCTGTTATAAAAATAGAAGTACATCATGGGACACAGAGCACCAGTAATTACTACATGGGATGTCCCAAAGCAATGCCATCTGAGGGGAGGGAGACAAAGCAGACCTCCGTCAGACATGAGGACCTATACTGCCACCTGCAAAACACTGCACCCAAAGGCGGCATCCTCCTGTTGACCCACATCCACCTAGTACAATTTTGTGAATGTATGAACAGATGACCAAGTTGCGGCCTTGCACACCTGAGCTATGGAGGCTTGGTGACACACTGCCCAAGAAGCACTAACTGCTCTGGTGAATTGCGCTCTTAGAATGGAAAGGCGGGACTTTTCTTTTTGAATCATATGCTTGAGTTATGATCTGACGAACCCATCTACAGATGGACAATTTGGATGCTCCCTGTCCCTTTCTGGGGCCCCCTGGCAACACGAACAACCCATTGGTTTTCTGTATCCGAGCAGTTGCTTCCAGGAGCTAACTGTAACAACTCTTCCACTGCCGAATTTGTCTCTGGAAAAAATGAAAGGAGCAAAATATTCTGGTTCAAATGGGAACTGGATACTACTTCAGCCAAAAAGGACGTCTGGGAACGTAACACCACTTTGTCTCTATGAATCACCAGAAATGGTTCTTTACAAGATAAAGTTGCCAACTCCGAGACTCTACTTGCGGAAGTACATCAACCACAAATACTAGTTTCCTTGTCACCATGGCCAACGGGGCATCACACATCGGCTCAAAAGGAGGCCCTGAAGGACTGACAAAACCAGATTCGGATCCCATGGGCACAGAGGTGACTTAATTGGTGGATTCATGTACGTTACGCCTTGCATAAAGGCCTGCACTAGAGTGAGAAGCATGAGGTTTTGGAAAACTGACAAAGCGGAGACTTGACCTTTTAATAGTACTTAAGGCTAGCGTTATCTCTACTCCCAACTGTAGGAAGTTTAAAAACCTGCTTATGCTATTTTTGCAAGGATGCTAACCCTCGTTTCCACAGCAGGAAACGTAGGCCTTCCAAACCCTATAGTAGATAGCCCTAGAAGCTGACTTCATTAATTAGGGTGGTTACCATGGAGCCTGAAGGTCCCCGATCCTTTAGTGAGGAACTCAATAGCCAAACGGTCAATTTAAGCGTTTGTAAGGCAGGATAGTATACTGACCCTTGTGACAGCAAATCCTGGCGCAATAATAGAGGCTAAGGATCTGTCCCTGCCATCTTTACGATGTTCGCATACCAGAACCTCCTGGGCCATGCCGGGGCAACCAGGATCACCCTTCCTTGTTCCCTTCTGATCCTGCGCAGCAGGCACGGAAGCAACTGAACTGAAAGAAATGCATAAATCAGAAAAAAAATGATTCCAAGGAGTTACCAAAGTATCTGTCCAGCAAGTGAGCGGGTCCCTTGTTCTGGACACAAACTTGTCTAGTTTTGTGTTGAACCTGGGCACAGACAATCTACGTCGGAGGTACCCCACCTCCGGCAAATGGTCAGAAAGACATCTGGATGTAGGGACCACTCCCCTGGGAGCAATGGCTGGCGGCTTAAGAAGTCTGCCTGCCAATTTCCTACCTCTGGGATGAACACCGCAGATAGGTAAGGAACATGCTTTTCTGCCCAAACCAGAATGCGGTTTACCCCTTTCTGAGCTGCCCATCTCTTGGTGCCGCCCTGGCAACTGATATAGGCCATCATCATGGCATTGTCAGACTAGATCCTGACAGGGTATCCCAGCAGTCTGCCTGTCCAGGCCCTAAGGGTCAGGTGTGCTGCCAAAATTCTAAAATGTTGATGGGCAAGGTCTTCTCGGACTTTGACCATTCCCCTGAACAGCATTCTGTTCTACAAACTTTCGGTTAGCGACCACCAATTGAGACTTTGGCATACGCTTGGAGTCAAAAGCATTGGACAATCCAAATCCTGGCTTCTCCTGCTTCAGGCAGACAGGATAGCATTTTTCAACAGTCTTGAATAGAACTGAGCATAGGAAACTGCTTTGAATGAAGCTACCAACTTCCCTAACAATCTCATACAGAGATGGGAGGGAGACTCTTCCCTTGTTTTGATCATGTGAACCAGATCTCTTATTGCGCAGACCTTTGCCTGGGGTAAAAAACACCCTCTTGTGGGCTGTGTCCACTACCAGACCCAGGTATTCCAGCCTTTACTGGCGGCAAGGATGACTTTTCTAGGTTGATAATCCAACCCAGATGCTTTAGATAAAAGGACTGTGCAGGCTACACTCATCCAGTCCTTTTACGGGCTGATCGATCAGTAATAGATCTAAGTATGCGGTTACCACTATACCCTGAGCTTTTAGTCTTGCTAAAGCGAAGCCAGTACCTTGGCAAACATTTGTGGTGCGGAAGGTCTTCTTCCACCATGACGGCCATATCCTTAAGGACCAAGACTTCTTCCCCTCTGACGGCCTTATCCTTAAGGAATTGACAGACACCAATAGCTGCTATCGCAGGCTGTGAAACCACACCGGCCATAGCGAATGAGGCTTTAAGCAAAGACTCAAGTCTTTTATCCGCTGGATCTTAAACACCTGAACATTGTCAATTGGACAAGTAAGACTTTTATTTAGGGAATAAACCACAGCATCTACCGCTGGCACACTCCTCAATTTCTTAGTGAATGTCTCATACATAGGATAAATTTGAGAGAATCCCTTAGGAGGAATAAAATGCCTGTCTGGGTATTCCCAGTCAGCATAAAGAAGCTGTTCCAGCAACAGGTGCATAGGAAAAGCATTAACCCCTTGAGGAGGCCTCAGAGAACCCTGAGAGGAAAAGGGGACCTCAGCCGACTCTGTAAGGGGCAACTTATAACCAATACGCACTGTCTCAGTGATCGATTTGAATTAACAACCTTTGAGACTGTGAGGTTGTGAAGGCTCTCCCGGGCTGAGCCCTCTAATGAGGAACCATCCTGATGCCCTTCCACTGGGTCCTCTAAGGTACATCCGAATCCTCTACCCACTTCTGATCTGCAGTAGACGGCCCAAGAGCAGGGGAAGGGGCCTGTCGCGTTCTTTCCCATACTGGGGGGTGTAACGCGAACAAACTAGCCAACTTGCCCTCCAAACCAGCCAGAGCCATAGCCAAGTCCTCTTTATTGACAAATGCAGAGGCTGGAGTGTTGGATGTAGCTACAATGCCTGACAAGGGTTCAGCTTGGTCAACCAAGTCTCGCTGCTGGTGGAACCCCAATTCCCTCCCCCCTTCTTAGGTGGCTGACAGACTGAGAGGAAAGGCAGAACTCGTCCGCAAGCGCTGCTGACAGACCTTTAAACCAGGCAGGCATGGGGTGCTGACACCACGTTTGCTGCTGTACACTCTCTAGTTGTAGGAGAAACACAGGCAAGACATCAACTATTCATAAAAAAGACCACAGGGGATCTACTTAACATACCGTTGCCACCACAGGGTACTACTGGAATTGGCACAGTGACACAATTTTTACCCATCACGGCGGCATTGGAGTCATGCCAAACCTTCAAGGACAGGGTCCCCTTTTATTCATTAGGGTCCACTGCCTTGGACCTGTACAGCGCCCTGCCAGAGCAACCTGTGGTATAGCAATGTGACCAAGGCGCTGGATCCCAGGGCCCATCTCTCCAAAGAGAAGCGTTGCAGGCAAAACCTCATTCTTCGGTATCGAGGCTTGTATACCATCCACTTTTGCCTTTTTGTTTTTGGCTTTTTGAATGAATCCGATTGTAGAGGCACTCCCCATGTGGGAGGGATTATATAAAGGGGGACTTCCAGTCTTGATTATGCCAGTGTCCATCACCTGAAGGTGACCTATAACCCATGTAGTAATTACTGGTGCTCTGTGTCTTGTGATGTACTAAAAGAAATAGTGCAACTGAGCATATGCAGAGCAGGGAAAGAAAGCACATTACTGGATTTTAAACCGTATAGGCACTTCTGTTTAATGTAGTTATACCGGCAAATGTGGCCATCCTGAAGTTATCTAGCGGGACTTCATTTTCTGACTAAAGTTCCACTTTAACATAGTTTTAAAATGAACCTGTGGTCTCAGAAAATCTAGTAATGTGGCACTTGCTATACGTTGTCCATGGACCCCTGAAAACCTTTGAAAACGGCTATTATTTTTTATTTGGTTGCTTGGCCCTGTTTCTTTATGGCACAAACCGCTCCATTTGTCTAAGCTTTAAATATGTACGTTACCTGTTAGCGGTACCTAAGGGAAAACCTGATGACATTCATGTTGTCTACAAACTAAATTATATTGGATTCATTTCTATTCGATTTTTGTATGTCTCTTGACTATTTTTTTTCGTTTTTGGTAGACTCAGGCCCGTCGGAAACGAGACATGCAAAACAAGCAACTGCTTGGGGCCACCGAGCTGGCCTGGGGCCCCAGCAGGGTGGGCCCTTGCCGCACTGAAACTTCCCTTAAATGCTGTAGCCTGTAGCATGGCCGAGCTCCTCATCCTAGTTCCTCCTACAGTCTGGCCGGGTACAGTAACCGCGCGGTGCAGGAGATTCTGTTTGCTGTTCCCGGCCAGACTGACAGGAAGTGCGCACACACTCAGTGCTCACTTCCTTATACTCCAGCCGGGAACAGCAAACTGAATTTCCTGCCACGCGGTATGCAGTAGGGAGGAGGCGGGGGGTTAGTCATCAAGACCCCCCTGCTTATCGGAAGAAGTTCTACCCGATGTTCGGCGGCAGCAGCAGCAGTACACCCCTCTGCTTAGCAGAAGAAGGAAAGAAGCAAAGTGCTTGCTTCCAAAGATAACTTTTCAATAAAACTACAGCCCCCGCGCCTATCGACTTGCAATGACAGAATAAGTACTTCTCGGTCGTGGTCAGCGGCTGCACAGCATTCCCCCCTGCTTATTAACTTGCAATGACAGAAGGGAAGTACTCGTGTTCGGTGGCATCTCCAACCCCCCGCCTCTCAACTATAAACTCAGCAGCACCCTGTCCCCCGCTTCTTGCTTGGGGCCCCCAAATTACTTCAAATGGCCCTGGATAGACTGGTGGGCCCTCTATCAAGTTAGGCCTTCAATCAAATTTAATTAGCTTTCTCTATCCCTGTTGGGGAGATTCTACTGTACATTTGTTTGGAGATAGAAAGTGAGATGTAAGGGGAAATCTTTTGGTGGGGACAACAGTTCTGGAGATAATTGTCTAGGTGGGGCATTCCACTTACTTTAGGCAATGTATTTATTTATTACAGGTATTGGCAATGCATTTATTTATTACAGGTATTGAAAAAGTATTTGCCTCCTTTCTGACTTTTTTTTTTTTTTTTTGCATGTTTGTCACACTTAATGACTCGGATCATCAAACAAACTTTATTACACAAAGATAACCCGAGTAAATACAAATCAGTTTTGGTGGTTTCATTTATCAAAGGGGTTGTAAATCCTTGTGTTTTTTCACCTTAATGCATCCTATGCATTAAGGTGAAAAAAAACCTTGCTGAGCCTGGCCACCTCGAGCCCCCGTTTTACTTACCTGAGCCCCAAATTTCCATGGGCGAGATCCCGCGTCGCTTTTCCTACGTCTTGTAAGCTCTTCATTGGATAGATTGATTGTGCAGCCATTGGCTCCCGCTGCTGTCAGTCAAATCCAATGACGCTTAAATCCAGAGTCAGACACCATTGTAAATTGCTGGTAATAACCATCATCTTTGTGATTACTCTGTCCAGCAGTTGGGATCTTCTATCCAAATCCAGCCACTTTTCTGAAGCATATCTTGTTACCCGGGAAGGTGGTATTTTCTGATTCAGTTTGTTTTCTTTGTGCTGCATTATGTATAATATATAATGCAGCACAGATGAACTCTTCAACATGATGAACTCTTAGATGGGCCCAAAGATTTAATATATTTTAGTTTTTTGCAGTTGCTGATCCCATGCTCATATGTTTGTGCATGTGCTGCACACTGCTGCTTTTCCTGGGGATGGTTGAGATGAGGAATAGTCCCAGACCACACTTTTACTTTTTCTCTATGCATCCATCTTTTAAAGCATTTACATTGTTGCATAGATTCATAGTTAGGTTGACAAAATGCACAATTCCATCCAGTTCAACCAACAAAAACAAAAATTGAATCCCATATACACAAGCCTATACCCACAGTTGATTTAGAGGAAGGAGAAAAACCCAAGCAAAGCATGATGCAATTTGCTATAGCAGGGGAAAAAAAAAATACTGAGCTAGCCAGAACCACCTCTGGAGTCTAGTCCACATTTTCACAGCTCTTACTGTGAAGAAACGTTTCCGTATTTGGAAATGAAATCTTTTTTTTCTCGAGACGTAATGAGTGCACCCTTCTCCTCTGTGATGACCTTTTAAAGTGAATAACTCAACACCAAGTTCACTATATGAACCAATTATGTATTTGTATATGTTGATCATATCCCCTCTTCTCAAGAGGGAATATATTCAGTTCCTCTAATCTTTCCTCATAGCTGAGCTCCTCCATGCCTCTTATCAGTTTGGTTGCTCTTCTCTGCACTTTCTCCAGTTCCCTGATATCCTTTTTGAGAACTGGTGCCCAAAACTGAACTCCATATTCCAGATGAGGTCTTACTTATGATTTGTACAGGGGCAAAATATCTCTCTGGAGTTCATACCTCTCTTAATGCAAGAAATGACTTTGCTTGCTTTGGAAACCGCAGCTTGGCATTGCATGCTATTATTGATCTTATGATCTACTAAAACCCCCCAATGCTTCTCCACCATTGATTCCCCCAATTGTACTTCCCCCCCCCCTAGTATGTATGATGCATGCATATTCTTAGCACCCAAGTGCATAACTTTAAATTTATCAACATTAAACCTCATTTGCCACTTTGTTGCCCATTGAGGCTTGTAAATTGGAGTCATCCTGTAAAGACGTTATCCCACTGCATAGCTTAGTGTCATCTGCAAAGACAGAAATGGTACTCCTAATCCCAAACCCTATATCATTTATAAATATATTAAAACCTAACATTGAACCTTGGGGTACACCACTGATAACCTTAGACCATCCAGAGTAAGAATCATTAACCACTACTCTCTGAATCCTGTCTTTTAGCCAGTTCTCTATTCATTTACAAATTGATCTTTTTAAGCCTGTAGACTTTTCCTTACACATGAGCTGTGTGTGGGAAACTGTATTTACAGAGAAGGTTAAAAAAGATTAACTATGCTGCGTTTAAAAGTTTTTTGGATGGAGAAATGGAAATTGACACATACCTACAAGATTTTGAGCGTCAATGCGCTTTGGAGGGGCTTTGCCGAGCAGCAGAGGCATACCGAGCAGTTCCTGATACAGCTATACACAACTACGTCAGGGTAAAGGACATTCTGCTAGCCAGATATGCCGTGACCCCAGAGACTTACAGGAAAAAGTTTCAGGCGTTACGAAAAGGGTGTCGAGACTCCTACACCGAATGGGCTTTTAGGGTGTATCGGGCGGCCCAAAACTGGATACAAGGCTGCCAAGCTGTGATGCTAGAGGAGGTGCTACAACTCTAATTGCTAGAACAATTTTTTTGACCACACACCTGCAGACACAAAGGACTGGGTCAGGGACAGGAAGCCAGCCACAATTAGGGAAGTGGCCAAGCTGGCAGACGAGTATCACGAGGGAAGAAAAGGAGAGGCTAGTGGAAACCGCTCTGTGGTAGGGTCCAGCGCCAGGTCCTGTGAACCACCACTGACCCAACGCGGTACCACCCACTACACCACCTAATTTTAACCGGAGACCGCCATTGGTATGTCACCAATGCAATCAGCCAGGGCACTACAAAATACATTGCCCTCAGCGGAGCAGAGGAAATTGGGAGCGGCCATCACCACCACCACCGAGGGCAGCCACTCATCACTATCGGCATGAGCTGCTGGAAGACCACAGCATTGAATCTGAGCAATGGACCAAACTACATGAGGTGAACCTAGCACAAGCCGAGGGGGACAATCGGGTGCACCACAGACAATGGGTCACAGTAGATGGAAAGGAGGCTGAGGCACTACAAGACTCTGGGGCCACCCTCACTTACTCTGGTGCAGCCTCACACCGCATCTGCGAAGGCGCGCACCAACAGGACTGTTGCAGTAAGAGTGACAGCAGGCCACAAACTACCCACAGCCCAAGTTCAGTTAAATTGGGGCACCGGGGGGCGTGGCCTGGACATGGCTGAGTGAAGCTGCACTTCTTTTGAGCTCCCGGCCGTGTCCTCCCTCTAACCGACCTAGCCACCAGCAAAACAGGCATGCAATCTGCCAAAAAACTTAAGATCAAGGCTACTACCCGGGTGACTCGTTCCAGCACCGCAACCGGCGATTTACACCGATATTTCGGCCACCAGCCGCGGACTTCACCGGGAGCTAAGGCGACGGCGCCACGCGGCTCCGCACATGGAGACAGAGTGGAGACCCAGGACCAGGACGAGTGGCTCTACTCCCCTGACGACTTAACCCCGATTCACGGTCTACCGGAGGGGACTCACGCGGACATGGCTACCCCACCGCAGGCTCAGGGAGGTACCTCGGCGGAGCAAGACATACGGGCTCTTTTACAGGCCCTCCCCACCAGAGCGGACATCGAGACCCTAATATTGAAACTAGAGGAGACTCACCGCCGCGACTTCCAGGAGGTAAAGGCGGAGGTCTCCACACTGGCGGATAGAGTGTCGTCTGGCGAGGGGTCACTAACTGCCTTGGAGCGCCGCGTCGCTGACTTGGAGGGAGACAGAGACCAGCAAAGAGAGACGGCGATCGCGCTCCAGCTCCACTTGGAGGAGGTTGAAGATAGGAGCAGATGCAACAATTTGCGCCTTAGGGGGATCCCGGAGTCTGTGGGTACGGAGAACCTGGAAGAGACACTGCAGGATATATTCAGGGGGGTGTTGGAAGAACCGGCGGGCGTCATAGAGGTGGACCGCGCTCACAGAGCCCTGGGCCCCAGATCGGCCGATCCAGAAAGGCCTCGGGACGTGGTGTGCCGACTGCTACGATACGCGCAGAAAGAACGTATTGTCCGGAAGGCATGGGACCGAGGCGAAATACTGCTGGATGGCTCCCAGGTGAAGATCTTGCCGGACCTCTCCAGAGCGACGTTACGCCGGAGGGCGCTGCTGAAACCTGTACTGGAGCTGGCGCGGCAGAAGGGATTCATCTACAGGTGGGGATACCCACTAGCGGTGACCTTTCGGAAGGATGGGTCGGCCTTTACAGTGCAGATGCGGGCTGATCTCCCGGCACTCTTTCAGTTCCTGGGAACGGATCATATACCAGTCCCAGACTGGCTGCAGTTCCTGCCGCGGGAGGTTGGGAGTTCGGGACCATCCGCCTACAGACCACCAGCACAAAACCTCCATCAGGGCCAAGGCCGGAGAAGACACAGAGAACCCTCAGGAGGAGGAGCACATGAGTAGGCCGTAGGCCGAAACCCCCGGACACCCCGCTGTTATTGCATAGACCGGCTTTGTTCCCCTAACTATTATGCCCCTGTGAACACCATTGTTGACCTGACCCGTTGGATCCATACAAACTAATCTACTTGGGAGCAGGATCCCGTTGATGCTCAGACCCCCCCGCCCAGCTTGGAGCACCTTATGGGAGACGCTGCCCGGAGTAAATGGGGCCCATGGGAGAGACAACGTGGGGTCATACTGGCCCTCAGTGACAATCGGCCCCATGGCTTTGGAACTACCGCGCTGCTGATTTGCACCCCGAGACCGGTGTTCTGCCCCCGGATCTCCCTCTCCTCACGCTGTCAGCCACCCTTGATCGGTGCGCCCCGGCTGGAGGCGCACACCCCGCGGGTAATAAATGTGTTGGGATGGTGCGCTTGGGGCGGGGGGTGAGGGGAGGGGAGTGTTTGGGAATTGCCCGCTCCACTGTGGCTACTTTCGAGGTCCGGGGGATGGTGTGATGACCCGCGAATACGTGGATGCCTCTATACTTTGCGCCTACAGACAGGCTGGCATCCTGGTATCTCCTTGCCGTATCCTGCGCCTCTCGGAAAACGCTGCCTATGGTTAGGGTGGCGACCCCTAGCGGTCGGAGGTAGGACACCATGGGGACTCACGTGCGCTCCAGTCACGGTATGGTGGGGGCTCCCGCGCTGTTAGAGCATGCCCCGGGTTCGACTTTAAACTGTATGTCTCCCTGCTTCATGGCATTCCCCCTCCCTACTATGTACTTACAGGACTGTATCACCTGGCGAGGGAGGCCAACGGTGGAATGATCTATGTCCCGCGGATGGATTGGGGGAGGAGAGGGGCGGGGGGGAGGGGAGGTCCGGACGGTGCATGGAGGGATATGCCGACCAGTGTGGGCTGCTTTAGGGGTGCTCGGGGATGCTCAATCCCAATTATCTAAACGCCACAGACGCGTTGTTAGTTGCTGCACTGTTACATTTTTTGTCCCCTCTCTTTATATATGTTGGACGTGAATTACCTTGCTGTTTTGATTGCTTTGCACTAATAAGATGTTGATCTAGATTGCATTAATGCTGTTATATGATATCACCTAGATGGGTCGGGGGGGGGGGATGGACAGGGTCGGGGGCTCGCACCGCCGGCTTTGTCGACCCACCTACCCACCTAGGCCTACGCTCAGCTCCCGGAATACCTCCGGGGAGCGTACTAGCTGAAATAGCTAACTTAGTAATCCTCTCTTTCTTGCCACACTCCCTTGTGTTGGCCTAAAACCGAGTGCCTCTGCCATCTAAGGCAGGGGTACACGGATCCCATCTCTTTTTTCCTGTTTTTTCCCCTTCCCCCCCACCCCCCTTTTTGTTTTCTTTTTTCTTTTTTCTTTTCTTCTCTTCTTTTTCTTCTCTTTCCCTCTTCCTGAACCCTCTTAGTGCTCTACCCTAAGTCATCTTTCTCTGTTGCACCTTTCCTGAAACACTCCCCCCTCCCCCCAGCTCGTGAGCATGGAACCCTTAACAATAATCTCGCTAAACGCCAAAGGGCTGAATATCCCCGAAAAACGGAGAATGCTGCTGAATGACATGCGACGCCTGAGAGCAGACATTGTGCTGCTTCAGGAGACACACTTTAGAGACAACAAACTCCCTGTATTAAAGAACAGGTACTATCCCACAGTTTACCATTCCTCTTACATTAATGCTAAGTCAAGAGGAGTCTCTATTCTAGTGGCGGCTGGAGTGCCGTGGACACTCGGTGATGTGCAGAGAGATGTGGGGGGCCGCTACCTCTTCCTGAAGGGCAAAGTTGGGCCGACCAAGCTTACCCTGGCGAACCTGTATGTCCCAAATGACCATCAAGACGGCTTCCTGACAAAACAGCTAAAACGCCTGTCACACTTTACAGAGGGACAGCTCATTGTTGGAGGGGACCTCAATGTCCCCCTGACGCCATCGGAGGACACATCCACTGGACTGTCCTCGATCTCGGGAAGAATACGTAGCCATATACAGGCGTCATTCCACGCCTCCCAACTAGTGGATACTTGGCGACTGCTGCACCCGGGGGAGAGGGACTATTCCTTCTTCTCTAGGCCACATCAGTCATACTCGCGTATTGATTACCTACTGGTTCAACATAGAAACCTGACGGCGGTCAGAGATGCCAGGATTGGATCGATCATCTGGTCAGACCACGCCCCAATCATGCTGACATACGCCTTGTCAGAAGCGGAGGCGATGCGGAAGCATCCCTGGAGGCTGAATGAATCCCTGCTACAGGACCCAACGGTCCTGGCAGATGTGATGAAAGAAGCGGGTCACTACTTTTCTACTAACTCCACCCCAGACAGTAAACCGGAGATAGTATGGGAGGCCCATAAGGCCGTCATTCGAGGAGTCCTCATTAAACATGGAGCTAGACAGAAGAGGCTTAGGGCAGAACAGTTGACAGCTTTGCTAACTAAGTTACAGACTCTGGAAGCGCAGCATAAAAAACGCAGACGAGACAAATAGGGACAGACCTAGATACAGTGCACAGAAAGGTAACGGACGTTATGCGATACAAAGCTAAAGCGGCCATGCAAATATGTAGACGTAAGGTCTATGAGTCGGGAGACAAATGCGGAAGGATGCTGGCACAGTCACTTAAGTCACAGAATAGAGCTTCTTACATCCCACACATTATCACACGCAGTGGTCGAAAAATGACGATCCCACAGTCGATCACCCGGGAGTTCAGAGACTTCTACCACAGGCTGTATAACTTGCCTGATACGACTTTAGACTCGGACTCAGTCGCGTCACAGGACTATCTCAAATCTTCGAAAATGCCGACTCTTCCCCCAGAGACCAAAGACCTACTGAACGGTCCTATCACTATGCCAGAACTCCAAGCAGCTCTAGGCAGTACCAAAGCGGGTAAAGCGCCGGGCCCAGACGGTCTGACTGTCTCCTACTATAAGGCACTGCTCCCTTCCTTGGGGCCCCACCTGATATCCCTGTTCAACGGCCTTGGCTCGGGAGAGAAACTACATGTCTCTACCCTGCAGGCGCAGATCGCAGTGATCCCGAAGGAGGGGAAGGACCCGGGTCAGTGTGGTAGCTACCGCCCTATTTCGTTGCTGAACGTTGACCTCAAGATCTTTACTAAGATCCTTGCGACCAGAATTCAGCAACACCTGCGCACCCTTATACACCTGGACCAAGTGGGATTTGTCCCAGCCAGAGAAGCTCGGGACAATACCGCGAAAGTTTTGAACTTATTGCATGCAGTTAATATCACAAAGACACCGTGTATACTGGTGGGAACGGACGCCGAAAAAGCGTTTGATCGCGTCAACTGGCGATTCATGTTTACTACACTACGACATATAGGGATAGGCCCACGGATGCTTAACTGTATATCCGCAGTCTATACGAACCCAACTGCGAAGGTGAGGGCTAATGGCGTTTGGAATTGCGAACGGAACGCGACAGGGATGCCCCCTGTCGCCGCTCCTCTTTGCTCTCTCTCTAGAGCCTTTCCTGAGGTGCGTCCGGCTGAACCCGACCATCTCGGGTATCAGGGTGAGCGACAGGGAGTATAAGGTCTCTGCATACGCGGATGACATGCTATTTTCTCTCACGAACCCCGCCATGTCCCTACCTAACCTAATGCGCGAATTTGAAGACTACGGTCGGGTCTCCAATTTGAAAATCAATTTGAGCAAATCAGTAGCAATGGGGGTGGGGGTGCCGGCCCCGACCTTGACACGCCTTCGAAATCAATTTAACCTACAGTGGACAGAGACGGCCTTGACCTACCTGGGCACGAAGATCCCTCCTTCCCTCTCACAGGTCTTCAAACTTAACTTTCCACCATTGCTTAAGTCAGTCCAAAAACTGCTGGACCAGTGGACCACTGGTCTTCACTCATGGTTTGGCAGATGCAACATTCTTAAAATGTCCATACTGCCTAAATTTTTGTACCTCCTACAGGCCCTCCCAGTTCATATACCGGTGTTATACTTTGGGCAAGTCCAGACTATGTTTAAGACCTTCCTGTGGGCTGGGAAACATCCCAGAGTACACAGGTCTACATTGTCACTGCCCAAACAACACGGCGGCTTGGCCATGCCGAACATTCGCACATATTACCACGCTGCACACCTGAACCGCCTCATAGATTGGTGTAGGCACGGGAACACTAAACTATGGCCACGTCTAGAGCAGGCACAAAGCAAAGCCCTATTGTCTAGAGCGCCGTGGTGCATAACGGCCCTGAACGGGCCCACACGATCCCACCCGCTAATAGGGAACACGATAAAAGTATGCGCCAGAGTGATGTCGCAGGGGGGCCTGTCGTCCGGGGCGTCACCCTTACGCCCAGTGTTGGGCAACCCAGACTTCGAACCGGGTGTCCGAGACATGAGGGTTCGATCCATGCGAGAGTCGGGGATGTTCCAGGCATCTCACTTTAGCGAGTTGGGGCGATGGAAGACATTGGGTGAGTTGATAGACCCAAGGGGCCCTTACCAATTAGACTTTATGAGGGCCAACCAGCTTAATCATTTTTTGCACACTATGCCTCCACCTACGGTGGAAAGCCTAACTTTGACCGCACTGGAGGAGCTCTGCTCTGACTCTGGGGCCCTTCCACATGCTCTCTCCGCTCTACACACTATCCTGATTACTTACGCCAACAGAAGGACACGAAATACCATGCATTGAAAAATGGGAACGGGAGTTAAAGTGTACGTTCTCCACTAAAAAGAAGCAGCAGATCTTGACATTTGTGCATAAATCATCTATATGCACTAAGGCCCAGGAGACGAACTATAAGCTCATGACAAGTTGGTACCGCACACCATCCCTCATCAGTACATTTTTCCAGACAGCATCGGATAGGTGCTGGCGTTGTCAACTAGAGGAGGGCACTCTACTCCACATCTTTTGGGCATGCCAGCTGTTAGCATCATTCTGGATGGAGGTGAAGCGGATTTCTCAGAAATTCGCGAGTCACCAGATACCTGACGATCCAGCGTACTTTCTACTACATGCCAATGAAATCCCAAGAGATCGGTTGTTCGGCACCTTCTGGATGCCGCCAAGGCGTGCATCCCGTTGTGCTGGAAATCACCAAACCCGCCAACCACGGCCATGTGGCTGCAGAAGGTGGATGACATCGAAAGGATGGAGAACCTAATTCTCACAGACCAAGACAGACACGAGACATACACACAAACCTGGCAATTATGGAACATTTACTCCTACTCGGCGGAGGGACAGGCCCTGAGAGGGCTAGCTTGAGACCACAGACTGGGACCCACCTGACAGCTGAGTTGACTCTAACACATTACTGGATAGAACCTAGAGGCTTTTGAGACAAATATGAAAACCCATGCTCGCGAGCTGTTAGTTCACCCCCCCTAACCTCCCCCCCCCATACTCTCTATCTAGCTCCCTTCCCACCCCCCCCTTTTTCTTTTCTTTCTTTCTTTTTTCTTTTTTCTCTCTAACTCCCCGGATAGCCCTCAGAGGGCGCCAACACTCCTGTTTCTCCTTTCCTCCTCCCCCTCTTTCTTGATAATGGAAAATGAGGGGCATGTTTGGATCACGGATCTTAGTTAACCCGTGACACCAGGCGGTTACGAAGTAGCCGACTGGTGGACCTATGGGGCGTTGACACCTATTTGTGATGTATACTTGTACAGTTGGATGCCGTTTTCTGTGGTTGTGATTCGTGTGAACATGTCTTTTATGGTGACTAAATAAAGAATTTTGAAAAAAAAAAAAAATTGGGGCACCGGAGCCAAGCAGATGGAAGTAGGCATTATGGCGGGCCTACCTACAGAAGTATTGCTGAGGAACTATTTGGGGTGCCTAACTGCACAGCTGCTTACCCCAGATCCCGCTGGAACCTGCCCTGTGACTACCAGGGCGCAAGCCCGCTGAGCTGGACAGAAGCACTCTGAGGAACCACATGTAGGAACCAAAAACCCAGTAGTATACCCGGACCCTATCCCCCTCTGGGGCACTCCACAAGACTTTGGCAGAGCCCATCAGTCAGATCCCACCTTAGCAGGTTACAGGAAGGCCGTAGGTACCCCTAAGGAAGGTAATGCTCAAAAGAACTTCCACTGGGACAAGGGACTGCTATATAGGGTGACAGGGGGAGTGGGAAGTGGGACAGCCCAAGTTAAAAAAAGGCAGCTAGTTGTACCCCGCAAATACAGAGCAGAGCTTCTAACGCTCAGCCATGATATCCAGCTAGCCGGACATCTGGGTATCAAGAAAACTAAGGATCGCCTTACCCAGACGTTCTTCTGGCCAGGGATATCGAAAGACTCGCAGACGTACTGCAGGACATGTGACACGTGTCAAAGGGTTGGGAAACGGGGGGATCACCCCAAGGCCAAGTTATGGTCCCTTCCTATAACAGAGGAACCATTCTCCAGAGTGGCAGTAGACCTGATAGGGCCCCTCAACAAACCCAGCGCTTCCGGAAGGCGCTACATCCTCACGGTGGTGGACTATGCCACCAGGTACCCTGTGGCGGTGGCGCTCCCCAACATTGAGGCAGAGACGGTAGCAGAAGCTCTAGTCAGGATCTTTTCTCGAGTAGGATTCCCCCGGGAAATACTCTCAGATCAGGGAACCCAATTTACGGCAACTGTCACTCAGTAGTTATGGCAGAGCTGCGAGGTGAAACCGTCCTTTAGCTTCCCCTACCACCCCCAGACCAACGACCTTTGTGAACGGTTCAACGCCACGCTTAAGCAGATGCTCACAGCGTTCACAGAGTCCTGCGGTCAATGGGAGACATTTCTACCCCATCTCCTGTTTGCCTACCAGGAAGTGCCCCAGGCGTCGACCGGGTTCTCCCCCTTCGAACTCCCATATACGGGAGAAAAGTCCGGGGACCCCTGGACCTCATGGGTTTTCTCAAGAACCCCTGGACCGATCTGGGTGACATTTGGATATGTTGGTCCCCCAGATCGGGGCTATCAGGGGCACTAGGGATACCTTGTGTGGAAAGGCGTGTTCCAACTTTTGGTAAAATTGGGGTGCTCTCTGCCTGGAGATAATTGGTTTATTCCTTAAACTGATCTCAATATCTCAATGTGTCATGTAAATGAACTTTGGTCTGTCTCTTAAGAAGCGTTCATTGTGTGAATTTCTATTGTTTAGCAGGTGAAAAGAGCTTACCTCTGAATTACCTCGTCTGGGCAAATGACCAGTAATTAACTCATGTGGATTCTATCGGAGACACACGTCTGTCTCCTAAAAGAGGTCTATTGAAGTGGGGCTTGTTAGTAACACCATTGTATGATGCTGTGGGAGGAGTGTGTCCTTGTCTATCATCTGATTACGTCAAGTATTCCTTTTGGTGTTGTACAGGATGCCGGGGTTGGGTCCTGGATGGGTGCTATACGGCACCACTATTTGGACTATGGTCCATTTAAATAGAGGTAGCAGGTTCAGGAGGTCACCCAAAAGTGGGTGAACAGTTTCAGGCAGGCGCTAATTCAGAGAGGACTGGCTTGCAGTCTTCTCTATCTTTAATAAAGTAGTTTGGGGCCTGGAATTTTGGAGGCTCCAAAGTGTTATTTGGGTGGGACGGAGCCTCCACTCCTAAACCTTGGGAGTCAGCGCACAAGGTGTTCTCTCACAGAGAACCACCCATTAAAGCAGGAAGTGGTGCTGGAGGTGGTGAGTGAGTTTGGAGAGTGCACCTGTGAGGAAGATGGAAGTCTGCTAGCTGCACAGTGAGGACTTTTGAAGTGCAGGGGATGAAGATTGGTTTTGCAACAAACCGTATGTCATTTTGCTTTCACTGTTTTGTGCTGGATATAAGCAGACTTTTTGTTGACGCTGGAGCCAAGCAGACTTTTATGTTATAGTTTTTTTGACATGCTGAGAAAGCCTTGTTTTTCTTTCCGGTGAATAAAAGCCTTTTTTTCCCCCCAAAACAACGGTTTAAGCACTGAATCCCTGCTGAGCTATAGCCCCAAACCTTACAATGTATATAAGTAACCTGCATCTCAATAAAGCTATTCTATACCTGGACACCCTTCATGAAGACTTGGCTCATGTTTGGGGTGGGGGGAGGATAGTCTAACCATTCAGAAGAATCATCCTGGGAACTGCATTAATCTCCACTATCCCTCTACCTTCTATGGTAGCGATAATCCCTTATGCTCAGCGATTGGGAGATGGAAAGAAGGCTGCAGTACCATACCCACTGCAGGTCTTAACAAGCACGTTCGGAAGTCCATAAAGATTTATTAAGGGTGACAATTTTAGACAGGGGAGTCAGGGAGAACATCACAATCAAGTGCGGCTTGGAGAGCATGTTTGCCGATCGTGATGCCACTTTATCTTGTAGTAGTGTTTAGTAGTCTAGATAGGGGTTCTATAGGTATAATAAAAAGTGATGATAAAGGACATCCCTGCTGAGTCCCTTTACCTAAATAAATGGGGCCCAAGATGAATCCAGAGGTGACCAGGCGTGTAGAAGGAGAGGAATACATGCATTGAATGAAATCTAATACTGGACCTGAGAAGCCAAAAACCTCCATAACTAAAAGCCATTGAAAGCTAATGTTATCAAAAAGGCCTTTTTGGCGTCTGAGAGAATGTGTCGTATCTGTATTGGGCAAAAGCTTGGCATGTTCTAAGGTTAGAAGAACTTTGTGAACATTAAGCATCGCAAATCTGCCTGGAACAAAGCAGTCTTGGGCTGGGTGAATGAAGGCAGGCAGCAGAGCGAGCAGCAACAAACTTGGAGAGGATTTTGGCATCCACATTAAGAGATATGGGCCTAGAACATCCTTGCAATGTGGGGTCCTTACCCTTTTTTGGTTATAATTTCATATGGGCCTGTGACCCCGTGGGGAGATGAGGTCCGCCCTGCCACATCACTGAGCATAAGGTACTAGGAAGATGATCCTTGGCTCATTTAAAAAAAATTCAGCATTATAGCCATCAGGCCCTGGGGTCGGCTAGTCCTTTGACTGTACACCCAATTGGTTAACAGTACACCAATTATTATTGTATTACACTGTATGATACTAGCACTGTCACGTTTTATCATCCTACTTTTGCCAGCTGGATTAGCTGCACTGTAGCACGGTAACTTTGATGTCAACATTTTTTCACATTGTCATTTTGCTCATTAGTAAGACTGTATCTTTTTCCATATAAAGATTTTTCACACTTCCTCTACACTTTTACCCCATTCTCGATTAACAGCGCAGCGCTACCCTTTACTTTATATTATGGTCTGATACACCTTTCAGTGCCGCAGCCGTACCCCCTTACTTTTTTTTTTTTTTTCCCCCTTTCCCCACTTCTTGGTAGCGCGGTAATACTCACTCCCTCACTAGCTAGGTTATATTGTTCCATTGTTTTTGTTTTTTTAAGTTGGGTAGTGAATGAAACAATTTTTTTACCAAAGGAGATTTGGTTCTGTTAAATGTGCACCATTAGTATGTACATACTAAGACCATGCTAAGACCATGCTGAATAGAGGATGTTTTTTTTAAGGTCCTCATTATTTGCCAGGTACGAGAGAGACCACACACCCAGAGAGCTACGCAGGCTGAGATCTCCAATGGTGACAAGTATAGGTCTGTGATCAGAGATGGCTATGGTTTGCGGATCCGAATCCTCTAACGGGAAGAAGCAAAGATGAGCCAAAAAAGTATTTCTCTTTCGTTGATTGAAGGAAACAGCACTTTAGATCTTGACCTTGGGGTTATATCGCCACCTTCAGGAGAGGACTAGGCAGAACATGTAAAAACAGCAAAAATGCACAGTACCGCCCAGGGGGCAGTCCCACTGGCTATAATCCCTTACACTGCATCCAGCAGCTCCAGTTTTTTTCTGCCTAGTGTAGAAGGATCTGGCTCCCGATGGGGACCAATGGTCCTGGTGATTTTTTTCATTTTTTTTCTGCTGATTCCTGTGATCTACTATGAACAGCCAGGCTGGGTGACATGCTGGATAATCTAGATCCTGGTAGTCTCCCCAGCCCGGCCATTGAGCGTGAGCAGGCCTTAGCTACGTGCTGGGTCGGCCACGACATGCCCCGTCACCCAGGGATGGCCGGTGAGCTATATGCTCCAGGGCACACATATGACTGGACTACTGCTGTCCGTGTCACAGTGTGCCATGGCTGACAGCCACCCTGTACAGTTCGGGTGATGAGTCTGTCCATGGAATGCGTCCAGCAATCTCCACAGGATGGGTAAGTATGTTTCCACCTTTCCCAGCAGGATGGAGCAGCTGGGCATTCCTTGGGAGGTCGACTAGAGGTACTCTCGCTCCCTTTCTTCTCTCCATGTCCTTTTCCCTCCTTTTCCCTCCTTTCTGACCAGTGGGTTAGCAAAGTGGTGTCATCGGGGTACAAGATAGTTTTTCTTTTCCGCCAAACTGGACAAAAAAGGACAAATGTTAGCTCGACAGTGAAAACATGGTTACATCATAATTTATTTTACTGTGATGCCGTACTCCAGACAAATTGGTTTCTAAATTGTAGTGTTCCATATTTCTGCATCTTTGGTACCGACAAGCCTCAAACCAGTGGATGAAAACCTTACCCACTGCCTGTATTAAAAATTCCCCAAGCAGGCCATTAGAGTGATAGTTGCAGAGGTTATGCCCAGTAATGAGAGGCAGGATTGTTAACAAGGTTTGAAAACACTAAATACAGTATGTTACACAGGCTCCTGATTGCACTGCCATGTATAACAACAGATAAACTATTTTTCTCTGTACCCCTGTCACTTCCAGTCATTTGAGGTTGGCTTCTGGATTTGATAATCCCACGTATTTGAACAAGAGGGATCTTGCTTATTTCACACTTTCTGATAGAGGCCAAGGTGCATGAAAATGAGATCATTGAAACCAGTAAGCCTTTTACTTCAACTTGGCAGAAACTGAAATATCTACAAGAAATGCACTTGCTAACAAGACATATGATAACTGTCAGGGAATGTAGAAAGAATATTCAAAGTAAATTTATCTTCCTTTTTTTTTTTTATAGTATGCAAATCTCCCATTGTGGAGATTGATCCTCTGCTTGCCCTGATTACTACTATCACAAAGACAGAGGGGGACAAATGGAAGTTAAGAGGAAATCTTCTAGCAGGGACACCTGTTTTCAGGGACAAATGTCTAAGGCCCCATACACATGATCGGACATATCCGATGAAAACGGTCCGCGGACCATTTCCATCGGATATGTCCGATCGGGAGTTTGATCCGATGGCGTGTACACACCATCGGATCAAATTCCCCGCCGCCGGACGGCGCGGTGACGCGGCGGTGACGTTGACGCCGCCGCGTCACCGCCACGTCACCGCACCAGGAAGTAAAACACTTCCGCGCATGCGCCGAATCCATTCGGCGGCGGCGCGGCGGCGGTGGGGGACGACATGTCTGCTGGTAAGTGTACTAACCAGCAGACATGTCGGGCGGACAGATTCCACCGGATAGATTTCAAAGCATGCTTTGAAATCTGTCGGGTGGAGAAATCTGTCCGCTAGCCCATACACACGAGCGGAGATGTCTGCTGAAACGGTCCATCGGACCGTTTTCAGCGGACATATCCCCTCGTGTGTACGCGGCCTAAGGCCCTGTACATACAAGCAGACAGATTTGTTCAAATCGGTCGGACAGACCGATTTGAACAAATCTGTCTGCTGGGATGTATTGGTTTGATCGTGTACACGATCAAACCAAAATCCACGCCGGCAGACAGCGCGCTGACGTGTCGGTGACGTTGACGCCACCACGTCACCGCACCAGGAAGTGAATTCAGCGCATGCGTCGAATCCATTCGACGCATGTGCGAGAAGATATGTCTGCTGGTTAGCGTACTAACCAGCAGACATATCGGGCCGACGGGTTCCCAGCCAGCAGATTTGAAAGCATGCTTTCAAATCTGTCGGCTGGCCAAATCTGTCGGCTCGCCCGTACACACGATCGAATCTGTCTGCTGGGACGGTCGGGCCAACCGTTTCCAGCAGATAGTTTTGATCGTGTGTACGTGGCCTAAGAGTGGATTGTTCCCTCGCTTTTAGAGATTTCCCCTAACTTCATGTTGCATCTCTGGGACTGGAGGAGACATTTTCCCAGTGGTAAACAAATTGAAAAAATTTAAATGAGCAGGCGTTTTAAACCCTCGCCACTTTATCCCCAAAAAAGTGTTGGCTGTACATACACTTTAAATTATACCACAGTCTAGCATAAATGTTTGTATGGGAACTGGCTGGAACACAGCCTAAAGGCTTGGTGACTAATTTTAATGTCTTTAATATGGTTTGGGCCCTGGGCAAACATTTTTTTTGGGCCTGGCTGGTTCACATGTATGTGTTTTGGTGGCCCTCATTTGTGCAGGCACAGCGTTGATTTGAATGGGCTGCCATGCCTTTGTTTCCTGCAGAAAAAAGGTGCATTCAGCATTTTAAAAATCAGTTGCCTTGAAATCCATTCTGCTTTTGCACCATGCTACTTACCTGCAGTTCTTGCCCACACAAACGCACTGTGTTTTTAAAAGCGTGACCTAAACCTCTAAAAATGCAGCAAGTTTGACAGTGCAGGAACTGCAGATAAGTCACAGCAGACAGCAGAATGGACAGACAGTGATGTATTTAGTTGCTTGATGGGCATAGGTGTGCCGTGTGCGCAGCCTATTACATGAGGCATGCGCTTTTCTTTGCAGGAAATGCAGGCATGGCGGCCCATTCAAATGAATGGACTGCTATGCCTGCACAAATGTGGGCCGCCAAAACACATACATGTGAACCAGCCAGGCCCAAAATAAGCCCATGAAGCAGTTAAATACAGACAGTAATGCCATGTGCTCTGAGGCCTTACTCAGCCTGGCCTTCAGGTCTGGTCTGTGATTTAAAGAGTTCCTCTATTTTACACATAGCATGGCATGGGGTCCCATGGTGCTAAAGCAGAATGGACAGACGGTGCTGTGACCCCATGCCATGCTATTTGTAAAATACAGGAACTTTTTAAAACACTGACCAGACCTGCAGTGAATCATCAAATATTATAAAGACTTTGAGCACACTCTACAGAAAACTTCTATTTACAATATAGCAAACAGTGACATACCTTGAGGAGCAGGACATGAAGAAGTCAGCCTCGGGAAGAGCAAACAGGGGATGTTATAAAATCACATTCTAATTCACTTACATATATACTTATATACAAGCAGCACTCAGTGGCAGGAAGGGAGAAGTGCACTTCTAAAGGGAAGCCAGGGGTGCTGTACATTTTAAAACACTGGGAAGGGAAGCAGTACTGTCACTGGCTGTGTGCCGCTGATGATTTTCAGCCTGATTTGTGGGCAGAACGGGGGCTTAACGGGTGGCAGGGCCGCCATCAGGAATTATGGGCCCCCTGGAGCAGAGAACCGGGGGGGGGGTGCTGTCTCCTTAAATTGAGAAGCGGGGGGGCTGCTGCGAATTTAGAAGCGTGAGGCCCTTTACAAAAAAAAGAGGAAATAAAGAAATATATATATACATATATATATATATATATATATATATATATATATATATATATATATATATATATATATATATATATATATATATATATATATATATATATATATTATATAAATAAAAAAAGGGGTGTAGCCATCCGGGGCCCTGGGGACCTCTGGGCCCTTTAATAAAAAGGAAAAATAAATAAAAAATATATATAAAATTATATATATATATATTTTTTTTTTAAAAGGGGGTTGCCATCTGGGGACCTCTGGGCCCTTTAATAATTTTTTTTTTATAAAAATAGATTACAAAAAAGGGGGGTTGCCATCTGGGACCTCTGGACCCTTTAATAAAAAATAAAATAAAATAAATATATTAAAAATAAACATTTATAAAAAAGGAGGGTTGCCATCCAGGGCCCTGGGGACCTCTGGGCCCTTTAATAAAAAATCTATATAAACAAAAATAAAAAAATAAACATTTATAAAAAAAATAAAAAAGGGTGTTTGCCACATGGGGCCCTGGGGACCTCTGAGCCCTTTAATAAAAAATATATATATATATAAAAAAGAAATAAAAAGAAAAAAAAGAAATAAAATATAAAAAAAATTATAAAAAAGGGGGGTTGTGCCATCCAGGGTCCTGGGACCTCTGGGTCCTTTAATAATAATATTTATATTATATAATATTTGTGTGTGTGTGTGTATATGTGTGTGTGTGTGTATATATATATATATATATATATATATATATATATATATATATAATATTAAAAGAAATATATAAAAAAAGTTTTTTTTTTATAAAAAAAAGGGGGGTTGTCATCCGGGGCCCTGGAGAACTACGGGCCCCTGGGAAACTCCAGACCTCTAAAAAAAAATTGGCCCTTTAATAAAAAATAAAATAAAAATATATAAAATATATTTTTTTATTTAAAAATAAATAAAAAAAAGGGGGTTGTCATCTGGGGGCCTCCGGGTCCCTGGGGACCCCTAAAAAAAAAAAAAATTGGCCCTTTAATAAAAAATAAAAATATATAAAATAAATATGTTTTTTTTATTTAAAAATAAATAAAAAAAGGGGGGTTGCCATCTGGGGCCCTGGGGGCCTCCGGACCCCTAAAAAAAAAAAAAGTTTTTTTTTTTTTTCAAAGGGGGTTGCTTTGGGCCCCCAACAGTGACAGGGCCCTGGGCAGCTGCCCCTGTTTGCCCTATGGTCAGACGGCCCTGTTTCCAGCCATCACCAATATGGGAAATCGGCCAACATGGGTTTACATAATCCCAAATAAAATATAAATTGAGTGTACTCGTGTCAGTTATTCAAATTTTAAAATAATCAGTCTATAAAGGAAAATAAAATGTTAATTTTACTTTCTGGATCTTGCATAATTTTAGTTTCCTAGGTTATTATTATATGAACAACCATGATGGCCAATCAGAAATTAGCCCATTTTGATATCTATTTTTTTTTTTAGTTACTGCGGAAGCCTGCTGTTTGTCCATGTTATTAAATACAGTATCTCACACGTGAGTACACCCCTCACATTTTTGTGAATATTTGTTTTATATCTTTTCACATGAGCGAGTACACCCCTAAGTGAAAATGTCCAAATTGGGCCCAACGTGTCAATATGTTGTGTGGTCACCAATATTTTCCAGCAGTACCCTAAAGGGTCATTAAAGGAAAACATTTTTTTTGCTGAAATGACTGTTTACAGGGTATAGAGACATAAGTTAACTGATTCCTTTAAAAAATTATTAAAAATAGATAAAAATCAATCATATAATGTGCCTGCAGTTTAGTTTCACTTTTAAACTGGTTTCATGTTTCTGTGAAGTAGAGAGACACACAGAACAAAAACAAAACAAATCCAGGGCAGTGTTTTGTTTTTAAAATTAATCTGATTGGTTCTGAGGAGTTTTAGACGCACAGTAATGACAGCTTGGACCACAGTGAAAAGCTGCCATGAGATTTTTCATAAGGAGCCAGACAAGCAGGAAGTGTGGAGATCAGAGCAGAATTACAGCAACTTCAAAGCAAAAATGAACAATGAGGACATGAAACCAGGACTGCAGTAAGGTAAAGGAAGCTATTTAGCTAAAAAATATAAAAAAAGTGTGATCCTTTAACCCTCCTGGGCAAAGAGTTCTCCAGAGCTTCACAGATTGCCAATGGAGTCCTCTTCCACTTCATTATAACGACATCACAGAGCCATATACAAATAGTGAAGCAGCGCTAATTATCAAAGTGCAAAGTGCTAAACCTGACAAGTTTATCTTGGTCTCATCAGACGCCATGACATGGTTCCAGTAATCTGTGTCCTTCCTTAGTCTTCTTGTCTGCAGTACACTGTTTGCACGCTTTTTTGTGTATCATCTTTAAAAGAGGCTTCCTTCTGTGACGACAGCCATGCAGACCAATTTGATGCAGTGTGCAGCGTTTGATCTGAGCACTGACAGGTTAACTTCCCACCCCTTCAACCTCTGCAGCAATGCTGGCACCACTCATATTCTCAAAGACAACCTCTGGATATGATGCTAAGCATGTGCGCTCAACTTGGTCCATCATGGCGAGGCCTGTACTGAGTGGAACCTGTCCTATTAATTTAAATTTTGTTATACCCTAGGCCATCTTTATTTAGAGTTTTTTGCCATGAGATGCCATGTTGAATTTCCAGTGACCACTATGAGAGAGTGAGAGCGATAACAAAGTAATAACACACCTGCTAACGAGTCACATGACATCGGGGAGGGAAAATGGCTAATTGGGCCCCATTAACATTTTCACTTAGTGGTGTGCTCAGTTTTGTTTCCAGTGAATTTAGACATTAATGGCTGTGTGTTTAGTTATTTTGAGGGGACAGCAAGTTGACACTGTTATACAAGCTGTACACTCTCACTACTTTACATTGTAGTAATTTCTTCATTGTTGTCATATGAAAAGATATAATAACACATTTACACAAATATGAGGGATGTACTAATTTTTGTGAGATACTGTGTGTGTGTGTCTTTTAATAAATAAATATATATATTTTAGCGGAGGCCCTATAGAATTAAATGAGTTTTGCATTTTTTTTATATCGCAGGTTACTTGCGCAGCAGTTTTTCAAACAAAATGTTTTGGGGGGAAAAATACACTTATGAATTTTATTGCACACAAACACAAAATACCCACATTTTTGGTAAAGTCTAAAACATGTTACGCTGAGTAAATGGATGACATGTCAAATGTTTTATAGTTCTCCATAGTTGATGCTTTAACCCTTTCACGCCGAGCAAACGCATATATGCGCCCTTGGCTTTCGGTTGTTATACCGGGATGATGCCTGCAGCTGCAGGCATCATCACGGTACCGTTGTTTAGAGCCGGCGATTGGCTATCCGGCATAACAACCGATGCGGCTAAAAGCCGCTCGGTTGTTATACCGGAGGAGCGGGAGGGGACCTCTCGCCGCTCTGACCGGGCCTCCCGTCCCACTGGGAGACCTGATCCTCGATGCGGCTCCTCTAGTGTCCAGCCGCAGACTGAATCAAAGCCGTAAACGGCTTTGATTCTGTCTCCGCAATGGAAACACGGAAGCGACGTCGTGGGTTTCTCGGCTGCCAATGGCGCCGGATTTTGAAAAGTACACAGTATTCAGAATCGCTGTTTTTGGCAATCTGAATACTTTGAAGAGCAAAGGAAGGATTGGGGGGTCTTTTAGACCCCCCCCATAAAGAGTACCTGTCGCCACCTATTACTGTCTTACATTCCTTGTGACAGCAATTAAAGTGATCAAAATGTAAAAAAAAAAAAAAACACATTTTAATATTATAAAAATAAATAATAAAAAAAATTAAAAAAATTAAAGCGCCCCCCTCCCCGCGAGCTTGCGCAACAAAGAAAACGCATACGGAAGTTTGTGCCCGCATATGAAAACGGTGTTCAAATCACACATGTGAGGTATAGCCGCGATCGTCAGAGCGAGCACAATAATTCTAGCACTGGACCTCCTCCGTAACTCTAACCTGGCAACCGTAAAAAAAGTTTAAAGCATTGCCTATGGAGATTTTATAGGTACCGTAGTTTGTCGCCATTCCACGAGTGCATGCAATTATAAAGCGTGACATGTTGGGTATCTATTTACACGGCGCAACATCATCTTTCACATTATGCAAAAAGATAGGCGAACTTTACTTTTTCATTTTTTTTAAATTCATGAAAGTCATTTTTTCCCAAAATGTTGAGTTTAAAACACCGCCGCACAAATACCGTGTGACATAAAATATTGCAACAATCACCATTTTATTCTCTAGATTCTCTGCTAAGTAATTTTCTAGCAAAAAAACGGATTTTAACTTGTAAACACCAAATGTCAGAAATAGGCTTAGGCATAAAGGCCCAGATTCACAGAGCGATTACGCGTGCGCAACTGCTGTTGCGCGTGCGTAAGTGTAAATGTGCGCGTGCGTATAGTTGCACGCGATTCACAAAACAATATACGCCAGAAATTTACGTTTTTTGGTCCGACGTAATTGAGTTAGACCTTCTTTTCCCTTCGCGCAAAACTGCGCTAGACACACCATTGATTTGCTAGTCAAATATGCTAATGAGGGAGTTACGGGGATTCACAAAAAAACGCAGTTGCTGCGCAGGCTACGCGATGTGCGCAACAGCAAAATGTCCTGTCTAAAGTTAGAGCACCTAAAAGCTGGTCTAAATTTAGAAAAAAAGTCTACTTGTCAGATAAAGCAACACTGTTAGTGAGGAGTTCAGCAGTCACACGTGTTGCCCAACAATCTGTATGCCAACATGCCAGGGGCATCGTCGCGCATAGCTATACTACTGACTTTAGATGAACAAAGAAGGAGGAGGGCACGGAGGATGGCACTAAGGAGGGCACGGGAGATGTTTTTTTTTTTTTATTATTTGCTTATATAAAATTTACAATTTAAATTAATCTAATACAATATTCTTATCTGATACAAGCCCCTCACTCTTCACTTGATATATCACACACGCATAGACATCTTTGGCATGAGTGATTCTGAGGTGTCTCGCATCTTCAGATTCACCCCTCATGCCATCCTGGAATTAACCACAACCCTGCAGGAGGACATCAGCAGCCCAACACATGGCACCACCCATGACACCCATGACAGCTACATATACAATCAGAGCCCCATCCCCACAGATTTCGAACAGAACATGTATGGGGACAGCTGGCTGGTTGGTGAGTGACATGGGAGTCAGGCATGACTATCCCCTCCCGTGATGCACACCTCACAAGTGGCACATGCATGACTAACATCCTCCTGTCTTTTCCCTTCAAGGTGACTCTGCATATGAACTGGAACCCCATCTCATGACCCCATCTCATGCCAGCTCACATTATGCATCTTTGCACGTTAAACACACACATTAATCATGGCACAATGAGAATGCATGCATGCACACCACTATGGTCCCTAGCACACACACCCCACATCCTCCTCAAATTGGATTGGCACCAGTCCACCATGCAAGACTGGTGAGCAGTAACGCCACGTCAAGGCTCCAATTATGTCACTGTACATTCATACACCATTCACACGGACCTGGGAATCACTTCTCCCTGGTCCTGGGGAACCCTTCTCCACCCAAATTGAGGATGACACCCCTTTTCCAGCAGGAATGTCACCCCCACATTCAAACATCATTCACAACCCAAAAAATGCCAAAAATGTCAGCAAAAAAAACAAAAAATGCATAGAAAAAAAAAATGCATAGAAAAAAAAAAAGGCAGAGAACAAAAATAAAAATGCTTTCAAACCAAAAAAAGGGGGAAAAAAAAATTAATGCCCTCTGCCTGAGCCACGCCTGGGGCGCCCCCCGGCCACGGCCCCGGACCCTCAGGGGAGACGCATGGGGGAGGGGAAAAGCCGGGGAAGGAGGAGCAGCCCCTGAGATCTGCCCACCTGGCGGCCTGCCCTCCAAGGCCACGGCTATTCTGTCCAGGGCAGCACCAAGTGTTGCCGTGTTGCCCTGGATAGCCTGGGTAAGGGCCCTCACATCCTGCCCAACGCCTGCTGCTGTAGTTTGCAGGTCATTTAGGCAGGTTGTGGAGGCCCGGGAGTGGGAGTCCAGGTTACCCAGCCTATCGTTGATGGAGGACAGGCTCTGATCCACCCGCCCCATAGTCTGGCAGAGCTGTCTCAGAAGGCAGGTCTGGGTGGCCAGGTTCCTTCTCAGACAGGCGGGCAGGAGATTGGGTGCCCCCCTGGTGCTCTGGGATGACCTCCTGGCTCCAGCTGATGGTTGTGGCCGGGGAGAAGGGGAGGCCCTTGTGAGGGGAGCCATGTTGGGGGAGGAGGGGGGGGGCTCCCCCTTAGGGAGGGCAGGCTTCTTGCAGCCAGAGGGGAAGAGTCCGCAGAAACCAAACGTCCAGTGCCTGCCATGGACTCCTCCTCCTCATGATTCTCCTCCTCCTCATGATCGTCCTCCGCATGATCATCCTCCTCCTCTTGTTCCTCCTCCGCGGACTCTGGCCTTGTTGGGGGGGCCTCATTAGGCTGCTGTCCTGGCGTTGGAGCGGTCAGGCCAGATGGCCCTGCACCCTCCTGCACAGCTGTGGATGACACAAACCATTCACAGGTTGGAGGATCCACACACTTGCCACGTATTCCCTTTCACCCCCTCCCCCACACATGCTACACACCTGAGAGAAATAAAAACCTTACCTGGCACCGCGGGGCCCGGACTTGTGTCAAAGCCTGGCAGGCCCTCCACTTCATGCCGGTGAAAGGTCAGGGCCACCACACGCTCCGTCGCTGTAAATCTAATCCGGCATGGTGGGCCCCCTCCTGTGCCCCTGGCATGGGCATTTATTGCGGCCATTTTTTTTTTTCACCTCACGCCGGAGGTCATTTATTTTCTTTTCAATCCCAGACCGGGTCCGTGTCTCCCCCTCCCCCGATGAATTGACCTGCTCCGTGATCATATCCAATATCTCCCTCCTCCTGGCCGGGGTGGTGGTGGCACTCTGCGGGCCGTGGAGAAAACGCCCATACTCGCTAATGGCCCGGGCAAGAATTCTTTTTTCCCCCACTGTAAAATTAAGCTTTCTTTTTCTCTCAGTCATACTTCCAAACAAACTCACTAGCAGTCACCAAAAATCTGTCACAAATACAAGCACAACCAATCAGACAAGAACACACACAAAGAGAAAAAGAACACCCAAAAATCACACTAGCACTCAGCAAGAAACAGACACAAAAAAATCAGATGAAAAAATAAAGCAAGAAAACAAACGCTCAGAAATCTATCAATCAAATAAACACTTATCAAAACTCACTTTCACAAAACTACCAACAAGCACTAGATCACACAGAACACTAATCTGACAACTACAAAACACACTCTAACGAACAACAGAGCAAAAGCACTTGATTCAATGGGAAGGGACACAAAGGGATGTACTTTTGCAATGGAAGTGCGTTTGTGTGTGTCTATTTATGCTGTCTGCGTAGTTCACAACGTTGCCCTAGTCCATTTCCAATTTCACTGATTGCGCCGCTCCCGAGTTGTGAGCATGCGCACAACGGAGCTGACATGGTTTCCTTCACGCGCGCATGCGCGAGTCGGCCGGCCCTTCATTTGCATGGGGTCACGGCTCATTTCAATGTAACACGCCCACGTCCCTCCCAATTTGTATTACTCCTCCTTACGCCTCAGGAAAAAACCTTACGCTTGCGCAATCTCTTGCGCAAAAGCTACGTGAATCGCGGGATTACGCGGCTAGATTGCGCAAGTCTAACGGAAAAGTGGTGCGCTACGCCGGACCGATAATGCGCCGATCTACGTGAATCTGGGCCAAAGAGTTTAAACCCCTTTACAGGTTACCAGTTTAGAGTTACACAGGAGGTCTGGCACTAGAATTGCTCTCACTCTAACGTTTGTGACGATGCCTCACAAGTGTGGTTTTATCACGGTTTACATGTGTGTGTATCTTGCATATGAGTTTGCATTTGTGCGTAAGCACAGGGGAACTTTTCTATTTTTATTTTATCTAAAAACTTTTTTTTTTTACACGGTCACTTCAATTTTTTTGTATTTAACCACTTCAGGCCCGCGCTACCGTCGGATGACGGCAACAGCGCGGGCCTGAATATCCAACATGCATGTCATTCTGGCGTTCCCAGCGCGCGCTGTAGTGCGCGCTGCGGGGAAGCCCTGTGTTGTCCGTGTCCCTTGGACACGGCCAATCACAGATCGCGGCAAACGGGCAATCAGAGTGGTCGTTTGCGATGCGATCTGTGGGCGAATGAGAGATGATCTCTCATAGATCATCTCTCATTGCCGTTTTACACAGAGACAGCGTCCTGTCTCTGGAGGGGAGGAGCCCTATCTATGTTCCTTCCTACATAGGGACACAGATCAGTCACCCCCCCCTCCCCCCACAGTAAGAACACACCTAGCATACACATTTAACCCCTTCCTCACCCCCTAGTGTTAACCCCTTCAATGCCAGTCACATTTATACTGTAATTAGTGCATATTTATAGCACTGATCGCAGTATAAATGTGAATGGCGCCAAAAATTTGTCAAAAGTGTCCGATGTGTCCGCCATAACGTCGCAGTACCAATAAAAATCGCAGATCGCCGCCATTTCTAGTAAAAAAAAAATAATAAAAAATAATAATTCTCTCCCCTATTTTGTAAGCGCTATAACTTTTGCGCAAAACAGTCGCTTATTGCGATTTTTTTTTTTTTTTTTTTTACCAAAAATATGTAGAAGAATACGTATCGCCCTAAGCTGAGAAAAAAATTTTAATTTTTTTTTTTTTTAATTGGGATATTTGTTATAGCAACAAGTAAAAAATATTGTATTTTTCTTCAAAATTGTCTCTCTTTTTTGTTTATAGCGCAAAAAATAAAAATCGCACAGGTGATCAATTACCACCAAAAGAAAGCTCTACTTGTGGGGAAAAAAGGACGTAAATTTTGTTTGGGAGCCACGTCGCACGACCGCACAATTGTGAGTTAAAGCGACGCAGTGCCGGAAGCTGAAATTTTACCTGGGCAGGAGGGGGGTGTAAGTGCCCAGTATGCAAGTGGTTAAAGCGGAGCTCCACCCGCATTTTTTTTTTTTCAAAGTCGGCAGCTACTAACAGTGTAGCTGCTGACTTTGAATAAGGACACTTACCTGTCCTAGGCGCCCGCGCTGACGGCCCCCGCCGATGCCGATCCTCGATCCTGGCACCGCCATCCACAGTCAGGGAAACAGGCAGTGAAGCCGTGCGGCTTCACTGCCCGTTTCCTACTGCGCATGTGCGAGCGACGCAGCGCTTTGTGAATGGTCCGGCTGCTTTCTGGGATACACACAGTTCCCAGAATGCAGCGCGGCCCATTCACAAGAAGACACAGAGAAGAGGAGGAGGAGGAAGAAAACAGCACCGCGGATCATGAGGGCAGATTCGGGACTTCCGCATAGCAACAGCCTATTTAGGGTGAGTATTTAAAAAAAAAATAAAAAAAAAATATCAGGGTGGAGCTCCGCTTTAAAGCATATGTAAAGGTTTGTTTTAAACGTACCTCTTCTGTGCAGTTTTTCAGAGTGGCCCCAATCCTCTTCTGGGGTCCGGCTCCTTCTCTTCTCAAGTGCCCCATTGGAGAGCTGCTCTCACTTAGGGCACTAATGCGGGCGCTGCCCGTGTCCTGCTGCTGAGTTTATTGAGAGAGACAGCAGGACTTGGCCCTGCCCACTGACTCCTGCGTCTTCGGATTTGAATGGTCTGATCGGCTGCTTTCCAGGCCACTAACAGCCTGGTAAACTAAAAGCCAAAACTGAGCCCTGGAACTCCAGGTTCCAGTGGTCATAGAGAGGGAGGAACACAGTCAGTTCCTCTTTTTCTCTCTGTGTAGTGCAGATGTTGCCTCTGGTCACATTGCTCCTGGGCTCAGCAATAAGATGGGAAAAGGTGGTTGCGGGGTGGGTGTATCCAGACTCGGATTTACTCCCTTTGCTGTCCCAAGGCCGGGTCCTTCAAAGCCCCCCCCCCCCCCATGTGATAGAAATTAGGTAAAAAAATAAATAATTATTTTAAACCCCCTCCCACCAAAAAATAAAAAATTACTTGTCATTTGCAGCAGTGGAAGTTGGGTGGGGATAGGATCAGTGACAGCAGTGAGGGAGAGATGGGATGAGTGCCAGCAGTGGTGGGAGGATGGGATGAGTGGCAAGGGTGGTGGTTGAGGGGTGGGATCAGTGGTAGGGGGGATTGAATGGGATAAGTGGCAGAGGTGGTGGGGGGAATATGATCAGTGGCAAGGGTGGTGGTTGGGGGGCATTTGATGAAATAAGTTACATACATAGTTAGCTAGGTTGAAAAAAAACACAAGTCCGTGAGTGGCAGCGGTGGTGGGAGGATGGGATCAGTGGTGAGGGTGGTGGTTGGGGAAGATGGGGTGGGATGAGTGGTAGTGGTGGGGGGTGGGATCAGTGGCAGGGATGGTGGTTGCTGGATGGGATCAGTGGTGGTGGTATCAGTGTTGGGGGTGTTATCAGTGGTACTAGTGGCGGTGTGGGGGGGGGGGGTACCAGTCACACTAGTGGTGGTGCTGTGGGGGGAATCAGTGGCAGTAATGGTGGTGGGGGTATCAGTGTCAGTAATGGTGGTGGTGGGGGTATCAGTGGCAGTAATGGTGGTGGTTGGGGGTATCATTGGCAGCAGTGGTGGTGTAGAGAGGGGAATCAGTAGCAGTGTTGATATTGATTGTGCCCATGAGTGAGGACGGCGAGGATAGGCGGAGCCACCCCTCCCCTTCACCCACTACTGAGACTTTACAGTATGCCCGTGAGTGAGGGCGGGGAGGATGGGCGGAGCAGGCGGAGAAGATGGGCGGAGCCGGGACTATACAGTGTGCCCGTGAGTGCGGGTGGGAGGAGACTGTGCCCGTGGGTGGCGAATATAGGCGGAGGATGACCGGAGCGGGCGGAGATAATAGGCGGAGCCGCCCCTTCACCCACTGCCACCCCCGAGGCCTGGCCTCAGTGGCCTTGTCTGAAATCCGACCCTGGGTGTATCCCCTTCCACCACCTGCAGAAGTGATAGAGTGGCTACTCCGCCACTAAAATCACTTCTACTTTAGAGGGAAACACTGGCTGCAAATTTTGATACCGAGTTCATACTTGTAGCTGCATGTATCATCCCATCACAGTATAATCACCTCAACCCAAAAACATCCATGGACGTCCTACAGTCGGCAAGCGGTTAATTTAGCGAGACACTGTTTAGAACTACAAACAAAGGCAGAAGTGAGATTCGCACAACTTCATGAATCTAAATCTAATCTCTCTACAAGACGCTCCTGCCAAGTCTTTACAATCAAGATCTTCCACTCTGAGCCAACAACTTATTGAAGCCTGTGCCGATGCTGAAGCAGCCTTTGCCCAAAAGAAGCAGAGATGGAGGCAGAAACTGAATGCAAAGAAGCACAGATGAAAGCGGAGATGGAAGCAGAAACTGCTTGCAGGGAAGCAGAGGTAAAATCATAAGCTGCAAGAGAGAAAAGATGGAAGCTTTGGTGAAACGATCTAAGCATGCCACAGACATAACAAGCTGCTTGCAAAAGTGAAGGACAGCAGAAGACACTTGGTTGCATCGTATGCATCATGTTACTCTCTCCCTAAACTTTAGCTCTCAGTCACAGCAGCTGTACCAATGTCATTTCACCACGCCTACCACCTCTCAAGACAATCTGCCTACTCATCCCTCAGTACACCACATTTTTGCACTGCAGCAAACTTATGCAGATAATGGACAAGACAGCTTACCATGAGGCTAGTCAACTACCTCCTACCAAGTACGCTACTCCCCAGCTGCAACCCAACACAGCGATTAACTCGCTATACCTCCCCAAAGTCGGTTTATTTCAGCACACCGGTCAATGTAACTAGCAATGTTCCACATAACAATATGCATCCAAAGTCTAAAAGGTTTGCTAAATACATGCTCTGCAAATAGCTCATCGAGATCGGTTTCACCAAGTTATACAATCCTGAAAACAGAGGTTGGAAAATTCACTGCAAAGCCACAATCACTGAGCTAGATGTCACAACTACAGAATAACTTGGATCTGCTTATCTGTTGGTTGGGTCCTCAATCTGCTGAAAGTATCAAGACTCAGCTCTTCACATTGACAACCCTGCTACAGGTCTTAAGGCTGCTTTAAACAAATTTGAGCGTAGCTTTAGAAACCATTGAGGATGCTTTATTTAAAGTTTGCAAACCTTTTAAGAACAATCTGGCAGAGACATTCTAAGGTTTCAAAAGCTAAACTCGCCAAGGCAGATAGCCAGCTACCCAGCCTTGATTACCCAGATACTGCTCATGGGGTTAACCTGCAAGCTCACATATTTCAAGTAGAGACCACAGAGGTCCAATGTCAGTAAAAAATATATAATATTGCCCCATACACAATAAACCATAGTGGCCTAGGAAATGTTTTGGCTTCAGAAAAAAACTTTTGCAAGAACGCAAAGAACTTTAAAATAAATTTGGGGTTTCCTTCAAATGCTGTGCTTCCACGGAACCCCATACCAAAGACTGTAAAGGCTACTATTAAGTGCATAGAATGTGACAGTAATGATCACATGCAAGCGCTTCATCCACTTGAAAGACAGTCCCACTCTGTGTAAAAGTAATCCTCCTGAGGCAAAGCATGGCGAGGGAGAGTGCACACCAAGTCTCGGGAGTAGGACTTTGTGCCAAATCTTGTGCCAAAATATGCTTAGTTTTGTGTATACTCCAAAGGTCAACCTGAAAAAGCTTTGAGACTCTGCTTCTGACAAGATGTTATGGCTGATATTCAGCAAATGTTTCACTTTTTCATTGTTCAACAGAAACTTCCTCCGGTTCCAAGGATATCCCAAAAATGATGTCAGCAACAATGTTCTAGACTACTCAATTATTCTACATGTTTTTAATAACAGTCTTTCTCCTGCTGTAGCAATTTATGGGCTCAAGAGGGTGAAAAATAATTTGTATTTGATGTATGTGAATATGTGGAAAATAATTTCTGTGTAGACAAGGGGGTCATATCTTTGCCTACAGAAGAAGCAGTTGATCTACTCAAGAGAACTCCGAATATTGCTGGCTACTGCCAACCTCAGGCTTCACAAAACTATTTCAAATAATAATGGCCTTTCTCTCTGGTGACTTGCTGTTAGTGTAAAGGGATTTGAGCTATGATCATCCCCTTATGCAACATAGCTATGGATTGCTTTGGGATGTCAAACAAAACACATTCTTGTTATGTGAAGAGCTTGTCACAAGTTAATACTTGAAATGTGGAGTGTTGTCTGCTGTGAACCACTGGGTTTCATGGCACCCTTTACAGTTTGGGGTAAGATACTTCTAAGACAGTTTGCTCCTGAAATCACAGATTGGGATACCTCATTTCCCAGAGAGAAACAACAAAGTTGGAAATCATGGATAGGATTTCAAAACCCCACGCTCTTCCATTTCTGCATTTCTAACGAATGGCGAAGAGAGATCCATGTTTTCTTTTATGCTTTCATTGAACAATACCTGCTGTGGCCTACGTCAAAGTTATAGATTCTAGAGACACAAAGTGTATGTTTTGTCCTTGGTAAGGACAACCTGACCCCTGAACTAGCACCATACCATGCCAAGGTTTGAAATATGTGCAGCCGTGTTAGCCAGTTGAGCGTATAAAATAAGACTCTCTCTACATGTATGTCAGTAACGGAGTAAAATGTATCAGAAGGCTCGCCCTATGGACCACAATCCAGCTGGTTGTAGCACCTGGGCAGTACTGGCCTCTGCATTTCTGGACATTTCATGTCCTCTCCACCTGCTTTCTTGAATGCTGACCCATCACAATGTACATTCATTCTTCTTTTGATCTGGAGTCTGAGAAGGAAATCAGAGCTAGCAATTTCACCCCAGTCAGACGGGGTTGATTTCTCACCTTGTTGAACTTTTGAAAGTGGTATTTTGTTGTACATGCCATTGCACAATGTATTCATGTTGCTGCCTTCCCTTCTGAAGAACATGATTTAAAGGGGGCTAAGAAGGATTGGTGCGTGTTGCCACCTTCCCCTTTGAATAACTTGATTCCAAGGTGGGGAATCTCTTCTGTGTTCTGTGCCATCTTATAGACACCAGTAATGACTTTACAAGTTTTATGGTATGTTAATGTTTGTGTTATTCTTGACTGATGAAAATCAACTCCATTCTGACAAATTCTGACAAAAAAATCCATCTGAATTTATTCCATCAAAAATCCGATCCTCTGTACACAGCATAAGGGTAAAACAAATGGTGTGGGGCTATAATAAGGAATGCGTTTCAATTTCCTCATTGAGTCCCCCCGGCGAGAGAGTATTTAATGAATATATCCAGTAGGTCTCCTGCTGGCATAAGCATCTAAAGCGTTCAGCAACAGGGAGATCTCTGGAGATGGCTTCAATGACCCACACCTTAAGGCCCACAGTTGATTTGTTGTGTCCCTTTTAGAAAATGGAGGGGAACTCTGTGTTTATCATTTATCGTGTTCCCCTCCATTTTCTGAAGGAACACATTTATTTTTTTGAGCTGGCGCCTCCACCCCCTCCTTTCTCTTGAACTGTTTACAGAGGTCATGGACACCCTCATTAGGAAGGCTGCCTCCTCATAGTTCACTTATCTGTGAGACCCTATCTATAGGTACTGTCAAAGTTACCATTATTACTGCTGCTCCCCAAGCATCAAGTCATTACGAGTGCTGGAATAACCACCCTTTTTTTTGGGTTATGTTCCCTTTTTACAGGAGATCACTAGGCAGAAACATGTTAGATAATACATGTTACATTAACAGAGTTAAACAGCCCCTCCCAGACATAACCCTCCTCACTGCAGCATGCAGCCTCAGTTTCGTTCTGCCTAGCAAAGGAGAAGAACGTATGGCTCCCTTTGGGCCCAGCGCCCTAAGGAGAAATTTTATTTTATTAAAATTTTTCTTGAAGAATCTTCTTTCAACTGTCGGCTGATAGACAGGTTGGATAATATAGATGCTTGTAGTCTACTCAGTCCGACCAGCAAGCGTGGGCACACCTTTGCAAAGAGGCTGGGTCTGCCACGCAATCCCCAATGACTCCTGGGGTGGCCAGTGAGCTTTGCTCTAAGGTTCATATATGACTGGGCTGTGGTGTTGTCTCACTCACAGTGGACCGGGCCGAAAGCTACCTCAATCGCGGTTGTAGGTCTGTCAGGAATGCGTCGGCGAGTCTTCGCTCGGACGGGTAAGTACAGTCCCTCCCGCTTAGGTGGGTTGGTACGGCTGGGAATTCCTTGGGTTCGGGGGTCCTCTTCTCCTCCCTTCCCTGCTCCTTTCCCTCTGCTGCATTGTTAACATTTGCCGCTGCCAGGGTGTTGGGCCTTCCTGAGGGGACTGTGTATCTGGCCTGAGTTTTTTGTACTGGGGCTTTCCTGTGAGGGTTTTTTTCTTTTTTGGCACATTTAAAGCCATAGAAGTCTTTTAATGTTTAAATGCAGCATTTTGCCGCCATTCTGCCGACGCTGGCACCATTTTTTGGGTGGTTTTTCAATTGCATTGAAAACTCCCATTGGTGGCCATTTTGTCGTAGCCGCGCCATGGCGCAGCTTACAATGTGGTCGGCCATTTTCCTGTGGCCGCGTTCTGAACGCTCGGCTGCCACAAGTTGACTCACGTTTTTTTCCTCCCCACACGCAGTGTGGCAGCGCTGGGCAGTCTACTCCTGAGGTGAGTCCCCTGGGTACCCCGGTCAGCACTGCAAGGGGTGAGATGCCCTTAATAGGGCCTGGGAGCTTCCTTTTTTTATGGTGATATACATACACACCGTGTTTGTATTTCTAAACTTTTGGAGTCAGTATCTGGTCCTTCCCCAACATGCTTGTGGTGGCAGCAGGTGTTTATTGCCTGGGATTCCCACAGATGCTGTTATTGTTGGTCCTGGACACTTTGGTGCCAGAGTGGGGGCAGACTGTGGTCGGCCGGGGTTAAGAGTGCCCCCTCCCCCCCGTTATCCCCTGGGGAATGTTCTGTCATGGAGCCATGGACCAGGTACCTGGGTCTGCAGGATAAGGCATTTATGGGTGCGCTTCTCACTGCTGTAAGGGACTCTCTTTAGCTGGATAGTGCAGCTGGGTTTCCACTGAGGGCTCGGTCTTTTTTGGATCACACAAATCAGACCGCTCTGTAGGGTTTGTTTCCTTCTGTGCCCTCCTTTGCTAATTTCTAAAGATGCGGAATGAGAAAAGCCGCTGAGGGCTTTTGTAGTCCCTCACCGCCTGGTAGTTCAGTGCCCCTTTGAGGAGAGCCTTTTTAAGAGAGTGGGCTTCTCTGGTGGTGGACCATCCGATTGTCATGTATAGGTAACCACCTTCTCTATTGCGGGAACCCCTGCTTGTATGGATCTGACTGATAGAAGATCCGAAATACTGACCGGTTCCATGTCTACCATGCTGGGGTCTGTCTTGCGGCTTATTGTGGCCACTACGCTGGCTCACGGAGTGAGCATTTTGCACCAGACAGTGGATGAACACCGACTCTCTCCCGAAGTTATTAGGCTAACTGACCAGCTGGTTACCAGCTTGGTATCCAGGGCTTCGGTTTCAGAGATGGTTGCCGCCTTCTCTGGTTAGAATGCTGGTGTGATGGCCAGGCCTCTAACATATGCCCTGGCAGATTTACCCTTTATGGGTGGGAGACCTTTTGGGTCCTTGCTGGATGACATTATCAAGGATGTCACTGGAGGGAAGAGCACTCTCCTCCCTCAGGCTTCCAGGGGGAAGGAGCCCTGCTGTCTGCCCGGTCCTTGCTTTCCCACACCAAAGTGGTATTTTCGTCAGTCGGGGTCCACGGGCGCACCCTCCCAGGCCGAAAAATGCTCAGCTGGGGGACTAAAACGTCCCTGAGTGCGTAAGCCGATCGCGCCGGCACCCGAACCCGCCAATGTATGTAGCCCGTCTCTGGGGTGGGGGGTCGACTTTGCTGTTCACAACTCGGTGAACCTCCCTGTTCTCCGACCAGTGGGTCTGCGAGGTGGTATCTTCGGAGTACTAGATAGAGTTCCTTCCGATCCACCAAACAGATTTCTTCCCTCCTGTCTCCCTCTCCCGGCTCGTCGTTCTGCCTTGGGGCTAAGCTGCGGGGTAATTTTACCTTTCCTGCAGGACTAGAGGTGTGAGGGATTCTTTTTTTTTACATTCTCTGTTTTTATTTTTAGCAAAAAAGCAATACAGGAAACAATGAAAAGAAACAAGCAAATTCCAATAAGACAAAACGTGTGGATGATACATTACATCTCTCTCTTCAACTATATTTACACTTCATAGTTTACCTTAGAGAAAAAATTATAATATATAATATCACCGGCAATTTTAAATCCATTACCCCTGGAAGAGATATACCCAAATTACTATTCCTGCTATCGCTTAATTTTCTTCTTCCCCAGTTATTACCTCTCCACCCTAATTATCCATATATTCCATATATATATATTGATTAGGCTAATTCCCTCCCTGTCTCTGTCACCCTTTCTTCCCCTTTCTTTCTTTCCCTCATTCCCTATCCCCTTATCCCCTCTTCAAGACCCCCGTATCCACAACTCCTCCTCCTCTTTCCATGTGTAACCACGGTTCAGAAGAGAGGAGGAAAAAGAAGAAAGAGAAAAAACAAAGGAAGAAGTCCCCCCCCCCCCCCCCCCGATGCACGATATCTCTACATCTTTCCTATTTTCTTTTTCTTCCCTCCACCTCTAATTATTATTCTTGTTCCCCTAATAACTTTTTACCTTCCCCTGATTGTACAAATAATTCCCAGGGTGCCCATATCATTTTAATTTGCTCTTTCGTATCTATCGTTTTCGGTAAGAGTTTCTCCATTATTCCTATTTTCCTAACTTTTTTTAAGCCACATAGATGTTGGAGGTACTTCAGAGTCTTTCCATTATGTTGCAATGCAACTTTTTGCTGCATTTATCAAATGACATATCATTGACCTTGTGTATCTTTTGGGAGGAATTTGTGTATGGTGAAAGAAAGAACACAGGGTCTTCTGGAATCTGATATTCCGGAAGTAGTTGGGTGGTTCTCCGGACTATTTGCCAAAATTGTCTTATTATTGGACATTCCCAAAATATATGTAGCAATCTCCCTTTTTCCCCACACCCTCTCCAACATCTATCTGAAACTTCTGAAAAATATGTATTTAAACGTGTTTGCGTATAATACCAACATGTTAGTATTTTATAATTGAATTCTTGTATTTTCGTACACCTTGAAGATTTTAACGAAAGATCTATAATGTTTTTTGGCATTGCATTGGGGAAAAAGTTTGAGGTGAGGTGCGAGGAATTCTATCCAGATCTGTTCTCGGTCCCAAAGATGGACAGGGTCCGTCCAATTTTTGGGCCTCAAGGGCCTAAGATGCCTTTGTGAACGATGGGTAGTTCTGCTCAGAATCCATTTGTTTGGTGCTAGCTGCGCTCCATCCGGGGGACTTTCTGGCGTCCTTGGACATCAAGAACGCATACATGCATGTCCCACTTTGTGCGAGTCAGAGGTTTCTGAGCCTCGCGATGGGGAGGCCCACTGTCAGTTGTGGCCCTTCCTTTTGATCTGGCGCCAGCACCACAGGTTTTCACCAAGGAGCTTGCACTTATCCTAACCTTGTTGGGACAGCAAGGCTTTGCCATCGTGGGCTACTTAGACAACTTTCTAAATCAGAATTAGTGGTCATGTCGGTAGCTTTTCAGGCCCTCTGAGAATTTGGGTGGGCGTTAAACATTTGGAGTCGGTCCTGGTTCCGACTCAGTTTTGAAAAACCTAGGGGTTCCAGACTCCACGGTGGCGACGGTCTTTCTTTCTCTGGAGAAATTCCAGACTCTTCATTTTGCGGTGAAGGTATTGGCAGCACGCAATCGGTCTTCTCGCCGTTTTGCATGCAGATCCTGGGTCTGTGGGTAGCCTCCTTTTTGAGGCGGTACCGTATGCCCAGTTCCACGCTCGTGTTTTTTTCCAGAGGGAAATACTATCCGAGTGGTACAAATCTCTTGTCTCTGAATCATCAGATTCGGGTGTGCCACCTAGTCAGTGTCTCTCTAAATTGGTGGCTGAGATCCCCGACTCTTCAGTCCAGGAAGTAGTTTCTTCCTTTTTGTGGACAGTCATTACAACGGACGCCAACCTCTCGGGTTGTGGGGGTGCCTGAGGGGGGGAGGGGGTCCAGTCGGCCCAGAGTCGCTGGACTTGAGTGAACCTACGTCCACGCTTCCCTGAATGCATCCGTTCTCGTCTGATCTCTGTAACTACCCAGGGTCGGGCCTGGTTAGTACCTAGGTGGGAGTCCGCCTGGGAATACCAGGTGCTGTAGACCCTGTCTACCATTATTTGTCCTAGTACTTTGGGCAATCAGGGTATGCCTCTCCTCATGGTCAAGGGAGGTTGCAAGGTCGTCAGATCTGGATTCAGCCTGACTACGCCACGGCCGTGGCTTCGGTCTACCATCAGGTATACCGGCAGGCGGGCTACTGGAGTCGCCTGATGCTGGACCAGGACGACTGGTCTTGGTACTTGGAGTCAACTCCTTTGCAGGAGATGAGTCTCACAGGACATGGATCTCTTATCTGCTTGTCTCAGCCGCAAGGGTGTCAGTTTGTGGCCAGGTCTAGTGATCCTGTACAGACGCATCAGTCGCGTTGGTGGCCCTGTGGGGTCTTTATCGGCGACATTATGCCTTTTTGCTCCATTGTAGTGGCCCCCCGGCTGCTCCACAGAGTGGAGGCTAGGTATTCCCGATGATTCTAATCGCTTCAGATTGGCCTCGGCGTCCTTGGTACGCCGATATCAGGCACCTGGTAGCGGAGGTACCCTGGCGGTTGCCAGGGCGGGAGGTCCTTCAGGCTTGAGGTCCCATACTTCCTCCTGTTGTACAGTCACTAACTTGCTCAACATGGCTATTGGAAGCCAGACTTTAAGAGACTGGGGTCTGTCCGACTCGGTCATCTCAACCATGCTGAGGGCATGGTAGCCTTCTTCCGGGGGATCTACCGTCGCATCTGGCAGGCCTACATCTCTTGGTGCGAAGAGATGGAGCGACGTCCACGAATGTACCCTGTGTCCAGGGTCCTGCTGTTTTTTCAGCTTGGAGTGGATCTAAAAATTGCTTAAAGCACCATTTGGGAGCAGATTTTAGCCTTGGCTGAGTTCTTTCAGTGGCCTTTTTGCAGTCCGTTCCCTGGTGGGTACCTTTTTTGTGCAGGGGGTTTGTCCTATACTTTCCCCTCTTGGCCCATCTCTTCCCCCCCATGAGTTTTGACTCTGGTGCTCTCGGTTCTCAGGAACCTTCTTTTTGGAAACATCAGAGAGATTTCTCTTGACAACTATATCAGAAGGTGGCCCCTTTGGCGGCCTTTACCTCCGTTAGAGGAGTTTCTGAGTTGGCAGTCTTGTCTTGCAAGCCGCCATGCTTGACCCTCCATAGGATTAGGTGGTGGTGCGTCCTCGACCTTCCCTTCCTCCGAAGGTGGTTTCGGCCTTTTCGCCGGAATAAGGACATTGTTCTTCCATCCTTCTGTCCTCAACCGGCGCATTCCACTGAGGTTGCCTTTTATACTTTAGACGTGGTACTTGCTTTGCGGGTGTACCAGCCTGCTACAGGTCCATTTCAGAGATCGGACTCTCTTTTGTGTCCATGTCTGGTCCACAAAAGGGCCTGGCAGTCTAGTCGACCACCTTTTTTCGGTGGATCAGGCAGGCTGTCATACAGGCCTATGCTCCTAAGGGGCGGGCCCCCCTTGCCGGTCACGGCACTTTCAACCAGGGCAATGGTGCTTCCTGGGTTTTTTCCGATAGCATGCGCCGGTATCACAGTTGTGCGAGGTGGTGACTTACTTGTCCATTCACACTTTTGCCAGAATTTACATGGTCGCTGTGAGTGCATCTTCTGATGCTTCTTTCGTCCGCTAGTTTTTGCAGGTGGCTGTTTAGTTGCACCGCCTCCGTTGAGGAGCTCTGCTTGTTTTGGGGTGAAGTTAAAATTGTTTTTACTCGTATATTTCCCACCCCTCGTTTTTTGACACTGCTTGGGGATGTCCCACTTGTCAAGATTTAAGGAACTGTGTCCGTCCATGGACGATAAGAGAAAATAGGATTTTTTGTACTCACCGTAAAATCCTTTTCTCTGTCGTCCATGGACGGACACAGCTCCCACCCCTCCTTTTTAGGTTTATACTACTTGTTACGAACTGAGCCTGCATGCTGCAGTGAGGAAGGTTATGTCTGGAGGGACCGACCCCTGGGCGGGGCTGTTCAACTCTGTTAATGTAACATGTATTTAATTATCTAACATGTTTCTGCCTAGTCCTCTCCTGTAAACAGGGAACATAACCCACTTGTCAAGATTTAAGGAGCAGTGTCTGTCCATGGACTCAGAAAAGGATTTTACGGTGTGTACAAAAAATCCTATTTTTTCTGATGATCGCAACAATACCACATATGTATGTATGTTGTTTTTTGTACCAGTAGTACAGCCCAGAAACAATAGTGTGGAATTTCATTTTTTTGTATCTTGCCTGAAACACACTGATGCTAATTAAGAAAAATCCTGCCCAAAAAAATGTGATACATTTTTGACCCTGAACTTGACCTTTAATCTAGGGTATTTGTATTTAAAAACAAATATGATTTAATATTGTATTCATTTTTTTACATGCAGTTTTTTTCTCTCTACAAGGAGAGAAAGATCGTATCTCTTGCCTCCATTTAGAGAGAGAAAACACGGGGGGCTTCACGGTGACTGATCACTATGCTAGCCAATCAGAGGCTATCACAGAGATCAGGTGACCTGTCAGGTGAGATCATTAGTATGAGGCCTGTGGCTCACGGTGACACCCTGGCCTAGCACAAGGACAGATACGCAATTATGTGGTCCCCACGGAAAAAGCCCAGTCCAGTGGGACCGCATATTTGCGTATTCTCTGCGCCAAGAGGTTATGCTAACTATAGACATAGAGATAGCAGACACTGTTCCTGTTTGTTTTAAGCCATATCAGCAATGTTTTTACATCTGTTAGAGGTTTCTAAAACCACCAAACCTTTTAATTAATTGGGCAGACAAATTGGCTCTAGTTGATTTTGTTCCCTCCTAGCATAAGTGGTGGCAGCAGCTACCAGTGTTATAATTATGGTGGATGACCACCCAAAATATGTGGACTCTCTAAGATGCTGAATATATCATTAACAAAGGAATAAGGTTCTGACATCTATCTAATGGAAAAAAAAAAAAAAATTCTAATGAAATATGGTCACATAATGTCAGTGCTTAAATATACAATATGTATACTGATTTCTGTACTGTATTTAAAAACATCCATGTAAAATCTCTTGAAGGATGCAGGGTGAAAGGAGGGCTGTAGAATTACTGCGTGTTGAACCAGGGATGTGGATGAAATATTTGCTACCTATGCAACATTTGTTTGCCATGAACAATTAATAATATACATGTCAGTATGAGGCGAATATCTTTTTAATAGCTGCTGCTATATCATTAGCAGAAACATGTACTTTCACTCTGTGCCTGATCTAAATTGGAGAGGATAAACTAAAGATTTACTCACAACCATGAAAGGATTTATAAGATAAGATCGGCTGAGCCTGAACAGCAAGAACCTTGGGGTAGATCCCTGGTAGCACATCCAGTGCATGCCTTCAGTGGGCTACTTACGACTGAAGTTGACCGGTGGTTTGACAGCAATTATTGGCAAGATTTTTTAAATTAACAAATGACACGACAATAAACAGAAGTACTGTCTGCAGAAAGAAAAAGGGAAACTTGTTTATCTTGTCAAGTGGTTTTGATTAGTTGTGATGCTGTTCTTTATTAAGTTACTTTAAATCATTGTGTCCCAGCAGGACATAAATTATGAAGATTGCTACAGTATGTTTCATCCAATGTAGAAACAACAAATTGGAATCTTTTTTTTACAGGCATATCACAGCATTTTGGCAGAGATCTGTACCACATTAAATTTAACATGAGCTGTGGTTCATCTGCTTTTTCTTAATACACATGCTATTATTTGCATACAGCCGACTGTAAAATCAGAACAGTTTGGCTGCAATTCTGTTGTTTGAATAAATGGAAAACATCAAGCAGAAGAAATATAAGCTGGAGAAGCTGTCCAACTGAGAAGCCATGATCTGTTTGTTGAAAGCTGTTTTGTGATTGGTTATGTGTATGTTATGCCACGTCTAGTTGATCTGTGGCCCACCAGCTGTGGAGGAGTTACAGGTACCAGAAAGAGAGTGTTAACCATATTGATGGGCCAATAATTACAATGAGGAAGAGAAACACCTGTTTTTTAATCAGCAAATGGCCAAAGATTTATTGACACCTGACCATGCCATCCACTTTATGGCAAAAAGTATGTGGCTACCACACCAAATTATTGAGTTGGAGTTTCTATGCAAGTAAGGGGGGCCTGTAGATATAAATGTAGGCCGTTTATATAGCTCATGAAGTTTGACTGGAAAACTCCTAGGACATTGCTAAGAGATGCCTAGCTCTTACTCTTCACCTTCATCATCATAGGAACAAGCTCCTAAATTGAGAGGGTTTGAGTCTGAGAAAGAGCTCTTTCCTGTGATGGTGAAGATGATCAGTAACAGCTAGGCATCCCTTAGCAAGGTCCTTAGCAACATCCTAGGAGTTTTCCAGTCTGGCTTTGTGGGGTATGTAAATGGCCTACACTTGTAGAAAGGACATTATACAACTTTGGTCAAAGCACAGCTACAGAAATCACTTACCTGCATAGACAGTTTTTTTGTCGTAAAGGTGAACTATTTCTTTAAGCGGTTTAAGTGGGAGTACCATTAATGCTACAGAATACTTTGTTAATTTAATGCACTTTCAACCTTGTGGAAACGTTTTGGGAAGGCCTTTTTCTGTTCCAGCATGAATTGTGTTCCTGTACACACCACCACCTCCATTAAGACATGGTATTTTGGAGGAACTAAAAAAGCTTTCATAAAGCCCTGACCTCAAGCCTACTAAACACATTTGGGATAAATTGAAACACAGATTGCGTCAATATCCAATATCAGTATTCAATCTGGAAAATACTCTTGGCTGAGTTGCTACAAATTGCCATAGACAAACTTGTGTAAAGCCTTTACAGAAAAATGAAAGCTGTTTCTGCTATACATGGTGGGCCAATTGTATTATCTACGCCCATGGTTTTGAACTGAAATATCCAACAAGCTCGTATATAGTGGGAGTCAGGTGTTCACCAACTTTTGACCATCTAGTTCAGGTATATGCAATTAGTGGACCAGCTGTTGCAGAACTAAAAGTCCCATGAAGCATAACAAGACTGACAGCCACAAGCATGACACCCAGAGGAAGGGGCATGATGGGACTTGTAGTTTTGCAACAACTGGAGCTCTACTAATTGCATATCTTTGACCTAATATGTAAATGTGGTTCCAAACCTGCTGTTTTCCAATCGGTTGATTACAAATGGCATTTGTTATGAAACTGCGTAGAGTTTTATTAACGAAATCATAAGCCTCTATTACAAATTAGGGTTGTCCCGATACCACTTTTTTAAGACCAAGTACAAGTGCCGATACTTTTTTTCAAGTACTCGCCGATACCGATTACCGATACTTTTTTTATTGACATGTAACTATTTCAATAATGGGCACTGACGGGGCACTGATGGATAGATGGCACTGCCGGATGGATGACCACTGCTCTGTCCACTACACTGACCACTGCTCTGTCCACTACACTGACCACTGCTCTGTCCACTACACTACACTGACCACTGCTCTGTCCACTACACTACACTGACCACTGCTCTGTCCACTACACTACACTGACCACTGCTCTGTCCACTACACTACACTGACCACTGCTATGTCCACTACACTACACTGACCACTGCTATGTCTACTACATTATTCCTATTTTGATGGATCTCGCATACCCCAGGTGGGCACATCCACCAGACCTGTGTCTCCTGTCCTCCAAACACATCTGCAGCCCTTAACCCCTCAATCACGAGACAATCCACACATGTGTTGAGGGTTAAACATGCAGAGCATAAAACTGTTTATTAAATACAAGACATACACTTTTACACACAGTTAGGGACACTCCCCTTAGGAACTGAACTCTTGTACATTGAAACAGACTACAGACAAATATAAAGGGATTATGGTAAGCAGGCAGCCTCTCAATACACATCCCCTGTGGAGAGATGTCTCCAGTCCAGACCATTGTCTATATGCCATTTACCAACACAAATAGACACAGCAACAAGAGGGGGGGGGAGAAGGGATGTAGCATTACATAACATTATCTCACTACCAGCTTGTCCCCAGGTCTCCAGTCTTTTCTGGACCATAATCTGTGGCCAAGTGGCCAGCCCACAGTCCCTTATAAAACACACAGTGACAGTGGGTTCTGTCACACCTAAACTGACCAATACTGACTCTAAACCTCTCTAATCTCTCTCTGGCTGACTGAGTCTTACCTGCAGCTTGGGTCTTCCATCAGCCTGAAGGAGGTGAAGAGAGGGTGTCCAGAGGAGAGGGGGAGCATAGAGGAGGGGAAGAGAGCACATCGGTGTCCGGGACAGGAGGAGAGGGGGAACCTGGATATTGGAAAGAGGGCACATCTGTGTCTGGGACCGAAGGAGACTTGAGGAGGGGAAAAGAGCACATCGGTCCGGAAGCTTGGCAGAGGTGGGACCAGCCCCACCGTGATCGCGGATAGGCCAACCCCGCTGTGGCCGCCCCACATGACCATTCACGAATCATAGGGCACCAGCCGCAGGGACACAGGAAGTCAACATTAGAGGGATGGATCCGGCAGTGACACGCACTGCCTGGCGCTCCCTAAATGTTGTGCCTGGTGCCACACCCCCCGCTCCACCCCCTCTCCGACCGCCGACTTTTCGGTACCGGGTATTGGATCTGGCATCGGGAGCATTTGTGTGAGTACAAGTACTCGCACAAATGCTCGGTTTCGTCGGTACTGATACTAGTATTGGTATCGGGACAACCCTATTACTAATGTATATGAACACTAATCTTTGCTGCACAAACAAGCCAGCCAAATGCTGTTGATTTTTAACCACTTGCTGAGTGGGTAAAAGACATGCATTTCATTTATGTACAGCGTTGCATGACCACACAATTGTCAGTTAAAGTAATGCAGTGCTGTATTTAAAAAAAATAGCTGGTTATGAAGGTGGGTAAATCTTCCAGAAGTCAAGTGGCTAAGCAAAAAAAATTGTTACCACCATATACGCACGTGTGAACGTAAACACAAACGTTGATTGCAAAACATGTTACATATCGGAGTATAAAGCAATACTTCTAGCATCAGACCTCCTCCGTAACACTAAACTGATGAGCTGTAGGGGGCTTTTTGCCTATAGAAAATGTCATGGGTGAACACAAATTTAAGGTTTGACTTATTGGGTATCTATTTACTCGGTGCAACCTCAGCTTGTATATTTTATCAAAAATTGGGTACCGCATATTTTCAAGTATAAGCCGACTCGAATATAAGCCGAGGCACCTAATTTTACCACAAAAAATGGGAAACCTTATTGACTCAAGTATAAGCCTAGGGTGTACATCTGCATGCCTCAATGTGTCCATGTGCCCATGCCTCACTTTGCCCATGAGTAGACTGACGTTTAGCATGGAGTCTATGGAAGGGGTGCCGCTATGATCATTCTTATTGTGTAGGGAATCGCTGGCTGAAAAAGCTGATATCTGAATGATGCCTGTAGCCGCGTACAAATTCAAGGACGACCAGCGAGCGGGAAGTGGTTAAAACGCTTTTTTTAAACACAAAGTTATGGCTTTGGGTATGGCCGAGTATGGCTGGGTATTACGGAGTATTGGAGGGTACGGCGGAGTATGGGCAGGATATTGTATTGCAGAGTATGGGCAGGGTATTGTATTGCAGAGTATGGGCAGGGATGGCTGTATCTGTGACTTCAATTGTCACAGAGCAAGATTCTGGGAGGACGTCCCTGGGATGTCCTCCCTGAATAACTCAACCGCGCTGTAGCCATATTTCGGCTATGGCTTGGTCGGCAAGTGGTTAAACAAAGAAAAAGGTGGCATGGAGGTCACGTGTTTCCGATCAACAGTGGAGCTCAAGCTACAGCCATTCATTGTTTGCTACAATAACGTTCAATAAAAAAAAAGCCAACCCACTTGGCTAATTCTAGGAGAGCCTACAATGATGTCCACCCAGACTCCCGCTTCCTGTGTGCACGCACATGGAACACAGAACGCGGTAAAGGGCCAATGAATTATCTGCAAACTACACAACAATGATTAACTGTTGAGAAAAAACTTTGGTCACGACTGTAATATTCTACATGACATATAAAGTTCAGGTTACAATATGTAGCAAACTTCACAGCAGTTAAAATGTAGCAGTCAGGAAAATGCATTGTATAACATAATGTACAGAGTGCATCAGTAAGGGACTATGGCCCAGATTCACAGAGCGATTACGCCTGCGCAACAGGAGATGCGCGTGCGTAAGTCGAAATGTGCGCGTGCGTTTCGTTGCGCGACATCCCCAGAACGAGATACGCAAAAAATTGACTTTTTTTTGTCCCGCGTAATTTCGTTAGACTGGCGCATCCTTCCACGCAAAAGTGCGCTAGACACACCATTGATTTGCTAGTCAAATATGCTAATGAGGGACTTACGGGGATCCACAAAACAACGTTGGGGCAGCGCAGGCTACGCGGTGTGCGCAACAGCAAAATGTCCTGTCTAAAATTAGAGCTTATAAAAGCTGGTCTAAAAAAAGAAAAAAAGTCTACTTGTTAGATAAAGCAACACTGTTAGTGAGGAGCTCAGCAGTCACACGTGTTGCTCAACAATCTGTATGCCAACATGCCAGGGGCATCGTCGCACATAGCTATACTACTGACTTTAGATGAACAAAGAAGGATGAGGGCACGGAGGATGGCACGGGAGAGGATATACCGTACCCGCATAGACCTGTTTGGCATGAGTGATTCTGAGGTGTTTCGCATCTTCAGATTCACCCCTCATGTCATCCTGGAATTAACCACAACCTTGCAGGAGGACATCACCAGCCCAACACACCGCTCACATGCAGTGCAGCCACTGGTCAAGGTCATGGCAACACTCCATTTCCTTGCCAGTGGCTCTTTTCAGCGTACAAGTGGAGTGGTGGCTGGGATGTCACAGTCCTCCATGAGCAGATGTGTGCACCAGGTTGTCCCTGCAATCCTCAGACGCATGGCCAACCAAATCATCAAACCCACCACTGAGGAGCTGCGGCTGAAGGCAATGACAGATTTCTACAGAATTGCCAGATTCCCACGCACTGTAGGGGCCATTGATTGCACACATGTGGCACTCCAGCCCCCCCAGGAGACAGAGCACATGTACCGCAATCGGAAGCATTGGCATTCCATCAATGTACAGGTGATAGTCGATGCCCAAGGCCTCATATGGCACGTCCGTGCCAAACACCCAGGGTCCAGCCATGACAGCTACATATACAATCAATGCCACATCCGATTGGAATTCGATCAGAACGTGTATGGGGACACCTGGCTGGTTGGTGAGTGACATGGGTGGCAGGCATGACTATCCCCTCCCATGATGCACATCACAAGGGGCACATGCATGACTAACATCCTCCTGTCTTTTCCCTTACAGGTGACTCTGCATATGCACTGGGACCCCATCTCATGACTCCTATCCGGAACCCCCAAACCCCAGGAGAGGAAAGATACAATCAAGCACATGCCCAAACACGAGCAGTGGTGGAGCGCACCTTTGGCCTCCTAAAGTCACGTTTCCGATGCCTGGATAAGTCTGGGGGTACCCTCTTGTATTCCCCAAACTTTGTGTGCCAGATCATCGGTGCATGTTGCATGCTGCACAACTTTGCAGAAAGAAAGGGCCTGCAGATTGACCTACGTGATGACCTGACCCCTGAACCAGACAATCCCCCCCTAACCGAGGCTACCCCGTCTTCTGAGAGAAGAGCAGCCAGGAGACAGCTCACATTGGGCATCTTTGCACGTTAAACATACACATTAATCATGGCACAATGAGAATGCATGCATGCACACCACTGTGGTCCCTAGCACACACACACCCCACATCCACATCAAATTGGATTGGCACCAGTCCACCATGCTGGACTTGTGAGCAGCAACGCCACGCCAAGGCTCCAATTATGTCACTGAACATTCATACACCATTCACACGGACCTGGGGATCACTTCTCCCTGGTCCTGGGGAACCCTTCTCCACCAAAATAGAGGGTGACACCCCTTTTCCGGCAGGAATGTCACCCCCACATTCACACAGCATTCACAACACAAAAAAAAAAAAAATGACCAGCAAAAGCAAAAAATGACACAAAAAAAAAAAAAAATGACACACAAAAAAAAAAAAATTGAAAAAAAAAAATGGGGGAAAAACAAATTACTGCCCTCTGCGTGAGCCACGCCTGGGGCGCCCCCGGCCACGGCCCCGGCTTCTCAGGGGAGACTCATGGGGAAGGGGTAAAACCGGGGAAGGAGGATGAGCCCCTGATCTCTGCCCACCTGGTGGCCTGCCCTCCAAGGCCACGGCAATTCTGTCCAGGGCAGCACCAAGTGTTGCCGTGTTGGCCTGGATAGCCTGGGTAAGGGCCCTCACATCCTGCCCAACGCCTGCTGATGTCGTCTGCAGTTCGTTTAGGCAGGTTGTGAAAGCCCGGGAGTGGGAGTCCAGGTTCCCCAGCGTATCCTTGATGGAGGACAGGCTCTCCTCCATCCGCACCAATGTCTGGCTGACCTGTCCCAGATGGCGGGTCTGGAGGAACTGGTCCCTTCTCAGGGTGGCGGGCAGGAGATCGGCCAACCCCCTGGTGGTCTGGGATGACATCCTGCCTCCAGCTGATGCTTGTGGCCGGGGAGAAGGGGAGGCCCTTGTGAGGGGAGCCATGTTGGGGGAGGAGGGGGGGGCTCCCCCTTAGGGAGGCCTGCCTGCTGCCAGCCAGAGGGGAGGAGTCCTCAAAACCCAAACGTCCAGTGCCTGACATGGACTCCTCCTCCTCATGATTCTCCTCCTCCTCATGATTGTCCTGCTCCTGTTGAACCTCCTCCGCGGACTCCGGCCTTGTTGGGGGGGCCTCATTAGGCTGCTGTCCTGGGGTTGGTGCGGTCAGGCCAGATGGCCCTGCACCCTCCTGCACATCTGTGGATGACACAAAACATTCACAGGTTGGAGGATCCACACACTTGCCACATATTCACTTTCACCCCCTCCCCCACACATGCTACACACCTGATATTAAAAAATAAAACAACTTACCTGGCACCACGGGCTCGGGACTTGAGTCAAAGCCGGGCAGGCCCTCAACTTCATGCCGATGAAAGGTCAGGGCCACCGCACGCTCCTCCGCTGTCAGGCTAATACGGCATGGTGGGCCCCCTCCTGTGCCCCTGGCATGGGCATGCATTCTGGCCAACTTCCTTTTGACGCCGGAGGTCATTGATTTTTTTGTCAATCCCAGACCTGGTCCGTGTCTCCCCCTGCCCCGCTGAATTCACCTGGTCAGTGATCCTATCCAAAATCTCCCTCCTCCTGGCCGGGGTGGTGTTGGCACTGTCTGGGCCGTGGAGGAAACGCCCATACTCGCTAATGGCCCGGGCAAGAATCTGTTTTTCCACAACTGTAAAATTCAGCTTTCGTTTTCTCTCAGTCATCCATCCAAAAAAAAACAGTCCCAGTCAACAAAATTCACGCACACAAACAAGCACAACCAATCACAAAAAAACACACACACACAGAGAAAACTACTCACCAAGAAACAGTCCCCAAAAAAAAAAAAAAAATACAGCAGGAAAAGAAACAAAAAGAAATATATCAATCAAACAAACAGTCTCTCAAACACTTATCGAAAACCACTTTCAAAAATCTACTAACAAACACCTGATCACACAGAACACTAATCTGACAACTACAAAACACACCGCAACGAACAACAAGAACAAAGGCACTTGGTTAAATGGGAAGGGACAAAGGGATGTACTTTTGCAAAGGAAGTGCGTTTGTGTGTGTCTATTTATACTGTTTGCGTAGTTCACAACGTTGCCCTAGTCCATTTCCAATTTCACTGATTGCGCCGCTCCCTAATTGTGAGCATGCGCACATCGGAGCTCACATGGTCTCGTTCAAGCGCGCATGCGCGAGCCGGCCGGCCCTTCATTTGCATGGGGTCACGGCTCATTTCAATGTAACACGCCCACGTCCTTCACAATTTGTATTACTCCTCCTTACGCCTCTGAAAAAACGTTACGTATGCGCAATTTCCTGCGCAAAAGCTACGAGAATAGGGTGATTACGCGGCAACATTGCGCAAGTCTAACGTAAAGGCGGTGCGCTACGCCGGTCTAATAATGCGCAGATGTACCTGAATCTGGGCCAATGTTTCTTTGGGTCCATGACATTGCTGGTCAATTGGGGAAAAAAAATTCTCCAGTAAAGCCCAGAGGGTAGAGGCACTGAAGTCAGTGGTTCCTGGGAAAAACTAAATACCCTAAGATTAATAGGAGGAAAATATGCAATCTGTATCGTTGTTCCAGTTGAGTAGCCTCTCATGACTTTTCAGGAGGTAGGCCAATCTCTCTTTTCACTATTAAAGCGGTAGTAAATCCACCCTGTGCTATTTCCACCATATCAAGCTTTCCTACCTTATGAACGAGTTGCTCTGTGTAAAATGCTTCCTTATCCCTTTCTGTGTAATCTGTCCTTTTCTAATAAGTGACGTAATTGGCACATGCACAGTTAGTTAGTCCCGTTTTTCCGGCAGGGTCTTCTTCTTGCCGGAAAACTGTGTACATGCCGGGGCTGCGTCATTTTCGTTTGGCTGACGTTGGCCCCGAGATCCCGTGATACTCCCTCGCTGAGAAGCTGATCCTAATCCATGTGACTCGCTACATAAAGCCCAGAGAGTAGAGGCCCTGAAGTCGGTGGGTCCTGGGGAAAATAAAATACTCTGAGATTAATAGGAATAAAATATGCAATCTGTATCGTTGCAGTTGAGTAGCCTCTAATGATCCCTTCACAACTCCTCAAGCCAGGTGCCAGCCCAGCTTGCTTGCTGCACAATGAAAGACCAGAAAGATCTGGATGGCTGCACTCCAACAATCCACTTTATTCTGAATAAATATTAAAACTAGGGTTGCACCGATACCGGACATACAAGATGAATGTGCTCAAATCACACTGCAAAGAATTGCATGCAATTTGAACAGGAATGTGGTGCGATTCATGTCTGAACCACATTTTCTTCCCCCCACAGCTCCAGTGTGAACCTAGAAGCAGAGATGACCCTTCCCCTGTCCTCCGCTCTGCAGGAATTAAACAGACTTTGGTAAGAGATCACTCTTCCACAAGAGTCTGCAAGAGCTGGGTGCTGAAACAAGCACTTGAGGACTTGGCTCCAGTACATAACCCTGATCTGCAGTATGCTGAGATTGTTTGAATCCAGAATGGTTGGGGGTGTGGTTTACAGCTTTTTAAAAATGTGGTTTAGCTGGGTGCATGTATGTTTCGCTGCTTAGCAAGCTGGTCACATTACTTTTTTATTTCAGTTATTTTGAAATGATATATTTTTCATTTTGAATTGTATGTACTTTAAAGGAATTGGGGGGGGGGGGGGGAATGGGGAAACCTTTTCAGACCCCCCTTTACCCCATGGGACTGTGGCATTGGAAGTTTTAGGGACACTAAAGGGGTTTTGCAGTGTCATTTAATTTAATTGGCTAGTTTAGGTGATGTAAAGGGTTCTGGAAGGTCAATAGGTAAGGCAGGGATTGGCTAGTTAGTCAGTTAATGTCTGATGACCTCTTGGAACATTCTAGAAGGCCTTTTTGGGCCTATTTAAAGAGCTGTATCAACAGGGTTCTTTGTCAGTCTCCAGAGACGATACAGTGCCAGGAGCTCCCCTCCCTATTCCCCCCTCCTTCGTGGCCAATTTATGTGGTGGCTCCCTTTGGTAAAAAATCAAAGAGGAGATTTAAGAAAATGTTTAATAATAAAAGGCTGAGTCAGCTCAAGTCTTATGCCACATACACATGATCGGAAATTCTGACAAAAAAACGTGGATTTTTTCCTGACGGAATGTTGGCTTAAACTTGTGTTGCATACACACAGTCACACAAAATTCTGACCGTCAAGAATGCGGTGACATACAACACTAAAACAAGCCGAGAAAAATTAAGTTCAATGATTCAGAGCATGCGTGGGTTTTTGCGCATCAGAATTGCATACAGACTATCGTAATTTCCGTAAAGAAAAGTATACCGCTCTGAAAAACTATTAATCCCTGTTGCTTCCGTCCCAACGAACCAAGAGGGTGCTGGCTGTGCACAATTTGCATGGGATGAAAGAAAAATCCTGGACCGCCACGCTCCTTAAAAAACGATGTCTTTATTCAAAACATAAAAAACAACAAAAATTCAATTGGAAAAAACAGCCAAAGTTCATGAAGTCAAAAAAGGAGTAGACAAGGGAAAAAGGCTGACATGTTTCACATCGTGTGATGCTTACTCGTAGCTAGTGAACAAATGACCAAAATGTGCTTAAATGAAGGAGGAAAAGGGGTGAATGGGCCGTTTCACCAATCACTTCCAGGTGATCATTAGTCAAAAGAACACTATTATCCTTGATGTATCACACACGAGGTGCTCCTGTGTATGAGGTTGAAAAGATTTGTGAGTGAAAAATCTCTAGTTTCTCAATCTCTTGTTAATGAGACTAAACAAAAGAAAGGGAAAAAGGAGAGACCTCATGTGTGAGACACATATACATCATAACCAGTGTAAAGGACGGAAAAAGAACAACAAATAAAGCAAATAATAATAAGTTTGTGTGACGTTATAAAAAGGTTGTGAAGTAGACATATGTGGCTATAGGGTAAAATGGGCAATAGATAAGGAATGTGAGAATTCTGAAGACTGCAGCAATTTGTATGTCTAAAAAACAAACACAATTTATATGTATAAAAATATGATGTTTTAATTAAAATGATATATGTGTGGTTATGATACCATGCACTATATCACTGGGCTTTTCTGGTTTGCATGTCATTATTGGACGTATATAATCATTGTAATGTTTACATAAGAAAAGAAAAAGGAAGCCATATTTATGCTCCGAAAAAACTTTTTCATAACATAATGAACAAAAAACAAACCTGAAATGACCCAGTGGTATGTGTCAAGGGCAGAACCTCTTTTAAAAGCTCCACTATCATTTATCTTCTATTTTTTATTATTTAAATTGAGGCACAGACCTTGTGCTTATTTAGAAGGAGAGATAGTAAGGGAGCCGTGATGTTCCTGATGTCTCTAAGCGTGTCACGCCACTGGAATGATGATTCTAGCTTGCAATGGAGGCTATATATGAAAAAAATGGGTAAATAGATAAATGGTGACCTGGCATTTTTAATACGTCACCAAATTCTGTATGAAGAAAAACCCCTGCCCATTTTAAGATGAAGTGATCAAAAAATTGGCCAAAGGAGTTTGTACATCTGAAACAGAACAGAGAGGTATGCGATTTGTATATAATATGATATAAAATAGCTAGACCCAACTAGCTAGTAAAAATTAGATTCGATCGTGTGTACGGGCGGACAGACAGATTTTTCCAGCAGACAGATTTTAAAGCATGCTTTAAAATCTGTCTGCTGGGAATCCGTCCGTCCGATATGTTTGCTGGTTAGTACGCTAACCAGCAGACATATCTGCCCGCACATGCGTCGAATGGATTCGACGCATGTGCGGAAGTGTTTTACTTCCCGGCGCGGTGACGTGGCGGCATCAACGTCATCGCCACGTCACTGCGCTGTCTGCCGGTGGGGATTTTGGTTTGATCGTGTGTACAGCGATCAAACCAAAGCAGCCCAGCAGACAAATCTGATCAAATCGGTCTGTCAGACCGATTTGAACAAATTCATTTGGTCGTGTGTACGCGGCCTCAGTGGCTGGGCTGGTTGATTGCTAAGTATTTTTCTGTTGAAAAAATTATTTGATGAAATTCAAATTTTGCTGTTTTCATGAATAAGTATATTGAAAGAATAAATATGCATGACATAATAACAGCAGATGTTTTTCCATGTCATTTCAATGTAGAGGGGCATTTTTGGAGCGTTTTTTTCAGTGCCCAAAAGCTGCTCCAAAGATGCTGCTTGCAGGACTCAGTGTGAAAGGATTTATTGAGATGCATTGAGAGCGGTTAAAATAAGAGTGCAGGTAATCTTCTGGGGAACAGGATACCTGTAGAATAGGGTATGTGCACATTTGGCCTAATGCATTATGTATTTAGCCTATAAAAATGTTTACTCAAATAACTGATATAAATAGTTTAACTGCTCTGTTCAGTAAAGAATTGTGCATTTCATTTATGAGTTGCTTTAACTTGCACTAGGAGCAATACTTAAGCATTCATTAATGATATTTTTTTTAGATTAGACCCTTTCAATTTGTCTAGAACATTTAACACAGTGTTACAATAATGTGCTCAGCCAATCTAATTAAGTACTTAGGCTTACAATTATAGTGTGTTATTGAATACCATTGGCATGCTGGATGAGATATAGAGTTGATAGGGCACTTTTAAATAGGATTATTGTACGGATGCATTACTTAATAAGATGATGCTGGCCTAGATTTGTGTTACAAGTACCATATCTCTTACAGAGTAGGGAATAGATTTTTGGCTGAACCCTAAAGGAAGGTGTGAGACCAGAGATATTAAGAGATTAGTTAAGACTTCACAAGTTGCTTCAAGATTCTCCAAGTTACTTGATCACAGGGGCAGTGTGTTGTTTGTCACACCCATTCTTTGAAAAAAAAAAGGCAGTACTTTAGCAGAGCACAACCAAGTTCTGAAGTTACAGCATGGTTGAGGAGTTTATGGTCATGTTAACACTGTAGGGGGTTTTGCTACCAATACTTGTTAAAAAGTTAAAGTATATCTATACCCAAAAACTAAATGTAATACTTTCAGCTTACCAGTCCTTTTTGGCTAACAACATTTTCAGCAAGTACATAAAATGTTAATTTCCAGAAATGCATTTGCACTAGTAATTTTCTGTCAACTTAAAAGAACGCACACGGATTTTTCACCCCTCATCTTCCAGGACAGCTTCTGAGACATAGAGCTCCTCCCTCTGGCACAGGAAACACGTTCACCAAATTCCTTAAAGGTGGTCCTCCAGGCAGTTTTTGTTTCCTGCTGGACAGGAAGGAAGCATGTTTAGGAACCTGACCTTGGGAGATCCATACCTCAGGTCAGTCCTGGGTAGTAGCTCCTCAGGAAAACCTTATCCTGCCCGCGGGATCCCTCAATTCTGGGTAGAGCGGGGCTGCGCCTCCTACTGCCGCCGGTGCTCAGGGAGAGAGGTGGCCCTCTGAGGGGGTTGCAGCACCCACCATGCAGATTGGCGCTTATACTATCACCACAAGGCGGGAAAGAGTGTGGCTTCTGGGGTCGTCTGCACTCCAGGCTTGTTCTGAAAGCTGCAGGGGAAGTCTTCAGCAGAGCGACCTCATCACACGGTTCCTGAGAAGGTGGTTCCAGTCTTGTGGAAGGCGCAGTGGTGAGATGCTGTGGGCATCTGGTGCCGATATGAGACCTGGCAGAGGCTGTGGCAGAGCACTGCAGGATACCATGGAGAGCACTGCAGCTTCACAGGCAGTGGACTCTGGGTCCTCTAGAATTGGTGCCTCTCAGGTAATCATGGGGTGGGTCCCACTTGCTGACCCTGGGGTGCCTTTTCCCAGGACGTGGAGTGTTTTTTTTTGGGAGCCACAGGTGATGGGGTGGGCACCTTTCCTTTCTAAGCACAGAGGTGTCTGGTAGGCAGGAGCCTGGTACTAATGGGGTTTGTTTTTCTGCTTGGCTTTTAGGTTAAGCCCAAGACCAGGCTCAGATGCCAAGGAGGAAGTGTGCTGTTCATGCAGCAAAGTTAGGCTCAACTTGGGAGAAGCTACTTTGCCCGGGGTGTGTCAGCCTAGTGAAGGATGAGCCAGGGACCGCATGTCACAAAATTATTTCTTCAGTTAAAAATGAAATCTACTTTCAAGAGCTTGATGGATAGGATGCAAGGTTTCCCCACAAGCCTACACAGAGCCCCCAATATGCCAGCCAGGAAGGGGATGGCGAGGACAGGGAAGAGGACCCTAGGTCACATAACTCTGCACATGTGGACTCAGGCATAGAGGAAAAGGAGAATAGACTGATGCTGGATGAGGTGGATGACCTTCTTAAGGCCATCTATGACACCCTAGAAATTAAAGAGGATAAGGAACAGTTATCCAAGCATGATCTCATGTACCAGGGGTTAAATGCTAAAAGAGCCAGGGTGTTCCCTGTACATAGTTCCTTGGTGGATTCTATTAGATTTGAATGGGATGGCCCTGAAAGAAAACTTTTCTTCTTGGGCAGCCTTAAAGAGGATGTAAACTCACTCTCATCATTTCTAAATTACTTCTGCCTCCTGCATGTTTCTTTACCTATCAAAAATCTCCCGTTTAGCTGTTTGGAGCCCTGCAATACTCCCGATTCTGTGGGTGGGTCTGTTGTCCAGGGCTTAGTGGGTAGAGTCATGCTAGTAGACTCCCCGACCCACCTCTACACTCCCCTTCATCAGACATTAATATTTCTTACACTGAACGTCTGCTGGTCTCATGGATTATTCCCCATGATCACTAACATCCAGTCAAAACCCAGAAAAGTCACCATGTGACTTCAGCATGCCAAATCATACTGAGGTGTGGCACAGCCAATCCTGGGAGACCCGGAGAAGAAAGAAGGGGGATGTAAATTACACAGAATGCCTCTCACACTCCTGCATGAGATAAAGAAATCACCTGTAGCTCACAGTAAGACACCTATTTATCTGTGTCCCTTTTTATCTTATTGAAAAAAGATAAGATGATTGCTCAACCGTGGAATATGATACCAAAACTGCATGCCCCACTTGTGAAGGTTTTAAAAAAAATGGATTTAGCCTTTGATGACATGGGGTCTCTAAGGGACCCCATGGATAAGAGGGGAAGTTTTGCTGTGATGTGCATGGGATTTCCTTTTTCCTGTAAAGCCAGGAACCTGGACTACTGGCTAACGCAGCTACAAACGCATATCTCTGCCAACATGTCCAGGCAGCAGATTTTGAAATCCTTTCCATTGCCTTTTTTTGACTGATGCTTTGGTGGAGCCAGATAAGATAGCAGCCAGGTCTTCTGCCAAGAAGAACCGTGTGGTTGAAAACATGGACCGAGGATTCCATATCCAAGCTAAGGCATTGCAGTTTATTTTTCAAGAGATCATTTGTTCTGACTAGGGCTACAGGAAGCACCCAGGGTAGGAAAAAAGCAATCTCAAGGGCTTGGAGGTACTGGAAACATTTTTCCTGCCTACAAGCAGCAGGGCCAGCAGGACAGAGATAGCCCTTCCAAGAAGCACTGGTTGAGACATAAGGTTCAGGGAAAAGCGGGCATTTTATTTAATCCTCAAGCCCCCGCAAAGTCCCAATGAATCCTGTGTCCCAGTGGGGGGGAAGATTGGGGTCCTTTCTTTAACAGTGGGCTTCTGTGACCTTGAGTCCATACATCCCTAAAAAAATGATTGACCACAGGTTGGAGTTCCCCTTCCAAATTCCTGGTGACCTCTTTGCCTCAGGAGAAAGCAGAGGTCCTTTTGTCTCCTGTTAAATCAGTTGGACCAGCGGGTTCTGAAGAAAGTGAGCAGGGTCAGGGATTTTATAACCATGTATTTGTAGTGAAGAAGCCACTGGGCAAGTTTTGCCTGATCCCGAATCTTCGTCCACTGAACAGATCCCTGAGATACAAACATTTCAGGATGGAGTCTATATTTTTGGTTGCAAGTATGCTGTTTCTGGGCTGCTTTATGGCGATAATCTTATCTGAGAAATGCGTACCTCCACATTCCGGTACTTACGGGTTTCCACAGGTGCCTCAGATTGGCGGTCAGGGTCAACTCTGAGATTCCCCACTTTCAGTGTCAGACTCTCCTGTTTTGCCTAGCCTAGGCTTGTGCAATTATTTTCTTCCAAATGTGTTAATTCTGAAATATCCAAATGAACGAAAACCGTATACATTGGAACATTCGAAAATTTGTAAATTCGAAAATTTCAGAAGTTACAAATTAACCACAATAACGAATGCCGTATCTAAACGAATGGAACGTAACTAATAATAATAAATACTGTATTTATCAGCGTATAGCCTAACTTTAAGAGAGAGGATGCCGTGCCCACAAGGTAACACCCTTGGGAGAGCGCTTCCCAGGTGGCTTATCAGAAGTGGAGAGGAGCCAAGACCACCACCGAGGGACCCAGAAGAAGTGGATCGGGGCCACTCTGTGCAAAACAAGTTGCTCAGTGGAGGCAAGTATAAAATGTTAATTTTTTTGAAAAAAAATTTAAAGGGTCACTAAAGGAAAACATTTTTTTTGCTGAAATGAATGTTTACAGGGTATAGAGACATAAAAGTTAACCGATTCCTTTTCAAAATGATTAAAAATAGATAAAAATCAATCATATAATGTGCATGCAGGCTTGTTTCACTTTTGAACTGGCTTCATGTTTCTGCAAAGTAGAAACACAGAACAAAAACAAACAAATCCAGGGCAGTGTTTTGTTTTTAAAATGAATCTGATTGGTTCTGGGAAGTTTTAGACACACAGTAATGACAGCTTAAACCATCGTGAGAAAGCTCCCAGTATGGTGCTTATAAGGAAACAGACAAGCAGGAAGTGTGGAGAACAGAGCAGGTTAACAGCAACTTTAAAGCAAAAACAAACAATAAGGACATGAAACCAGTACTGCAGTAAGGTAAGGGAAGCTATTTAGCTAAAAAAAAATTCCGTTTAGTGACCCTTTAAGCTTTACAATCGGTTTAAGTTATTATTTCAGATTTTCTAATTTTTTGGTTTTTATGATTTTCTGATTTACACATTTTCGAATATTCCAATATATGGTTTTCGTTCATTTGGATATTTCTGAATTAACACATTTGGAAAAAACAAATTGCACAAGCTTAGGAGCTAGGGCATCAGCAACAAGGCTAGGCAAAATGGGAGAGTCTGACTCTGAAAGTGGTGAATCTCCGAGTTGACCCTAACCACCAATCTGAAAGAGAGGGTAATAACGAATGCCGTATCTAAACAAATGGAATGTAACAAATTAATAATAAAAAATACTGTATTTATCAGCGTATAACAGACAGCCTAACTTTGAGAGAGGTTTCAGGAAAAAAAACTTTCCACAGCCCCCTGCACAATACACAGACTCCCTGAACGGGACACAGACTCCCATTCATTATAAAGCCCCTTGCACTCCCAGGAGACCCCAGTATCCTGGGTCAGCGCAACACATACTCTAAAGTTGGAAAAACATCATTCGGCCTCTTCTCATACACCGCTCCTCCTGTGTCACTTGTAAATCAAAGCTTCTAAAAACTTCAATTAACACCACTCTCTTGTGGACCTGGTCATATGACCGCTCTCCTCCAATCAAAAGCTGCACTTGAGAAGGCAGAGCGGAAGGAGGAGAGCGGCCAGAAAGAGCGGCGTTAATTGAGGTATTTATCGGCAGCGACAGAAGGGGTGGCACAAGGGGCAGACTGCCCCCCTGCGGGTAATAAAAAAAGAATATTGGCGTATAACACGCAGGCACAGTTTACCCTCTATTTTCAGGGAAAAAAAGTGTGTGTTATATGCCAATAAATACAGTAATAATAATAAATTGAATATTTTTTATTTTTTCCGTTCCAATTGTTTTAGATGCGACATTCGTTATTTTGGATAAATCATAACTTCAGATGAATTTGTATTAGTTACGTTCACTAACAGCCAAATTTTAACTACTTCAGCCCCCGGACCATATTGCTGGTCAATGACCTGGCCACTTTTTGCGATTCGGCACTGCGTCCCTTTAACAGACAATTGCGCGTGCGATGTGGCTCCCAAACAAAATTGGCGTCCTTTTTTTCCCACAAATTTGAGCTTTCTTTTGGTGGTATTTGATCACCTCTGCAGTATTTTTTTTTTGCGCTATAAACAAAAATATAGCGATAATTTTGAAAAAAATGCAATATTTTAAACTTTTTGCTATAATAAATATTCCCCAAAAATATATAAAAAATATTTTTTTTCCTCAGTTTAGGCCGATACGTATTCTTCTACCTATTTTTTGGTAAACACAATCGCAATAAGCGTTTATCGGTTGGTTTGTGCAAAATTTATAGCGTTTACAAAATAGGGTATGGTTTTATTGCATTTTTATTAATTTTTTCTTTTTTTTTTACTACTAATGGCGGCGTTTAGTGACTGCGACATTATGGCGGACACTCTGGACAATTTTGACACATTTTTGGGACCATTGTCATTTTCACAGCAAAAAATGCATTCCCCGTTCTTCAGCTCCGGGGACCAATCGCGGGACTCCAGCGAGATGTACCTGTATGTGCATGTGCCCAGCCGTGCCATTCTGCCAACGTATATGTGCAGGAGGCGGTCCTTAAGTGGTTAAAAAAAAGCATGATGAAAAATAACAACAATAAAACATTGCAGAATAGAATACAGTAAAAAAGAGCAGAACAATATATAGAGGGAGAGAACAATAAAACGACAACTATCTCTTTTTATTATTATTTATATATTTTTTGTGTTTTTTACACTTTTTTTTTTGGAACTGTAACTGTTCAACTTTTCGGTTCCAGGTTTGTGTCTCTCAAAATGTGATGGTATCTTGGGAGACCCTGTGTAAGTGTGTCCTATTCTGTAAAATGCTGTACCCTACGCTAAAACTGCATTAGTGTGTGGTAGCGTTCAAAACATTTACCAATGCAAAGACCAGCATTGTCAGGGCAGCGGGACAATAATAACGGGTGTCACGCCTATATCCCTGCTTGCTACAGACACAACATTTTTTTGGGGGGCTCGTTGGGTAGGGGTACTCTCGAGGACATGCGGAAAATGCATCTCATGCAGCCGGCCTACTGCATTTGTTTCGGAATGGTGAGGTGCAGCACCGCCTGTATACATAAGGGCTGTGACGATCTCCTTCTGTAATGTAAGGAAGGATCCAGTCTGTCCTGAAGCTCTGTATAACACATGAGCGTTCAGCAAAGCCAATTGAAAGAAGTATAGAGACACTTTTTTGTACCAGCGTCTGGCCTTACGGCAATTTGATACAGCGCCAACAACTGGTCTTTGAAGTCCACCTCTCCCATATTTTGGTTATATTTGTGATCACAGAGGGGTTTCTCCACAACACCAGCCGCAGTACGAATTTGGACTGTTGTGTCTGCGTGAGGGAAGGTAAGAATGAAAACATTCTTATTATCCCTCCACTTCACAGCGAGCAAATTATTACACTTCAAGCAGGCTCTCTCCCCCAGCCTAAGATGGGAATCTACAAGTCTCTGGGGAAAGCCCCGGCGATTAGGTCGCACAGTGCCACATGCGCCAATTTAATGATCAAACAAGTAAATTAAAAAGTGGCACACTCGTGTAATAATTGTCCACATACAAATGGTACCCCTTTCCAAATAAGGGTGACACCAAGTCCCACACAATCTATCCAGCGCTCCCTATGTAATCTGGGCAGTTCTCCGTGACTTTTTTTCCCCTCATAAACCATAAAGCTCCATACATAGCCTGTTGCCCTGTCGCAGAACTTATAGAGCTTGAACCCGTATCTGGCACGCCTGCTGGGAAGGTACTGTTTGAAAGACAAGCAGCCAAAAAATGTAATCAGGGACTCGTCAACTTGATGGGGAGTAAACAAGGCTGCAAAACGTTTGTTGAAGTGGTTTATGAGGGGCCGAATTTTGTAGAGCCGATCGTATTCAGGTTCTCCACAAGATGACAAAGTTCATTGTCGTTGAAGTGCATGAACCGTAAGATCGCCTCTTATCGTTTCCAGGCCATGGAGGCAGAGAACACGGGCATATGGTCATGTGGGCGTGTGGACCAATACGTCTGCAACTTTGGGAATTTATGTATGCCCATGTTGAGGGAATAGCCCAGAAAGATAATTCGGAACTGTAACTGGTTTCCATTCTCTGGCAATGGCGGACTGGGGACAAATGGCGATGAATTAACCAGCATACAAATTAGTTTGGTCCACAATAGATCTATAGAGATCTTCCGTGAAAAAACAGCAAATAAAAATCAACTAAAATCAGCTGTTTCCACCTGAATACGGGGTTGGCCAGTGAATGGGGGAAGTACGGGTGCTGTAGAAGGGCAGGGCCCTTGCCACTTTGCCAGCTGGAACTGCACTTATGGGACTCGCCACGTCACCAAGTGTTACTGCAGTGCTGGATGTACGACCAGGGTGTACTAGGCCGCTGGTGCTTGCCAGTTCACCAGAAGGAATAGCGGCGCTAGTATTGGCTCTCTGCTCCATACGAAGGACCTGTGGTTCGTGCACCTCAACAGCAGAATGGGGTCGGTACACCTGACCTTAGCAGGGACCTCACCTTCGTTGTCGGAGCATTCTGACATGGAGCCGCTGTCTTCTACGGGATTGTATTCTGAGGCTGAATCTGACAGATGCGTGAGCTCCTCTTCACTATCTGTCATGCTCAGAAACTCGGAGGCCTCTTTACTAGTGTACCTTTGATTTGCCATTTTTGGCTCTAAATTTAGTGGTACACTAGTAAGGATTCACAGGTTAAAAAAGCACCTGACTGTCAGCAACTGTATAAAACGCTACCAAAAAATCTGTTAGCGATCGCAGGGATCAGGCCTGACTCTGTGAAAGGGTTACCGGGGGGGGGGATCAAGGGGTTAAACCTTTATTAGGTGGTAGGGGGGCTACCCTGGATCTAAAGGGGCCTAAAGCTAACTTTTTACTGTCACAGATGACACTAAATCCAGTGATCAGTAAATAAATGATCACTGCAATCAGTGACACTGTGACTGGGGGCTGTGGGGTGATCGTGGGGGTGACTGGGAGGTGATTTATGTGCCTATTTGTCCTGGTGTCAGTGTGGTGTTGTGCAACTTACTTGATGTCTTCTCTCCTTGCTGCTCCGGAAGAAAAGACCACCGCAAGGAGAGATGACATCACTTCCTCCTGCCTGTGTTTACATTACACAGGCTGGGGAAGCTTCTCATTCGCCAGGAGCGATCGTGCGGGGGTGGCCAGAAATCAATGGCCACCCCAATCATAAATCGCTCCTGAAGTGAAATCGACTGCCGCAGGCACCCGGGGGGGGGGGGTGGGGAGGCATGGGCGTACTTGTACGCCCATGTGCCCACCCGTGCCATTCTATTGTTGACGTAAATCATTGTGCGGCGGTCTTTAAGTGGTTAAAAATATACGCTGATGGGTATATTTTGAATGTGCATGTTGATGGGCACATTTTATGTTAAGGAGTACTCTGATGGGCACAACAAAATCGGTGTGCCCCTTAACAAAATATGCCAATCACTGAGCACATTAAAAATATACCCATCAGCGTGCCCCTTTAAATTAAAGGTGCCCATCAGAGTGCCCCTTAAAATGAAATTTGTCCATCAGAGTGCACCTTAACATTAAAAAAGGTGTCCATCAGCGTGACCTTTAACATGATACACCCAGCAGTGTGCACAATAAAAATATGTCCATTAGTGATCATTAATGGCCCACATACCTTGAATGCAGGAGGGCACTGAATTACCGACAGAAGCTGCGACATAAGGAGAGCCAGAATCCGGGAACCACGAACAGCAGGCGGACGTGAGTCTTCTGTGAACTCTGAGACCTGCGGCAAGGAGCAAGAGGCAAGTGCATGCATGCAGTGTCACTGGTTGCTGGGAAAACCCGCGGTCCCAGCAAACCCCAACACTTGCTGTAATTTAGAATTATACCGGCGGTCTGGGCAGAAGCGGCATTCGGGCCTGCATTTAGTGACCGCGGTTCTAGCGTGATGAACCAAAGTCAGGAGACTCCCAATCCACCTAACATCTAGCATCAGGAGATCATTATGTTGGTGGCAGGTCCATTGCAATCTTCTCAGGGTTCTGTGGGCAACACCAAAGGCCACACCACACCAAAGACACAGATTGTCACTACCGGCACTATTTCCTTCAGCAGGGGGCTTTGAATTTGAGGGAATTGTTACCATCAACAAGCAAGGGGGGGACCAGGAGCCCTTCCCTTCAGTTGACCGCATGAGATCTTCGGATGGGCCGAACAGAACCTGGCCTCAATATCAGCCACCCACTTGAAGGGGGCACAAAAATTCCTGGCAGATTTTTTTAAGCCGGCAGCAGGTGAACTAGGACTCGCAGACTGAATTTTAATGCCACAACAAAGTTACTCAAAACGTGGGAATCAGGGCCGTTGCTAGACTATTTTTGCACCCTAGGTAACACCAGCTACTTGCAACCCCACCCCTCAAAAAAAATCCAACTTTGATTTCTCTTACAGTCAGACAGAAACAATCAAAAAGACAAGTTTCCTCATTAACGTTTCAATTTCTGATGCATCAAAAATGTTCACCAATTCAACCAGATCAAGTGCTGATGCCTGGGCATGTTCAATTGATACAGTTGCCAAGCCCACTAGTCTCTTTTCTAACATTGTTAAACATATGAAGCTGTTCTGGATATCTGGAATCTTATTTGAGATATCTTTCCGAGGTAGTAGATCATTGTTTCTTGATCTTTAATGCTACGCAAATGTTCATTTATGACCCAATCAAAAAGGGCTAGATATTCTACAAACTTAAATAAATTCCATTGCCAGCACTGTACAACTTGTCATTTGTACCATGGAATAAAAAGTTTTGCATGGCAAGAATTTTTTAGTTCTGCCAGGCTTGAAGCCAGGTTGACGCCAGGCTTGATAGTTTACCAAATGGTCAGTATTCCTCACATATGAAGAAAGAACTGCTCCAATGTTTTTCCATTCTTTTGAACCCGTTTCTTGTAGGGACGATGCAACATTTTTACCGGACAATTTACAGCAAAAAATATATCTTTTGAGGTTGAATATATAAACCATTGATGATTCACCATTTTCCAGTCTCCTCTTGTAGTGTACAGGAGAAAATCCTGCTTTTTGAGTCTTTGGGAAACACATGTGATACAACCTGCTGTGGTCCTCCATGTTGTATTATAAGTTGTCACAGATCATCACTGCAAGAGTAGGGCCATTTGGCAGGGTCACTGTAATCCAAATCAGGCAAAATATCATCTTCTTTGGATGACTTTGCAGTACTCTCAATTTTATTGACATCCATTTTTTCTGCTGTGTGTTTTTCAGAAACATATTTCCAATTTGTGAAATTTCACCATCACTTTTAGTAGGAGCACAGCATTCGGCTCCCCCAGTGGTAGGTTCAACACGAGACTACATGGGAATGCAGGCCGCACCTACCCTCCCTGAATACCAGAACTTCTATACCTATTTAAATAACTCTAACCACTAGAAAAAAATTGGCCGCATCTCTTTTATTGGTTTATTTAAATTAATAAATAATAACCATATTTGGATAATTTTTCATAAAATTCTTACACTTCAAACAATCAACTTAAAACCGCTCAGTCTTAAAGGACCAGAGCATACAGAATATTCATAACCAAAGTCCCCCCTACATCACATAGGGTGACAGACCACATAATCGTGCTTAGTGACAGGGGTGGGGGGGGGGCTTGTTTTACCTTCCCTGCCTGGCTGGGAACTGGCTGGAATATACATGTGAGAGGGTCTATATATAATAGGCCACTTTCTTGAACATTCCACAGTGGTCACATGACCATCTAGGAAATTCCCAATAGCCTTGAGACCGTTAACCCCGCATTCAAGCCTGCATTTTAAATTCTCTTAAAGGGACATTGCCCCAAATATATTACCTTGTACATATCCTTACCTATTTATTTCATTCAATCTTATTTCTATTTAATAGAGAAACAAAGACAGACAGATATTTTCTTAAACATTACAAACAATGATAAGGTACACCAACAATAGGCATCGTGTTGGTCAGGACAAAAACAAGTCTAGGTTATATATAAAAGGATTGAACAAGAAAAAAAACATGTAGCGCTAAAATAGGTGATAAATAAAAAAGTGATGAATGATCAAAAGGAATAGACAAAATTGCCACCAATAGTGTTCAAAAAAGTGTCTTTAGTATTGAAATAGTCTCTGAAGGATCCAACCAGATCAATGAAGATGTGACTTTGTGTTAAGGAATCCAGATAGATATTCCACCACCAGTGATAATGATGAAAGGCTTACCAGATAATATAGACCAAAATAAGTGTATACTTATTAGGTCAAACACGCTTATAGGACGTCCAGATAAACTCCAATATTGAGACAGGGTAGTGACACATCAAGCCGAGTTTGTAGGAGACCAGATAATGTAGTATTCACATCCAAAAAATCATCCAATATGTTGAATGACTCAGAAGACCTCCTCGTCTGTCTCAGCAATGTCTCTTCTCTACTTCCTCCCGACTCACCTCTCGCCCGGAAATTCCTATTTATACCTGACATAGATATAAAAGGATTGAAAGCATGTGTATAGGGCCCATGACGCGTCATATTTCGCTCCCCATCACAGACTGCTGCGGAAGTGCTGTTGCGGCAAACTGCGCATGCGCGATGCGTTCCAAACGAAATTGTAATGCCTTCCAATGGATTTACGACAGTGCACACCAGCGAAGCCGTCATTCTTGGTGACGTGGACTAAGAGGTAAGTGGCCAGTCGGCCACAACATCCTCCAATCCACGGGGATGTTAAGGAAAGAGCCTGGATGCCGAACGAGGTTTCGCTGGGGTGCACTGTCGTAAATGCCTTGGAACGCATTGCAGATGCGTTTGGAATGCATCGTGCATGCGCAGTTTGCCACCACAGCACTTCCGCAGCAGTCTGTGATGGGGAGCGGAGTATGACGGTGCACCCATCAGGAGACCTTTTGTCATAGCAATCCCTGTAAAAAAATACAAGTTCAAGTAACCTTCATCCTCATTTGAGTTAAGGGGATCATAGATGCATCAGACGAGATTATATAAAAATCTGTATGAAAAATATGACGTGAGGGTCACACATTGAATCAGTAACAGTAGATAAGTCGAAGCCATGGTACGTTGGCTTGATAATTTTCCTAAGGGTGAATTTAAATATAGAGAAAAGAAAAAGAAGCAGGGACAGACAAGAGGGAGCAGAAAGATGGGGGGCAAGAATCGATCCATCATGGTCCCAGGGCGACGTCATCTAGGCCGGGAGGAGTATCGGAACACAGACCTTGAAGTCCAGGTGAGAGAAAACTGTTCGTCTTTACCATATTCCTCAGCCAACAGACATTCAAGGTCCTTTATACGGTCCACTTCAGTAGCCCAATCCCCCAGGGAAGGCATGGTTGCCGATCTCCAATGACCGGGAATCGCTACTCTGGCCACCGCCAAAAAGTGTCGTAATACATATTTTTTGAAGGATTTGAACATACCAGGGTATAGATAAGAGAGCCACCTCAGGTGAAGGGTGAATAGAAGTCACCATCAGTTTACAGTATAGTTTGAAGATCTGTTGCCGATACCCCTGCACAGGAGGGCATTCCCACCAGATGTGGAGCATGGTTCCCCGAGAGCTAAGACACCGCCAGCAGTTATCTGGTACTGCCGAGTTGACATGGTTTATAGTCGATGGGCATCTAAACCAACTCGTTTCCAGTTTAGTGGCTAGGGAGAGTTTGTGTGTCAGGATAAAACATTTTTGCCAGTCAATAGGGGAGATAGTAATGTAGTTCTGCCTCCCAGGCCACCGTAAATGATGGGAGGTCAGGGAGGAGATATTAAGCAAGAGGGAATAAAGTTGAGACACTACATGTGTTGGAGGTTCTCCCTGCATGAGTAGTTCTTCAAATGCTGTTGGTTCAGCAAGAATGTCTGGAATGGATGGAAAAGTCCAAATGTAGGAAGTAGCCTATTGTCCTTACCTAATTATTAAATGTAATTCTATATTTCTGGGGGGAGGGGCAACCGCATGCCCATGCTGTCAGGCTCAAAACTTTAAGCCCTCCTAGGTCATGGGAATTCAGGCCGCACCTACCCTCCCCGAATACCAGAACGTATATACCTATTTAAATAACAATTCGAACCACTACTTTGGCAAAAAAAATGTCCGCATCACATTTATTGGTGTATTCATAAATAATCATATTCGGATAATTTTATTGCTTCATAAAATTCTTACACTTCAAACAATTAACTCCAAAACAGCTCAGTCTTAAAGGACTTGAGCATACAGAATATTTATAACCAAAGTCCCCACATGCCGGGTTTGAATTATCAAGCCAGGCCTACCCCACAATCACAGCCAATTCAATGCAGTTTTGCAATCCTACATTAAAGATGTCTAATCCTATGTCTGACAGATGAACTCCAGCTGATCTATATAGTCCAGGGAAACCACCCTCTAAATCAATATGTCTATAAGAAAAACTTCCAATGCATGGCATACATTTTTCCATATACCTGTTCAATCTTTTCCTAATTCTTCCAAAAACAAATTAATTGTGGTTCCTGGATCCATTCTAGCCAGGGGACTATCTCGGAAAAGATAATTCTGGTATTCGGAAATGCTAACTTAATTTTATGTATGTCACATTTAAACAAAGACAAGGTCCAACGTTCCTAATACAAGAACCTATCTACCTGGTCTGGAACAGCCTACTGCTGCCCAAAAACCTGTCTGACACAGAAAAAGAGTCTTGTAGCCATACAGACTTAATCTCACCACTCGGAACATACGCAGGAATCATACGCAGGAATCTGGTTCCAGGGTGGAGCCCCTTCTTGAAGCAACCTGGGAGTTTTATAGAGCCCTGAGTGCTTCATCTGTTACACCTGTGCTCGCTAACCCACATTGAGCCCCAAACGGGCTCAACACCCACAAACCCAAAAGCAATCTGTGTACAGCAAAAACCGGGACAAATACATCTCCCATCTTGAAAACACTAAAAATAGCAAAGCCTACATGTGAACAGAACCTACGATTATACAAGAAACTGTAATAATCCACACTAGAGTTTGTGATCACCTGGAGGTTAAGGGTGAATAAGGTGGGATATTTTGGTCTTGGCTTTCTGAGCTTTGAGCTTGTTTGCCAAAAGCTTCCCTGCCCGGTTACCACTAGCGTGATGCTGGAGTTTAAGATTACAGGCACATTTATTGTATTGCTCCATGAACAAAATTCTCAATTCCAGTCTAAGTTAAAGTTGAAGAGCGGGTATACAATTTATGGTCATTCCATATGAGAAAGCTGTTCGATGTGGAGGAGACCTTACCTGCAAAGTAATCCTTAAGATGCTGATAGAGCAATTCAGCATTGAAAGGGTTCTTTTTAACCTTGTCATTACAGTGCCAGCTTTATATAGGTTTACCAGGCTCCTGCTCCTCCACACAGATAGAAATAGCTGCACAGTCAGACCTAGTAATATTTAAGATGTAGGAGGAAGAGATCTGCTGGAGAAACCACATATCCAGCACAAACCTATCTTTTCAGGTATAAGTATTATATCTAGGAGAAAAAAAAGGTGAAGTCCTTTTCATTGGCACGGAGCTAAAGATCAAATGAATCTTCAGAATGAAAGAAGGAACGACGAGTTGGTGTCGACTTCCTGGGAGGCGAAGAAGAATAAAGGAAGTGATCACCGCCAGGTTAAAGTCTCCACAGACCAGAAGGGTGCCTCGTTTCATGGAAGCGACTTTGCGGAAGGGTTCATACACTTTCATAAAACATGCATTCTAATAGTATTTAATGGCAGAACACCTAAATACATGTGTAAAATGCACAGAAAAACACTACACAAAAAAACTGCACCAAACAGATCTGAACCTCCCTTCCACATCCTTTTGCAAATTTGGGACAACTGTCATCTGTTTCCCTACACATTCTGTATAGTGAAATGTTTTCTTTTTGATGGATTAATAAGCCAAAGCAAAGTAGGTCTGCATACCATAAGCCACTTCTATAAAGATGTTTGTTTAATCCTGTATTGTTTTATTAGAGTGAATTGTGAACACCATTGGAATCTTTATCTTTTTTCCAGACCTAACAAATCCCATTTTCGAGTTACAAAATGATTCACTTCCAAAAACATGTGAAAGCAGGCTCTATGTGTGACCGCAAAAGCCCATGAACTTATACTATGATGAAACTTTTCTCAAAATCGCATGTCCATGTCATCTAATTTATTGGAACACCTAACTAAAACTGCCTCCTTAAGAGATCATATTATCCAAAAGGATCACACACCGGATGCAAGTTAAAATTAGGGTTGGTAATATGTTTCACATAAAAAGATTGGAGTGTGAAAATAACAAAAATGTTGCAAGTCATTGTTTAAAAGCGAACTGTGCTGAATGTCATGGACATGCAATAATGTCTGGCAGATTACCTTCTCCATATGTGTCCATTAGAGGCTTGACCCTCTTCTGGCTGCCTTTTTATCATCTCTCCTTCCTGTATGCCCCCACCCCAGGCCATCCCAGGAAGTCTATATTAACTGTTGCACTGCAGGTCTGCTTTGCTGTTCAACCTTGTTGTTAGCTTAAGTTCCTGTCTGCAGTGTGCTACGTTTACCTTCCTTTGTATCATTTTTGGCTCGTCCCTGACTTCTCCTGTTTGCCTGTGACCCTGACCTTTTGCCTGTCCCTCGGTTACCCTTGTCTGCCTGTTGCCCTGACCTTGGCTTACCCATCACTATCGCTTGTCCTGGTTGCTGCTTCCCCTCTCTCCCTGCGGAGAGTGACTTAGGGGATCTCAGGGGTTAGGACCTGGATCCAGCTGCAGCGAAGGCCATCCTCACCAATAGAGGCTCTGGTGAACACAAAGCTGGGTCTTAGACTCCGCGCCCTGGGGAATCTGGGGCTCGCGCTTCCTCTCTGATTGCAGCAGTCGGCTATAGGGTTCACTACCCTGTGGTGCATCCCTGACCCCTACGGGGTGCACTTGTCATCTGGCAACAGGTGACCTGACACTGAAGTATTACAATTTTTCTAGGCACAGGGGCCTTTTCAGTTAGATAATAACAGTGAGTGTGAAACCAACAGAAATATAAATGTATAAATAGCTAGAGCTAGGCAGAGGATGAAACAAACAATAATTAAGAGCAGGTTAATCATGAGTCTCAGAACCTCTGTATTTTATAAATATATGTGTGACATTAGCTTTTAAGGCATAGGTCAAGGCAAATAAAATAGGTAAAAAACACATCTCTAGTTGACTTGCCTGGTGAAGCTGCTTTAGTGGGAGACTGTCATCTCCATTTTTTTGTTCGTAATACACCATTGTTTAGCACAGCTAACTACACATTAGAAATCATAAGCTGTTTTCATGGGAAAACAACATAATAAATCTCTAATTTCAAATAAGGTAGTCCAAGTATAATCTTTATGCGGAAACTTTTTATGCAACAGTGCTGTCTTGAACATTCAGGACTACCCAGAGGAAACCAGATGACGCCAAAACACTTGAATGGATAATCTATTATACAGTATACTCACTAGCTCTAAAATGTTGATGTTTTTCAAAACTGCTTGCCAGTAAATGTTGTAGAGTACATACCTCATTAAAATTGTTGAAACTTTTGTGAGTCAGCTTTAAAACAGAAAATATGCAATTTCTTATTCTCCAAATTGGACCATTTAGTTGCTTTAGCATAAAGTGCCCAGTGTCTGTTTGGTAGCAGAAAGCAAGGAAATACCTTACCGTTTGTACCTTTTTTGTTACCAAAATTACAATTTCTTCAGCCAAGTCAAAATACAGCAGCTTGGAATGCATAAACCACCTAAAATATTGACTATTTTTAATAAACATGTCGTGTTACTAACAACTCTGAATAGTTAGGAATTGAAAGGTTTGGTCTGAGTCACCAAAACTGGATTATTTTTAAGCCTTGCAGGCACATTATATCATTATCAGATACAGAACATGAGCTTTTTATGGGAATGTTATGCCCACTAACAGATGTTCCATAGTTGCCAGATACAGAATATTTCATCCACAGAGAAAGCTATTGCTAGGTTTCTCGTGGCATTAAAATAATTTTTGTTGCCCATAAGACTCTGCAAACACTATAAAAGAAACCTGTGGGATACCGCAAGATGATTAAACTGAACACTCGCCTAGCTAACAGCTAAGCACATATCTTAGATGGCTAAATCCGGCAACCTCAAAGTGTACGAAGTAACACTGAATTTATATTGCATGAAGATTCTGGGACTTTATGGGTCTAGAACAGTCCTTTCTTGTGGACCCAATACATTAAAAGGTGACATGCAGTTACTGTATATATGTATATGTCCCTTCTTCTATCAACACTTTGAGATCTATATAATAAATAAATAAATATATATATAAAATGAAAAAAAGTATTAGTATTAAAAAAGAATAACAACAAAAAAATCCAGAAAATGCATTTAAAAAAAGTTATCAATTGATTTGCATTTTAATGAGTGAAATAAGTATTTGACCCCTTCCCAAACATGACTTAGTACTTGGTGGCAAAACCCTTGTTGGCAATCAGAAGTCAGACCTTTATTTTTTATTTTTTTTATTTAGTGGTATGCGACATACAATAAAAGTGTAACTTCACAGAATATGTGGTACAAACATAGTAAAATACATATGATCGCTAATTAGTGGGATCTGAACTAAAGGTAAGTATTCTGAGGATTATAACACAGGAACAACTCTGTAAATATGCAAGGTACCCTGATACCGAGGAGGTGTAACAATAAGGCTTTGCCTTGACGGGTCAACTGATCAATTACAGTACAATAGGTATTAGCCCCAGAACCTTTGGAGAATTTGGGTATCCGTACATGGGAGAAGAGTACTGCGGGGTGGACAATTGGGGTCGAAACATACCATATTTTGAATTTAAATTGAAGAAAATGGGTATAGGTGATAATGGAAAAGAAAAGAGAGATGGGGGGGAGAAATGGAGGAGAAGGGAAGAGAGGGGGAGGTGGTTTATAGGTGAAGTTGAGGGGGACGCAAAAGTCCACCTAGGGAGTGAGGGCCACTTTTAGTTTGCCAAACCAACTGATGGCCATGGTTTGGGACAAGAGCCTCTGGCATTCAACTATGTATAGTGGAGGTATTCCTCTGAGAAGTGGAACAGGGTCCAATAGAACCATCTGGACTTATGTTCCTCAGATTTATTGTGGCAGTCGGGTCTTCCATTCGTTCAATGTCATTCACCCTTGCGAATCATTGGGCCACAGTGGGAGCAGATTACTGCTTCCATTGACTTGGGGTGCAAGCCCTAGCAGCGTTGAGAAGGTGTTTGAGCAGAGATTTGTGGTAGCGCTTTCTTGACATTGGAGTGAGGTTGAGGAGCACAGCAGCAGGATGGTTAGTGAGGGGGGAGATGTCTGTGAACTTGTGGATGAATCGTAGGACAGGTTCCCTAAAAGTTTGTAGTTTGGGGCATTCCCAAAAGATGTGAAGAATGGTGCTGGTTTGTTGCTCACAACGCCAGCAACGGTCAGATTGATTGGGAAATATTTTGGCCGGATGGGGTGCGATACCAACGTGTGGCCAACTTGTAGGAAATTTCCTGGTATTTGCTGCAAAGTGATGTCTTGTGGGCGAAGAAGAGTATGCGTTCCTTCTGTGGAATGGTAAATTTGGTTTGCAAGTCTTTCCCACTTAGTTAAGAAAGGAGGGTCTGTGGTAGCTTGTGTCCAGCAGAGTTTTGTAGGACCTATAAAGAGAACCACGAATTGGGCCTTCATCCAGACATAGTTCTTTGAAGAAATGGAGTTGTCGAGAGAAGAGCCCATGGTTGAGTAGGGAGCCAAGGAAGTGGGTGAGCTGTCTGGCTCTCCAACTATCCAACACAATGGGTGCCTGTCCTGACTAAGGTCCCCGTAGGGATCCAGCCTGTGGATCTTTGAAATCGAGATGCTCATAGAAGTCCCTCAGGGGCTCGCCTGGTAAAAGTCGGATCCATCAAGCCAGGGGGAAATTTAGGGTGTCCTATGATTGGGGTCATGGGAGATGGGAAATTTAGTCCAGGAGGAAAGACGAAAAAAATCTTTCCATCTTGGCTAGTGTAGGACCAATCAATGGGTGGGTACTTAAGTGGGGGTCTAACTGCCTGCCCACCCCTGGCAGACCAGCCAACAGGACCCGGGCCATTTCCAGTTTTAGTGTGACCCAGAGTTCCAATTCCCCATGACGACACCAGTCAACCACTCGTGTTATGTGCGTCGCTGTGTAGTAAAGAGCAGGGTCAGGGAAGCCAATGCCTCCCTTCAGCTTTGGCCTTAGCAGCAACGCCCTACCAATATGTGGATGTCTGCCACGCCAAAGGAACTTGATAAAAGTTGAACGTACCGCATGAAAGAAAGTCTGGGGTAATATGACAGGTAAGTTGGCCAGCAGGTTTGCACACTCAGGAGGGATTTTGTCCCACTCCTATTTGACGTCGATGATGTCACCTCCGCTCGCGGCTGAGAGCGGAGGTAGCCTTACAATACGGACGTTTTTATTGTGCTGTTATTGCACTGATCGCATTTGAGTGTAAAACCTTTTACCTTATTAAAACTAGCTGCTATTGGTTGCACTATGAGTTTTCCCTGTTTTATTTATTGAGAAACACTGGATGCTGGATTTGTGGGACCTCATTGCATGAACAGGCTGACCATAGGACGTGGACCCGCAGTGGTGTTGCATATTGCCATATATATCAGCAGGTTTGCTATCAAGCTCATTTAAGGTCTCTTAGGCCTTAGTACACTAACCAGCGGACAGAAATCTCTGCGCATGCGTCAAATGGATTCGACGCATGCATGGAAGTATTTTACTTCCTGGAGTGGTGACATGGCAGCGTCAACGTCACCGCCACATCACCGCGTCCTCAGCCCGAGGGGATTTTCGTCCGATGGTGTGTACACGCCATCGGACCAAAATCCGATGAGACATGTCCGCTGCAAACGGTCCGTCGTACATGTTTGAGCGGACATGTCTCATCGTGTGTACGCGGCCTTAAAGGGGAGAGGCTTGCATTAATTAATGCACACTGGTGTGTGTTCCTTTCTGCACAAGCTACACTGATTTGCAACGTGCGGTGGACTGCAGACATTTATTTAGCACTTTTGCACTTTGGATTCTTTGGATGCAATATTCTGTGGCAGATTAAGGCTGTAATTAAACTATAGTACTGCCTTATTTGCATTAAATTAGCCACAGAACCTGTGTAATTAATAGGTGTATAGTTTTAAAGGGATGAGGTGGTAACCCTAGTTGCAAGGTGTCAATCCTGGGAGCTGAACGAAAGGAACCAGCAAAGACCCCACTGGTGTACTGATGGAGGGCAAGCATAACATGGGAGCCAAAGAATGTGACCTTTGATGTGACTCAATGTCCAACATGATTTGCAGTTGCAACAAAAGTGTATTTCTTAGTAGTCAAATATGTACTAGGAAGGCCAACCATATGTGTAGTATATATGTAAAGGGTCTATACAGTGTATGACCCAATGAGGTAATATTGCCCTATCTGGTAATGAGGTAGATACCCGGAAAGCCAACCATATATGTAGGTGTATTTAGAAAATAATGGAAAAAGTCTACATGGTATACAAGCAAATCAAGTATAACTGTGGGCATGGAGACAGATGGGGAGTGAGGTGCAAAGCAATATTGATGAGGACAACAATGAAAGGGAAAATGAAAAATAAAAACAGAACCAGACAAAAAGCGACATGTGAGCTCTGTTGTACAGGTGTATAAATACATGTCATGTTGCATGCTAGTGAAGAGTAATGCTAGCCATACACCTTTCGAAAAATCGTTTGAACGTGTTTTCGAAAAACAAACACATGGTAGTAAGAGCAAACAATTTTGCCATCATGTAATGTAATTTGATTGAATAAATCATTCTACTGATATATAATTTAATACATTTTTTATTTGTTTTGTCACATAAGCCCAGTGTAAACTGGGTGAGAAACACATTAACCTTTCAATTTATCGTCCGTTCGGCCAAAGTTTTGCAAACCTTCACTTCGATTTTTCGGCTCAAAAACGTCACAACCGATTTTCGCTTTGTGCCCTTAACTAGATGATAAACGAACAAACTGTCCAGATGACAGATTTTCGAAAGATTTTTTTTGTCTAGTGCAGTGTTTTTCTACTCCAGTCCTCAAGGCACACCAACAGGTCATGTTTTCAGGCTTTCCATTATTTTGCACAGGTGATTTGATCAGTTTCACTGCCTTATTAATCACCACAGCCATTTCATCTGAGGGAAATCCTGAAAACTTGACCTGTTGGTGTGCCTTGAGGACTGGAGTTGAAAAACACTGGTCTAGTGTATGGGCACCATAAGACTGCTTACCATTTCTGTGTTTCCTCAGCATGTGAAGTGTGGGGCCATGAACAGCAAAATCTCACAATGCTAATCCCTTCATATATATCCCCCAGAGGACACGGCAGGTTGCACCCTAACTCCATATGCAGGTGGCTGAATGGCTCAAAAGCCAATCAGCCAGCAGCTGGAGGCAAGGTGTGTCTATCCCAGTGGGGCTAAAAGGAAGGAACCAGCAAAGACCCCATGGGGACCGATGAAGAGCAAGCATAACATGTAAACATAAAGTGTCCAACATGATTGGCATAAAAGTGTATATCTAAGTAGTCAAATAAGTACTAGGAAGTACCAAATAAGTACTAGGAAGGCCAACCTATATGTAACGGGTCTATTTAGTGTATGACCCAATCTGATACTATTGTAGACACATCTGGTAATGGGGTATATACCCGGAAAGTCAACTGTATATGTGTATGTAGTAAGTAGTACAAAATAAATAAATAAATCTACATAGTATACTAGCCAATCAAGTATGAATGTGAAAAATAAAAATGGCATGTGAACTCTTATTTCTACACCTATGCAATAGTGTCATGTTGCATGCTGGTGGAGAGTAAAGCCGTGTACACACGATCGGTCAAATCGATGAGAAAGGTCTGAAGGACAGTTGTCTTAGGTTAACCGATGAAGCTGTCTGATGTGCCTACACACCATCAGTAAAAAAAACGATCGTATCAGAACGTGGTGACGTAAAACACAACGAAGTTCTGAAAAAAATAAAGTTCAATGCTTCCAAGCATGCGTCGACTTGATTCTGAGCATGCGCGGGTTTTTAACCGATGGTTTTGCATACTAACGATCGGTTTTGACCTATCGGTTATCAATCCATTGGTTACATTTTAAAGCAAGTTTTCTTGTTTTTAACCGATGGTTAAATAACCTATGGGCCCAAAACACAATCAGTTTGGACCGATGAAAACGGACCTTCAGACCGGTGTCCTCTTGTTAACCTATCGTGTGTACACAGCTTTAGACTGCTTACCATGATACGTGTGTCCTCAACATGTGAAGTGTGGGGCCAAGAAGAGAGAATCCCATGATGTTAATCCCACCATATATACCCATCAGAGGGCGCAGTAGGTTGCACACTAATGCCATGTACAGATGGCTTGACCCAGGTAAGCCTAATTTTCTTATTTTCCCAGCTTAGCAATGGCTTTTTTTTACAGCCACTTGACTCAAACTTTCAGCTCATAGCCTTCTCTTCACAGTTTAAAATGATACTTGCTTCGATCAGTGTTAAACTGTGCTGCAATCAGTTGACTCCCAGAAACTTCTGATTGTGGCTTTGGGTCTGCCAGACCTCCTCCTGTCAGAGTTTCTTCCAGTTTCCAAGCTCCTTTTAATGGTGTAGTAAACTATATTCACTGACACCTTGGCGAGCAGTTCAGACCAAGCATTAGTCTGGCCCAAACATCGCCCGTTTGATAAACACCCAAATTTGTAGAGCGCTTGGTGGGATGTTCGTCTATCAAGTGGCCCACAATGCACTACGTGCTGCACAGTGCATTGTAATAGCGCTGATTGGCTGAAGCAATGCATCTGACCAGGTGCAAGGCTTTGCCCAATCAGGGCACAGTGAATAAATGGTTGTGACAGAGCTTGCCAGGAATGAAAAACAGAATGAAAAAAATATTCATTGCCAACAATAAAAAAAATTATGTGCCCCCCCCCCCCCCCAATTAATACCAGGCTCTTTGGGTCTAATATGGATTTTAAGGGGATCTCCAGGCCCAAAAAAAAAACAGCTTACTGCAGTACAATACTGTCCAAATATTGCTTAGCCTCTTCACGCTGATGTGTTGCAGATATGCAGCCTCTCGGTGTGTGGGCTGTAAGGGCGAGAGGCTGCAAATATCAGCACCTTCAGGCACCAAAAAGCTCCCAATGCATACTTGCAATCGGGAGCTTTCCATTCATGTGTTTATTGTTTATTTTTTTATGGTTGAACTGGATGGACTTGTGTCTTTTTTCAACCTGACTAACTATGTAACTATGTGCTGTAACAGCCAAACACAATGACACATCACATGATCCCACTGCCCTCCTCAGCCTCCTGGCATTTAGAAGGGCCAGGAGGTGGCGGCAGTAGGTGGTTAGGAGGTTTCAATAACAGTGTGCTTCAACACTGCTTTTATACAGACTGAAAACTTGGAAGTAATCAACAAAAGCTGGGACACCTGTAGGAATTGTTAGCTTAAACTTTCAAAGATTAATTTACTTATATTGCTGCAGAAAAAAAACATTCCCCTCAGGGTGATCAATGTACATTGCAGGGATTTAAACTAACTTTGTTGCAGAGGTCCAAATTCTGTTGATAAAAAAGCGGTTTGTTCCACTATGTCCTTTTGGATACATAGTGTGAATGGGGGTGACTGGTCTGTTATAATCAACTGGTACACTGTGTTCTTTTTAATAATGCTTTATTTATAGTGAGCAGTTTAAAATGAAGAGCCATACATTTTCATATACCCTAATGCAAAATAAATCCAATTTATGTATTACATGTCAGAAACTTCTGACTTTTAACAGTAATATATATCAAGTATGGAATTTATTACATTTACGCGCTACGTCTACTCGGCTCTGTGCTTTTCAAAAAGGATAGAGGAAAAAAAAAAGACCACCTAATTGGAGATATTCTATATTATTATTATTATTACTTAAAAAAATGTATGCTGCTTGCAGAACCCAGTTTTTTTTTTTTCACACACATCCTTATGAAAAAACAAAAAAAATTGACCAGAAAAAAGTCATCAATAAGAATAGCAAAGGATAAAAAAAATATATAAATATATATATATATATATATATATATATATATATATATATATATATATATATATATATATATATATATATATATATAAGCTTTCCAAAGACATACACTATACCAGTGTAAAAAAAAAAGTCTTTCCTAACAGTGGAAAGTGACAACAGTGCAATAAATGAACACATATATAAAAACGAAATATATAAAAGATGTGTATATAAAAGCATAAACTCGGCTGAAAAAATGCAAAAAAGACTGCTTGTGGCCAATTAACATTAATCATGGGTCTGGTATTTGGAAATGGGATTTTCAAGGCACTGGTGAAAACCAAAGTAATATAAAAAATTCAATTTATTAACATAAAACAGTTAACGGTATAAAAACATTCAAACATTTAGGGACAAACCCCACAAATCAAATTAAGATGAAAAACCATATGTGTCTTAATGAGTGGAGCCAATTGACAACGACCGGTTTCTCGGTGGGAACCGCTTCTTCAGGAGGGTCTAAAAAATATTTGTAAGGTATATGATAAACAACAAGCAAGAGAATACAATTTAGGTCAATAATTGGTAGAAAACAAACAGTGTATTCACTCAGGGAAAAGCAAAAGAGATATTGCTCACCTGGGTTGGTCAACACAATCAGGCACTGCGTCCGGCAATTCGCCTGTGGCGCACGAAGGGGGATTAAGAGAACGGGCTCTAATAAGGTAAGTTAAAAATATATATGTAAGTATGTTTGAAATTGATCATGGGAATGGGACACCATCGTGATGAAAGAGATCAGACATGTGAGGTAATAAGTATGATAGGTGTGGAATAGGGATTGGGGGTGAGTATATAGTGAGGGGGGGGACAGTGGAAAGAAAGAGGAGGGCAGGGGGGGAAGAGGGGGAAGGGGAGGGGAGTATTAATAAAATGAGAGGGATGGATAGAGGGGGGGAGGAATTGGGTGAGAGGTAATGATGGAAAGAATTGTGCTGGAGAGAAAAGGAAATAGCCGCTGCCCAGTTATGGCAGTCATTCGGGAAAAGAGGGGGGGGGGGAGGGGGGGTACTTGCGGTTACGCAGAAACTGCACACTACCCTCGGACTTTAAAATACAAGCTGACGCATTACAAAAACACTTGCTAGCTAGGGGCTATTCACGTACTAATCTAAAAAAGGCCTTCAATCGAGCTTGTCTTCGTTCAAGACATTCCTTGCTATATGATACATCTAAAACCAAATCTAACTCCAGACAGGAATCGGTACGCTTCATAACAACTTTCTCAGCCCACCATAATGTTTTGCGCAACATCCTTGATAGCCATTGGCACATCCTCACAGAGGATAATACTCTACATAAACATATTAAAGCGCATCCGGAATTGGTGTTCCGCCGTGCATCCTCACTCAGAGTGTGTGTGCGAGAAGACATGTCTGCTGGTTCTGCTAACCAGCAGACATGTCGGGCGGACGGGTTCCCAGCCGACAGATTTCAAAGCATGCTTTGAAATCTGTCGGGTGGCCAAATCCGTCTGTTTGCCCGTACACACGATCAAATCTGTCTGCTGAAACGGTCTAGCAGACAGATTTGATCGTGTGTACGAGGCCTTATTGACCTAAATTTTATTCTCTTGCTTGTGGCTTATCATATACCTTACAAATATTTTTTAGACCCTCCTGAAGAAGCGGTTCCCACCGAGAAACCGGTCGTTGTCAATTGGCTCCACTCATTAAGACACATATGGTTTTTCATCTTAATTTGATTTGTGGGGTTTGTCCCTAAATGTTTGAATGTTTTTATACCGTTAACTGTTTTATGTTAATAAATTAAATTTTTTATATTACTTTGGTTTTCACCAGTGCCTTGAAAATCCCATTTCCAAATACCAGACCCATGATTAATGTTGTTAATTGGCCACAAGCAGCCTTTTTTGAATTTTTTCAGCCGAGTCTAAAAAATTTCCCCATACTAACCGGAATGCTGGCACATCCTAATTATTTTTTCCTAATTTAACAGAGGCAATACTCACATTTTTTGATATATAAAAGCATAAACAATGATGATAATTAAATTAAAGTGCTACTGTGCAAATAAGTGCAATTCCCACTTTTATGATCCTGTATATATTATCAGTGACCCAATGATGCATAAAAAGTGCTCCTGTACATGTGCATAGCATTCGGTATTATATAGTTTATCAATATTGCATTGCTGGGTTGTTCAAAGAAGTGCTCATGTGCATGTGTATGGTATCCAAAAAAATCTACTAGTCTTTGCAACAATGGTTAACACACCCACTTGGCACAATATAGGTCTTTAACTGCTTCCCTGCTTGCCGCAGCAGTTATACGGTGGTAGGTTGGCTCCCCTGCGCGAGAGCCCGTAGCTCTACGTCGGCTCTCATATCGGCCACTAGGGGCGTGCGCGCACCCCCTACTCGCTCCCGTGCACGTGCCCGGCGGGCATGATCACTGCCGGGCACACGCGATCGCTCGTTACAGCCCGAGGACCGGGAGCTGTGTGTGTAAAACACACAGGAACATACTTAACCCCTTCCCCGCCCCCTAGTGTTAACCCCTTCACTGCCAGTGGCATTTTATAGTAATTATTTCATTTTTATAGCACTGATCACTATGAAAATGCCAATGGTCCTAAAAATGTGTCAAAAGTGTCCGATGTGTCCGTAAAAAAAAAAAAAATATTAATAAAAATGCCATAAAACTACCCCCTATTTGGTTTGCGCAAAAGTTATAGCATTTACCAATCAATAAACGCTTATTGCGTTTTTTTGTTTTTTTTTACGAAAAATATGTAGAATACGTATCGGCCTAAACTGAGGATTTTTTTTATTTGATATATTAGGGCTAATTAATCGATTTAATCTTTAATTTTTTTAATCGATTATTTTGATTGGTACTTGCCTCTCCGCCGGCTTCTGGGCCTTCAGGGAGTTTCGTTGGAGATCCAGTAACGTCACGGACACCGGCGGGGCTTGCCGTATCCATCTGAAGGGCTCCTTAGCTGTGCCTTCATATCTGCATGGTGGCGGACCTTACTATCTGCCACATAGTAGCTGTTACATTTCCCTCTATCACTTCCTTTTATTAACCTGGGATTTTACAACCATCCACTGGGAGTTGTGATAGTTCTCTTCATGGGACAGCTACATGCTGATGGACTGATGTTAACCTCTCCTCATCTGGATTCAGCAGTGGTATCATTGTACACATTTTTATACCAGTATCATACTTGGCTACATATTTTTATGACTGCTTTTGGTACCATTTGGTATTACTCGCACCATTTTTACAGTTTATGTAGCTACATCGATTTTATCTCCAGTGCAATATTTATTTTGTTACCTACTTGAAGATTATAAAAGTTTTAATGCTATTCCCATCGAGCGCTGCCTTTGTGTGTTTTTTTGTATCCTGCTGTTGGTAGCTGCACTGGAAATCAGCCTGCAAGGAGATAAGCTAAAAGTAGTTGGATCTGTATGTGCGTTATAATTAATCAAAATTAGTCGATTAATCGATTAAAATAAAAAAAACGATTAATCGAACACAAAAATTGTGATCAGTAACAGCCCTATTTTATATATATATATATATATATTATATATATAATTTTTTGGGGGGGGATATTTATTATAGGAAAAAGTAAAAAATATTATTTTTTTTCAAAATTGACGCTCTATTTTTGTTTATAGCGCAAAAACCGCAGAGGTGATCAAATACCACCAAAAGAAAGCTCTATTTGTGGGAAAAAAAAAGGATGCCAATTTTGTTTGGGATCCACATCGCATGACCGCGCAATTGTCAGTTAAAGTGACACAGTGCCAAATCGCAAAAAGTGCTCTGGTCTTTGGGCAGCGATATGGTCCTGGGGTTAAGTGGTTAAACCATGACTGTTGTCATACCATACACTTGGCTTCCCTGTGGAACGATCCTTGGTGTGCATATACTATATGTCCTAGTGGCTGGATAATCTTATTGTGTTCTATTTTTTCTTTTCATCCATGTTTTCTTTCATGTTCCTCTGCCATATTCGCAGATGACCTTTTTTTTTTTTTAACTTGTTATTGCTGTCTATGCATCTTACCGGAATCGATTATGTAATGTTATGGTGCGTTGCCTTCATGTTTATTAATGTGTACAAAACGTAATAAAGAAATATTAATATAAAAAAATTGCCATGCTGCATTTAATTTTGCAGAATATTACAGCGGCTACAGATTGAAAAGGAAAGGTGATGTTTAATTGCATTGAATTACAATATTGCTTGTGCAGCAGTTGTATATGCTATAAGATTTTTTTATTTTATTTTTTGCGCTAATGTTTAACCTTCAAGTATGACTAGTCAGATAATGAAGTATAAAAGGATGCCTGATCAGTAAGATTTATTTTTTGAAGGGAAGAGTCTATAGTGGACTTTAATGGTACCATATACCAACTATAGTAAATTACACACGTACAGTGCCTTGCGAAAGTATTCGGCCCCCTTGAACTGTGCAACCTTTTGCCACATTTCAGGCTTCAAACATGAAGATATAAAACTGTATTTTTTTGTGAAGAATCAACAAGTGGGACACAATCATGAAGTGGAACGAAATTTATTGGATATTTCAAACTTTTTTGACTAATTAAAAACTTAAAAATTGGGCGTGCAAAATTATTCAGCCCCTTTACTTTCAGTGCAGCAAACTCTCTCCAGAAGTTCAGTAAGGATCTCTGAATGATCCAATGTTGACCCAAATGACTAATGATGATAAATAGAATCCACCTGTGTGTTATCGAGTCTCTGTATAAATGCACCTGTACTATGATGGTCTCAGAGGTCCGTTTAAGCGCAGAGAGCATCATGAAGAACAAGGAACACACCAGGCAGGTCTGAGATACTGTTGTGAAGAAGTTTAAAGCCGGATTTGCATACAAAAAGATTTCCCAAGCTTTAAACATCCCAAAGAGCACTGAGCAAGCGATAATATTGAAATGAAAGGAGTATCAGACCACTGCAAATCTGCCAAGACCTGGCCGTCCCTCTAAACTTTCAGCTAATACAAGGAGAAGACTGATCAGAGATGCAGCCAAGAGGCCCATGATCACTCTGGATGAACTGCAGAGATCTACAGCTGAGGTGGGAGACTCTGTCCATAGGACAACAATCAGTCGTATACTGCACAAATCTGGCCTTTATGGAAGAGTGGCAAGAAAAACGCCATTTCTTAAAGATATACATAAAAAGTGTTGTTTAAAGTTTGCCACAAGCCACCTGGGGGACAAACCAAACATGTTGAAGAAGGTGCTGTGGTCAGATGAAACCAAAATCAAACTTTTTGGCAACAATGCAAAACATTGTTTGGCGTAAAAGCAACACAGCTCATCACCCTGAACACACCATCCCCACTGTCGAACATGGTGGTGGCAGCATCATGGTTTGGGCCTGCTTTTCTTCAGCAAGGACAGGGAAGATGGATGGAGCCAAATGCAGGACCATTCTGGAAGAAAACCTGATGGAGTCTGCAAAAGACATGAGGCTGGGACGGAGATTTGTCTTCCAACAAGGCAATGGTCCAAAACATAAAGCAAAATCTACAATGGAATGGTTCACAAATAAACATATCCAGGTGTTAGAATGGCCAAGTCAAAGTCCAGACCTGAATCCAATCGAGAATCTGTGGAAATAACTGAAAACTGCTGTTCACAAACGCTCTCCATCCAACCTCACTGAGCTCGAGCTGTTTTGCAAGGAGGAATGGGCAAAAATGTCAGTCTCTCGATGTGCAAAACTGATAGAGACATACCCGAAGCGACTTGCAGCTGTAATCGCAGCAAAAGGTGGCGCTACAAAGTATTAACTTAAGGGGGCTGAATAATTTTGTTAAAGTTTGAAATATCCAATAAATTTCGTTCCACTTCATGATTGTGTCCCACTTGTTGTTGATTCTTCACAAAAATTAGTTTTATCTCTTTATGTTTGAAGCCTGAAATGTGGCAAAAGGTCGCAAAAGTTCAAGGGGGCCGAATGCTTTCACAAGGCACTGTATATACATTTGACAATTGAGTATTAAAAAAATCAGTGATAATCAACAAACGTTCTTTGGTTCTGAAGTCACATCAAAATGTGACAACCAAATCGTTTACATCATCTCTATATTGAATGCTTGACATTTCGCAGGGTTATATTCACCACTTCCTTAGTTTTATTGCATATATATATATATATATATATATATATATCTATCTATATCTATCTATCTATATCTATTTATCTATCTATCTATCTATCTATCTATCTATCTATCTATCTATCTATCTATCTATCTATCTATCTATCTATCTAATATTAAAGATTTAAAGGATAATTATCTAATGACAGAATAAAAGACATGTGAACATGTGAAAAAAGGGGCGCTAACTGCTAATATATTGTACATATACTATGCAACATAAAAGTGAACGGTAAATTATGGAACAAAATAATTGTTTAGTGGCACGACAGTATGAGCAAATAAATATCAGACAAGTGTATACTAAATACGTGCAAATAATTATGATACACAGTGAATGTTTGCACAAAGTCCATCAAATAATAAGAAGTGCATTGGTGTGTTGAAAATCAATGGTATTCTTAATACGGCGCACGCCGGCTTTACCAGCATACCTCATCTCTCTCTCCACGTCCCTTCATCATTTAACATCCACAGCCTACAGCCTCAGTGCCGGGCACACGGGCACCACATCAAGTAAGAGGCCATTCGGCTGTTTGTTATTTGATCAATTTTAAAAATTAAAAGGTTTTACACTATGGAAGCATTCTCTTTCATTATATGAAATCCAATATCTACTGGGTCTACTATCGAGTCTACCGTGGCCAGCAGCTGTAACTTGAGCTCTTTTTGACCTTATTTTAAGTAATAGGTCAACTACATTGGGTAAGGAGCCATCTATCCTCACTTGCGGTGGCACTTTGGTGAAGGTGGATTTCTATATATGGATGATTCAACACACAGCACTTATTAAGAATACCATTGATTTTCAACACACCAATGCACTTCTTATTATTTGATGGACTTTGTGCAAACATTCACTGTGTATCATAATTATTTGCACGTATTTAGTATACACTTGTCTGATATTTATTTGCTCATACTGTCGTGCCACTAAACAATTATTTTGTTCCATAATTCGTTCACTTTTATGTTGCATAGTATATGTACAATATATTAGCAGTTAGCACCCCTTTTTTCACATGTTCACATTCATAATCCAGTTTTCTGCATTATTTAGGGAGCAGCTTTAGTATATAGTTCACATTATCACCCCCCCCCCCCATTGTATTTTGGCGCGAGAATCCCCCCACTTTCACAGAATAAAAGACATGCCCATGTAGATGGAAAAAGGGACCCATGTAGATGGAGACATATATATAATATTATATATAGTGTGTCCAGACACACACACAAATGTATCAGTATATATCTCCAACTCATATCTTGAAAAGCTCTGCATCTAAGGATAGGGATGTCTTTTAAATTGGAGTGGAAAAAAAAACTTCAAAGACTTTCACCAATCACCTGAAAATGAGGTGATATGGAAAATGCATTGATAAGTATAACCAACAGAGTGGGATTACTCTCACGGTTATATAGTAACAAAGCATTAGTCAGTGAGATACCTAAATAAAACTTATAGGCAGGAGATGGATATAAGGTAGGAAAGCAGGCCACTATACACTGATGTTAATGTGGATGATAGCTTCCTAAAACAAGGCAAACAGACATGAAGATCACAGTAGAGTTTATCCATAGTGCTTGGCAAAGGTTCAGTGTAGAGTTAAAAGAATGAGGTAAGCACCTACCTATTGGACTGAAACGCCAGCACAGCCCCAGTGTAAGCAGAGAGCAGGGTTTATCCTCAGTCCTCCTCTCTATTTATGTGCCTGTACACTAGTTTACTCCTATCCGGTGACTTTGCAGGGCATCTGACGTCACCGGACCCGTACCCGAGGTTTTCCCCACGCGCGGTGTCCAAAAACACAGGAATGTGAGAGCACAGCCATAAAAATGCTGGGGTCCACATGGCATAAAACGCCATCCAAGGCCCCCCTCCAGTACCGCACATGCTTCGCGGAGAGTCAAAAACGCCAGGCCACCATAGGCAAATCACGCCCCAGGGCAGTGAGTCAGGGGCAGCCATGATGGATAAGGGAAAATCCCTGACAAGACAACAGTGGTAGCGGGTTCCCTTAGTGGATCAAGAAGGAAAGACGTTTCAAGAGCATTATTAAGATTAAACACACAGGAAAAAGAGGAACTTCACAGCAGAGACATTACAGAAATAGCAAAAATCTTTTTATAACAACATTAAAACACTTTAATAAACTAAACATATAGGCCCGGATTCACATACATCGGTGCATATTTATGCCGCCGCAGCGTATGTAATATATGCTACCCCGACGCAGCGCAGAGAGGCAAAAACAGTATTCACAATTCACTTTCTCCCAAATCTACGCTGGGTTTTGAAAGCGTAAGTCGTCGTAAGTGGAAGTGGGCGTGAGCAATGCAAATGAGGCATGACCCCATGCAAATGATGGGCCGAGTGCCAGACAAGTACTTAAAACGAACGGCGCATGCGCCGTCCCGTGGACGTATCCCAGTGTGCATACTCACAATCACGTCAAAACAACTGGCTAAGATACGTCGAATCGCTGCCTACGGTGTGAACGTAACCTACGCCCAGCCCTATTCACGTACTACGTAAACGACATAAAATACGACGGCATTCGTTCCCTGGTCCATACCTTTGCATGAGTTGCGCCTCCAATATGGGGAATAATTTTACGCCAGACGTACGACTTATGCAAACCGCGTATATATTGCGCCGGGCGCAAGTACGTTCGTGAATTGGCGTATCTCCCTCATTTGCATATTTGCACCGAAAATCAATGGGAGCGACACATGCGTCCAGGGTAAATATGCGCCCACTATACACCGGCGTAGGAAAGTTACGTTGGGCGTCTGAAGCCTATTTTTCGCCGTATCTAGCTTTTGTGGGTCGGCGCATAGATACGATGACGCACATTTGTACTTACGTCGGCATATCTGGAGATACATCGGCGTAAGTGCTTTGTGAATCCGGGCCATATAGTATATCTATGTAGGTATATCCACTATAGGAGCCACCAGAAGCTCCACAATCATCATAGAGAGAGAGAGAAAAGTAAGGGAAAAAAAGGAAAATAAGAGGAAGAGAGAAAAGGAGAATGGTTTGGTGAGCAGCCAAGTGGTGCAGAGAACAGTAAAAGATGGAACATCCATATTGGAGAAAAGGTTTATATGAGTTGGCCTCATTTAAATCAGGCTGTCATGAAGATCCTGCCAGAAACAGGCGACACAGACTTTGCGGTTCCCGATCGCGGCTACAACCACGCATGCGTGCATGTGTGCACACCCCTGTTGGAGCCTGTGACGAGACCCTTGCTCTCTCGCTTCTGCTCTCCCGACACTCCTCTGCTACTATTGGATCATATTGCAGATTGCAACATCTGATGGTTCGGTCCTCCAAGGTTATGGGATCGGACCCATTAGAACAGACACCAGGCAGGCTGTATGTACGTTCAAACAGGACTCTTTTAATGCAAGCATTCTGCTGGTTTATATACAGTACAAGCTGTTACAGGAACAATGAAACTCTCCGCCCCCCCTCACACAGGGGGGCTTCAATACAGATTTTAGGTAGACACTCTGATGCCGACCCTGACAAGACACATTTCTTTAGATAATGACATCAGTGAAGTTAATTACTAATTGTAACAGAATACGTTATCTAGACCGCTTGGCTCCGCATATAGAGGAGGTAATTACTACAGCGTTATATAAGGTACAATAAAACAATCGGAACAATAATTAACATGGGCCAATTATCTAATCATTTAGCCCGACGAGGTGACTAGGCGTCCCGTCTGCAATTCCCCACTATACAATACACAACATTTTATGCGTAAACACAGATCTTCTTCACACACACAATAGATTCAATTAACCTTTAGAATAGAGAGCTGGCTGGTGGTGGTACATTTTTATACCTAATGAGAGGTTTATGACATTAAACACTTTAGTATTTCAAGGTCCATGACAGAGCCAGACGGGGTATTTAAGCCTGTCTCTCACACACCGTCCCTGTTGTCTGCTTTACAGTGTTGTGTATCTGAAACCTGATCTGAGACTTATGTTAGGATAACTCTTCCCCTGTGATCAGTCGAACTTCAAGTGTTCCAGAAGCAAGATATTTTTATTTTCAGATGTACTAGTACAAGTGGATGAGCTTACATGCTAAGAGAAAAAGCCAAAAGTCCCATACAGACACGAGGTATGTGACGACCTTTATAGGGTCAACAGGAAGAATACTATTGGCTAAAAGACCACCGGTGGCTCATGACGCAAACAAGCTTTATTGCCAGTCACAGTGCCTTTTTACAATTCTTAGCAAAGGTTGATTTAAAGAAGTAACACAAACAATAGAATTAGGCTAGGTAAAGCCATGTGTCCTTAGAATCCATTACAGAGGCAAGATTAAGCAACGTGTCCTTGGAAGCCATTTTACATTTCTACAAATAGTCACACAATACACATAAAAAAACCTTTTCCAACATTTTCTCCTCTTGTGTGGCTATTTTATCTCAACACATTTCGATGATGGTCCCTGTGTTTTATGCACTTTCGGACTATATGTCATTTAGTTGAGCTTCAACGTCCACACAGGTCTCCTCGGAGGTAGAACGTGCTTGATACATTGTTCTTGAGATTGCAGTTTCGATCACTTTTTGTGAAAGTCCTGGAACACAGGAAATGCAGCAACATCCGCAAGTGACCAGAACTGCCAAAGCCACAGCAATTGAGATCATACATGATGCGATAAGTCCAGTCCATTTACCAAACCATCCTTCAACCCAGTTTGTGAATGGGTCATTAATACCTGAATTCTCTGCTAATTCATTCAATAGAGCAGTTAGTCCTTCCAGGGCTTTGGTCACAGTCTCCCCCCCCCCCAGGTGCTGTATTGTTTGGGATAAAGGTACAACACATGCTACCAAACATTTTGCATACCCCTCCTCTTTCAGCTAAGATCATATCTAAAGCCATTCGGTTCTGCCATGCCATTAGAGAGGTGGGGCCCAGCTGTTCTGCTAGACCTTTTACAGCATCCCTGGTATAGTTTACAAATCGCTGTTGGTTGTAATATATATATATAGTTAATCCAGTCAACATTTTTATTTATAGTCACCCACCAGAAAAGAGACTCAAACCCAGCCGTTACCTGATTCCTGGCCTTAAACTCATTCGGCACACCTCGAGGAACTCCAATCTCATCTATGTAGATCTAGGAGTCAAATGACCCTTTTGGGAGAGGTGTCCCTTCGATACCGTTGGTAACCCTTAGTCCACGGGTGTTCTGACAGGATTCTCAGGGGCATAACTAGCTGGACCATAGCACAATCCCCTCAGGCATTGGCCGGGATCCTAGCTCGCAGTTTCTTATCCCCACACATCCACCAGACATCAGCTCTCTGAATGTCATGTTCCACCCAGTCACCATTTTCTTTGTTAATCCTCTCCGCACAGCAATCATCAGGTAGTGACCCAAGATCCACCGCGCTACTGTTCCCTGGGAGTGTAAAACAAGTAAAATTGCCTGGATACGTGGCAACCGCTGGAGGTATCTGAGGTCTCTGTACTGGGGGAAACAACAAACTCAATGTGTGACAGGTAGAATTTTTGTTTCTGGTTTATAACTCTTATTATACAACCGCAGCATACATTTTAAACCTTCTGGATCTGTATTGTAATCTAGAGGAAAAGGGACTGTTGCTAAATGTGGTCTAGCTCCAGCACAAACTAAACAGTTTTCACTTTTTAGAGTTTTAACCGTGTATCTTAACCATTCTAACCACTCATTTTTTTTTTCTTGGTAACCGGTCTCCAAAGCTATGGCATCTTCTACTGTTAGTTTAGTAAATCTTACAGTGTTACTCAGAATTTCTATCTTAGTATGGCCTTCTTCTTTCTCTTCTGTGTCTATCTTTTCCTGTTTGGTTTTATTGGGTGGTAATACCTCGAGGGAAAATGTACCTAAAGGATCTGTTCCCGACACCCATGCTCCAATAAAATATAACCGTTGATCCTTTTTTTGAGGTTCTTTTAATGTTATCAGCAATTGATTGCAATCTCTGCCATGTATATAGGGAGAGTTGGCCGCCTTTGTTATGGTGAGTCTTTCTTTTAAACCATTTATGCCTAGAATGTTGTACCCCCAATCTTGGTGTGCTGTGGTCTACAGGGCCTGGTTCCATACTGAACAGTCAGTTCCACTTGGAATATAACAAACATATTTATCTGCCCATTGGAGCCTTCTTGCTTCAGTTAAGTCCCCACAGTCCACCATTTGGCAAAAATCAACTAAAATGGTACTAGTTACTCCTTCTATGAAGGTTAAGTTCAAGGCCTTCCCCGTACTTGCCCATTCTAGAGGTTCCTTCTCTTTCCAGTTTCTGCCTCCAGGTATAGATGTCTCACCTAGAGTCACCAGTAGACCCAAGATAATAACTGTCCCTTTCATCCTAACCAGCTACAGAGCCCCGGGGGGTAAGGTAATGAAGTTCTTCACCGGTTTGAGATAAGCCCCACCTTGTGCAGAACCTCCCTCTCTGCAATCCTTATTGCCGTGGGAGTGGTGAGAAGAACCTGATATGGCCCCTCCCATTTATCATTTTGAATGGATTCAAACCTTAATGGGATCCATTATCGCTATAGATCTTTTCAAGGATTCCAAACCTAGGAATTATATCTCTTCGTAATTCTTTGGCTACAGTCTGTGCATCAGCACTTCCTGTCGGGAATACCTCCACCCATTTGGTCAAAGCATCTATTACCAGACAATATTCTTTCCTTTTTACATTTGTCCAATTCAATAAAATCCATGCAAATGTGTTGGAATGTATATTGTGGTGTGGGGAACTTTCCTTTCTGCAGTCTTATGCCTCTTTGAGCATTGTGTTTTGCACATATAATGCATTGAGAACAAAACGTTTTTGAGTAGTTTGTGAAGCCATAGGTTGTGCATACCTTTTATTTAACATCTCAGTCATCCCCCTGTTTGACACATGAGGTACTCCATGTGTCAACACTTCTGCATATCAGTAAGGACTGTATGATCTATCTCTAATTTCCAGTTCTGTCATTATTTAATATGTTTCTTGTGCCGCTATTTTAGCCCCTTCATCTGCTCTTTCATTTCCCTCCAAGATTTCATCCTGTGTCACTACTGCGTGTCTGGTTACATTTGTGCCATCTGGATTTTTTCTACTGGAGCCATCAAGAAAAAGTGTCATGTCAGGATTAGATAATGGTACATCTTTCAAATCACTTTGTGACGGTAGCTTTTCAGCGATGGCAGCAGTACAGTTATGTTTATGGCCATCAGTAGAGAGTGGTAGTAGTGTGGATGGGTTCAATGTAGTACACCTCTGTATCGTTAAGTGAGGTTGTGTCAAGAGCATTGTCGTACAGGAAAGGTGTCGTGCTGGGCTCAAATGTGATATCTTTTTTTGTAAAAGAATAACAGATACTGCATGAGGTACTATGAGTGTCAGCAGGTGATATAGCAGTATAGATGCTGAGGCCTTTACTGCTATGACTGCAGTTACCACTGCCTGTACACATGGTGGAAGTGCTCTAGTTACACTGTCTAGTTTTGTAGAATAGTAAGCAATTGGATTCTGGTGTTCACCATGTGACTGTGTAAGTACTGATGTCATGTGACCTTCCCTTAAATCTACTGTTTGTTCGAAAAAGGTTTGTCATATTCCGTTAAGGCTAGCACTGATGAACTAGAAAGGACTTGTTTTAGGTCAGTAAAGGCTATCTCTGTTTCCTCACTCCATTTTATAGCATCCTGTGGGGCCATGGGGTTACCATGTAAGGCATGGACCAACGGGGCGGTCAATATTGAATCCCCGGGGATCCAAACCCTACAAAAATTCCTCATGCCCAAAAAATACATCCTTTTTTTTTTTTGCCTCGACACCTGTAAGAGGATTCGAATTCTCGCTTCATCCAGGTACCGACCTTCTTTTGAGATATTAAACCCCAAGTATTTGACCTGCTGTTGCCACAACTAGAATTTTAGTGTTATTTACCTTATGTCCTTGATCATGGAGAAAATACAACAGAGCCATTGTATCAGTCCTACAAACCTCCTCTGAGGGAGACACCACTAGAATGTGTCTTCATAGAGGAGGCGCTGGCTTCCCCCTAGGGGCACAAATTGAGCCAAGTTTGAGGACATTGCCTGTGAAAAGATGGTGGGGGACAATAGTTTTGGACAACCTGGTGAAGGTATACCTTTTCCCCCAGTAAGTGAAGGCAAACCAAAATTGATGGTCGGGGTGCACTGAAATGCTAAAAAAAACATTACTAATTTCAATCACAGAGAAGAATTCATTTCCTGGACCCAAATCATTCAATAGTGTGGATCTGGTACCACAGGAGCTCTTGGTATAACTGCCTGGTTAACAGCTTGTAAACCTGTACCATTCTCCAGCCTGTGGAAGGCAGAGCCTTCTTAACAGGGAAAAGAGGGGTGTTACAGGGGCTATCAGAACACGGAATAATCACCCCTGTTTGTAAAAATGTATCTATTACAGAGGCTATACCCTCCTCTGCTTCCTTCTATGGGACTCCTCTGTTTCCGCCTCGGCAGTGTACTCCTCTACATCCTCATCTCCTTCAACATTTTGCACAAAAACCTTTACTTTCAAATTTGTTTCCCATTGTTTTCAGATACTTGATATTAATGTTTAGCATATTGTAAAACATCTAGAACTGATGCAGTTCGATAAATAACCATATTTTTAACAATGTAATCTTTATGATCCTGTTTTAATCCATTTACAAAAGCTATTTTTAGCCGTTGCTGATATGCACTATTCACATCCTCAGCTTCGGGGATCCCGGAAAACACTTTAAAAACATCTCGTAGTTTATTTAGGCAGTCACTGATACTCTCCTTGTCTTCTTGTACTGTCATAATTATTTTCTGCCAATCAGTCCTTTGAATCCATCTAAGCTGACATCTATTCAGTAATGCAGTCAACCTGTTTCCTAAGTCTGGGCTATCTGGAGGTAATGGATCTCTTTGCCCCTGTCCGTCTGCTAGGCCGCAAGGGTCCCAATCCCCCTTTACGGAAGCCCAATCTGATCCCAGTACTCTCCTCAGGGCTCTCTCTACCTCCACCCGTTCAACTTATAACTGTTCCATAATCCCTCTAAGTTCTGCTTAACCTAATTTTGGATGTTTTATGTGTTCTGTAGCCTTTTGTATGTCCTTCTCAGTCCATGGCCTGAAAACAGTCATTGTCAGGGGATGCTGTCCTCCCACCCCATCCGCCTGTCCTCCCCTGGGGTTTGGGACTTCTATCAAGGGGTATTGTTCACCATCATCTACACCATACCTAATAGGAGGTTTACTTCTCTTGGCTCCTGCTGGGGCACCTAGTGCATAGGCTATGGAGTCAGTTAAAGTTTCAAGGATTGATCTGTTCATCTCTGATAGTTTGCTGCTATCTGGAGAGATTAAGGAAGTAGGGTTAGGGTCTTGTTCAGAGGCGGTTCCTCTGACAGGGGTGGATGTCAAAGGGAGGGTGGTACTCTGGGCAGTGGCTTGCACCTGAGGGGGAAGACCATTATAAGGAGGTGGTCTCTGGGTTCTACAAATGAAATCATCCTCTTTGTCCACTAGGGGAAGTTGGGCTTGGCACTTTTCTTTTGTTCTTCTAGCATGTTCAAGCCAGCATGCTGCCATTTCTAACTTACACCTTCCCTGATCTTAACACTTTAAGCTTTTTTTCACCAAATTCTAGCAATCTTTTACAGTTCAATTATTCTAAAAAACTAATTTTCTTTCCCTTTTTAGTACAGTATATCACAATTTTAGGGTATTTGTTATGCATACATTTCTTATCTCCTTCTAATGGTGCATTAGGAACACAACAGCAGCACACACAATACATCCCTACACTACCCACGGTGCTCCGCTTGTGTGCCTCAGTGCAGAGTCCAGAATACAAGACTGGCTATTTCACTCTCAAACCCCACCAAAATCTACAGTCCAGAATACAAGATGCAATTTCACTCTCAAACCCCACCAAAATCTACACAAAACAACAAAGTCTAAACTCCCCAAACAGGAAACGTATGCACACAATCTATACCTTCACCCCCCCCTTTTTTTTTAAAGCACAGTTTGTTTAAAACAGACACAGACAAAAAAACACAAAACAAACAAAAAAAACAAGAGAGAAAAAAAAATGACCTGGTCTGAATTCACACACTAACACACACAAAAGAGCAAGTGTACACTTAGCTTAGATGGGTGGACAAGTCATTAACAATACATATGTCTGAAGGGGTGGGAGGTTAAAGTCCTGTCTAAACACAAGATTGCAGACATGTGAAACATATAACTGCCTGAACAGAAAAATTCTGTTGTTGGCATTAATTAATTGGGCTTTCTAATAACTTGTAAAACACTGGGGTAGCGATCCTTGTGCCATAACAATAAGAATACAGGAAAATCAAAAACAAATTAAAATGTTAAAACCTGTGTGTGCAGCAGTACTGTTCAAAAAAAAAATAAAAAGAAAGGAAAGTTAGCCATTAGAAAAAAAAAGAAGATGGTACTACACCACCTATTACAGAAAAAGTGATCACCAAGAAAACAGTAGGCCTTGCAATCTGTGTAGATCACTCAGCTACTTTTAGCGCTTAAATTGTCGGGTCCGCAACCTACGACATTCGGTATACCCTTCAAATCTTTTTTTTTTTTATCTGTCCCGGACAGCAGGCGACGTCCATTTTTACCTCAGGCAACGCCCCAAATGCCTGTTTTACAGTGGACTATTAAGATGTCATACAATCAGTCTCAATGTCTGTTATTACAACTCATCAGTGGACTATTAAGATGTCATACAATCAGTCCCAAAGTATGTCCTATAACTCATAACCAGAATCAAGAAGAGAAAAAGAAAAAAAGAAGAGAAAAAAATATAAAAGTAATCTAAAGTATCTTACCTCCCAAACACACTTGAAGGACTGGATCACGGCAGGTTCGGAACCAGATGGTTGGACCCGGGTCCCGGTAGCAATCGGCCCCTATTTAACCACTAATGGTAAGTGGGGGGACTTATTTTCTCAGTGAGTTTTGAGATCCGATACTCACCGATGTCTGATCGATCAGAACCATTGGACCCGGGCTTCACATTGGTTACGGCTAGAAGGACCAAATGCTAGGATAACTCTTCCCCTGTGATCATTCAAACTTCAAGTGTTCCAGAAGCAAGATATTTTTATTTTCAGATGTACTAGTACAAGTGGATGAGCTTACATGCTAAGAGAAAAAGCCAAAAGTTCCATACAGACACGAGGTGTGTGACGACCTTTATAGGGTCAACAGGAAGAATACTATTGGCTAAAAGACCACCGGTGGCTCATGACGCAAACAAGCTTTATTGCCAGTCACAGTGCCTTTTTACAATTCTTAGCAAAGGTTGATTTAAAGAAGTAGCACAAACAATAGAATTAGGCTAGGTAAAGCCACGTGTCCTTAGAATCCATTACAGAGGCAAGATTAAGCAACGTGTCCTTGGAAGCGATTTTACATTTCTACAAATAGTCACACAATACACATAAAAAAAACTTTTCCAACACTTAACCTGTGAAAGACCCTGGCTTACCTGTGACTATTCCAGCCATCCGCCTGCACCTGATCCTTGGCCTGTTCTGACTACCCTTCTGTCTGCACCTCTGTACCTTGCTGTCTGCCCGATAACCATCCAGTCTGCGACAGTCTGCTGAACGATTCCAGTCTGTTCCTAGTTCCAGTCCAGCTGAACGATTCCAGTCTGTTCCTAGTTCCAGTCCAGCTGAACGATTCCAGTCTGTTCCTAGTTCCAGTCCAGCTGAACGATTCCAGTCTGTTCCTAGTTCCAGTCCAGCTGAACGATTACAGTCTGTTCCTAGTTCCAGTCCAGCTGAACGATTCCAGTCTGTTTCTAGTGGGAGCCGTAAGAGAGGACGTCCTCTACAATTCGGGCTCACAACCATCAGGTACGTGACACAGGCGGTGTCGGGGCATTGAGAGGGTCTCACCATAGAGTATGAGTTTGTCCCAATGCCCTCTTCTGGGGTTCATTGGGACTACCTCAATAACAACAAAGGAGGCCATTTAAGTGTGGTATTTATGATCTAGACCAAGATTAAATGCCTAGTCACTGGTGTTAAAATCTTTCCCCTGCCTGAATAGTATGTGTGATCGCCAATTCTTTGTCTAAATTCATGTTTCGTCTTGCCGATGTAGAATACACCACATTCTCCTGATGAAGTCATGAGGTGCGTGACGTAACGACGTAGGGCACGCAAGGCTGAGGCACACCGAAAGTGACCGGAGCTGATGTGAGAAGGCATCTGGAACGCCGATTTTTCATTTGCTTTGCTTTTACTTTTTATCTTTGATGTAAGAGTCATTTTTTTTTTTTTTTAGCTATTAAATATTTTCAACTTGCGTTATTACACTATTGGAGGCTTCTCCCCCCCCCCCCCTATTGTTGCTCATTCTGAGGTCATATTGTCCCATATGGAGAGGCATTAACCACCATCAACCAGGAGAGCTGTACTAATTGGAGATCGCATGACACATAGAGTTGGAAAAGGAGGAGGAGAGAATGGAATCTCGAGGTTGACACATTAGAGATCCTTACAAGCCTATTACTATCTTATTGGGGTGAGAGTTCTGGGAGACAGGTGGGAGAGTTCAACATTGTTTCAGATCACTCATTATGGTGTACAATCTTTCATGAACTATCCCTCACACCATTATCACTGAATTACTGGCCATTTAAAGATTTACCCCCACCTTATATATGTGGACTCTTTATTTACACCATCACCACTGTTTAGTGCTTCCATTCTGTATCTATTTTTTTTTTTTTTTTTTTCAGTCACTTGTCACGTTTTAGGCACTGTCTCTTAAGTGATCGATTTATAGGTACTGTTTCACTTTAAGTGATTACTCAAATTGTTTTTTTCCACTGGTTACTCTTTTTTGACTGCACAGTCATGTTTGGACATTTGGGTTTTTATGTTTGATGTATTTTTCTTAAGTGCGTTATCACTTTTTATATATTTATCGAATACACCACATTGGCAATACATGATATACATGACTCCTTTGGTAGAGCAGTCAGCAACATTTCTGCATCTGTGCCATTGGCCGTTCGGCAGTCTGATGCCCTTCCGTGGGCAGGTGCCACAGCAATAAGTACCTCATAGTGAGGGGTTGTTATCGGTATGTGGTATACAGTGACTGGAAGTAAGTTGTTCCTGATGCCGCGTACACACGATCACTTTTTGTGATGTAAAAAAAACGTTGTTTTATCTCCCGAAACAAAACTACGTTTTTCAAACTTCATTTTAAAAAACGATGTTGCCTACACACCATCGTTTTCTGAAAATGCTCTTGCAAAGCGTGGTTACGTACACCACGTTCGACGGCACTCTGTTCCATTGAAGCTCCCGTCTCATAACTTGCTTCTGAGCATGCGCGGGTTTAAAAACGTAATTTTAAACGTCGTTTTGCCCACACACGATCATTTTCTGTGAAACAAAAGACGACATTCTAAAAAACGACCTAAAAAATTCAAGCATGTTCGAATTTTTTTTTTTTGCCCGTTTTTTTGAAGACAGAAAACAACGTTTTGCCCACACACGATCATTTTAAATGACATTTTTTATCCCAAAAAACGACCGTGTGTACGTGGCATTAGAGTTGGCGCTCATCTAAAGATCAGCTCAGTGGTGGATCTTACGTATTTTGAGATTGTATGGTCCTCAGTGAGGAAATGCCAGTTCATTGCAATCAGGGTTCGCAGTTGAGGTTCATGAGTGGAGAATCTTGTAACCAAGCCCACAGTTTGGAAACTGTGTTTAGATGGGATATTGTATAACAGTGACCCTCTTGTTTTTGTCCAGGCTCTGTTGTATGCCTGTCTCAAAAGTGTGTGTGAATTACCTTGTACAAGTAGCCTATCATGTAGCATATTAGCCTGTCTTTTGCCCCCCGTGCAAGCGGAGATACTGGGCGTACGGTGTACTCCTTATCAGCGAGCTCGGATGCAAGCTGCTGCCGTAAAGTAGGATATTACCAGCACTCAGCTTGCAGGAAAGATCAGACTGTATGTAACCCTCTGAGTCAATTGAGATATTGAGGTTGAGGAATGTTTTTTTTTTTTTTCTGACACACTCATCGTGTATGTAAATTTCAAATTGTAGCAGTTGGAATTCAATTGTTCCACGAACCTATATAGGGTCCCTCTCTGTGCCGGTCCAGATGACTAAAAGGTCATCAATGTACCTAAAGCAGCACAGGATGGATCTATCCATCTTAGTGCACCTTAATATATATATTAAGTATATATTAAAATATATAAAAAACAAAACCATAGTAATTGCAGTTTAAATTAATCGTTTTCAAATGTATTTCCCAGAAATGTTAACAGGTCCTTGTATCTTACTGCTAGTGTAACCTGAAGATGATCGTGGTTACTCCTAATCATTCCCACAGTACACACTGTAGCCGGTGTAGAAAGCTAATCGAGTACACAACAAAAGGTAATCTGAGGGGACCTATGTATAACAATTGGTGTTTATCATTATCCACTGAACTGTGAGTAACATTAAAAGGGGAGATTTGATATTGAATGTCCCTGTTACTGAAAGAAAAACAATCCAGAAGTGAAGGAAAGAAGTAATTTAACTAATGGCCATACACTAAAACATGGAGACTTATGTGCGTCAATGTCAGAGGATGTGAATGACAGCTCATTTGGATGATAACCTTTTATTTGCTTCCCCAGTCATGTTTTTCTTGTAGAACTGTAAGCTTAAAAGGAACCTGACACTCTTAGGGCTGCGTACACACGACCGGTTTCCTCGGCAGAATCCAGCAAGAAACTCGTTGGGAGAGCTTTTTTGCCGAGGAAACCGGTCGTGTGTACGTTTTTCATTGGGGAAACTGTCGAACTCGACGAGCCAAAAAGAGAGCATGTTCGTCGAGTTTCTTGTCAGGCTGCTTTTCCATGAGAAACTCGAGCGTGTGTATGCTAAGAAACCCGTGCACCTTTGGTAAAAGTAGCGTTTGTAATGGAAATAGCACATTTGTCACGCTGTAACAGACTGAAAAGTGCAAATGTCTCTTACCAAACTTTTTCCTAACATGTAACATGAGATTAGTAACATGAGTAACATGAGATTAGCAAAAGCAGCCCCAAGTGTTGTGCCAGTGGAATTGAACTTCCCCTGCGGTAGTATGTGTTGAATTCACCGCGTTTGAGAACGAGGAGATTTGGTCTTGACAGTGTGTACGCAAAGCAAGCTTGTCGAGTTCCTCGACAAGCCTAACAAGTAACTCGACCAGGAAAACGATGTGTTTCGCCCGACGAGTTCCTCGGTCGTGTGTACGAGGCCTTAATGTATTTTATATTACTGTGTGAACTAATAGATAAATATAAAGCAAGCTGTATTTCATGTAGTTCCTAAAGTTTAGGCGTGCATTGGTCATGTGTATCAGAGTGTATAAACCCTCTATTTTTTTTTTTGGAGCACCTGGGAACCCCAGTCTTTGGTGCAATGCCCACATATTGTAGGCCTTGACTCTTATGCCGCATACACACGGTCGTTTTTTGTGATGAAATTAATTTAAAATGATTGTGTGTGGGCTTCACATCGTTTTTTGTTTTCTAAAAAAAAAATTCGAACATGCTTCAATTTTTTATATTCGTTTTTCCAAATGTCGTTTTTTGTATCATAAAAAATTATCGTGTGTGGGCTAAAACAACGTTTTAAACCACGTTTTAAACCCCTGCATGCTCAGAAGCAAGTTATGAGATGGGAGCTTCAATGGAACAGAGTGCCGTTGTATGTAACTGCGCTTTGCTAGAGCATTTTCAGAAAACGATGGTGTGTAGGCAACGTCGTTTTTTATGATGAAGTTAGAAAAACGTAGTTTTTTCTAGGGTTGTCCCGATACCGATACCAGTTTCGGTATCGGGACTGATTCCAAGTATTTGTGGGAGTACTTGTACTCCTGCAAATACCCCCGATACCCAAATAGAATACTCCCCCCTCGCCGCCGTTGCCCCCCCTGCCGCCGCCGTATGTGCAAAGCCGACCCCGCCGCCGTTAATACAAAGCCGCCGCCGCGAACATTACACGCACCTTTAGTTTGAATAGTTGTTTACCGCGCGCCCTGTGTAAAGGACACTCCCCCTTGCTCGGGATTGGAGGGATATGTCCAATCCCGGGCAAGAGGGAGTGTCCTTTACACAGGGCGCATGGTAAACAGCTTTTGAAAAACTAAAGGTGCGTGTAATGTTCGCGGCAGCGGCTTTGTATTAACGGCGGCATCATCAGGTAGGGGGACATGGCTGTATATGGAGTATATATATAGAGAGAGTGTATGGATGGAGTGTGGATGTGACGTGCACCCGCTGACACTTGTAGTCCCTCTGTCACCCACTCAGTATGATCTCTATGGTGTATGGTCTGATGATCCAATCCGCTGCCCTCCTCCTCCTCCATATATGATGGGGAACATTTTACACCAGGAATTAATAAGAGAGGAACAGTGATTGCCATTGTCTGCGTCTCCAGAAATACCAGCTGCCTGGCTGTCATGTTTAAAACTTTGAATCACAAACCCAGAACAGGTGTGTAGATGAGGATTTACGACTTTTCTACATGGCTGCAATATGTTGGGGACATGGCTGCAATATGTGGGAGATATACATGGCTGCAATATGTGGGGGACGGACATGGCTGCAATATGGGGGACGGACATGGCTGCAATATGGGGGACGGACATGGCTGCAATATGTAGGTGACATGGCTGCAATATGTGGGTGACATGCATGGCTGCATCTGTGGGGGACATGGCTGCATATGTGGGGGACATGCATGGCTGCATCTGTGGGGGGAACATGGCTGCATCTGTGGGGGACATGCATGGCTGCATCTGTGGGGGACATGGCTGCATATGTGGGGGACATGCATGGCTGCATCTGTGGGGGACATGGCTGCATATGTGGGGGACATGCATGGCTGCATCTGTGGGGGGGACATGGCTGCAATATATGTGGGGGGGACATGGCTGCATCTGTGGGGGGACATGGCTGCAATATGTGGGGGACATGGCTGCATTTGGGGACACATTTAAAAAAAGTATCGGTATTCGGTATCGGCGACTACTTGAAAAAAAGTATCGGTACTTGTATTCGGTCCTAAAAAAGAGGTATTAGGACAACCCTAGTTTTTTCCATGATGAAAAACGTTGTTTCATTTCATCACAAAAAACGATCGTGTGTACACGGCAAGTTGAAAAAAGCTGCACTTCGAGCAAAAATACGGTTTTGTCTTAAGCGAATTTTTTCATGTTTGCACATGAGTTTAAATCTTCACTTTTGTCAATAAAATGACTTATCCAGAACATTATATATTTTCTGAAAGCAGAGGCTCTGCAGAATAAAAAAGTAATCACTTCAAATTTTCACGTCACAGGATATTTGTGCAACTGTTTATTAAATGCAAATTAAAAAACAAAATGTATAATGAAGTGAGTTTTAGTGCAAACACACACAATAGAAAGCAGTACTTGGACGATGTAAGCATGCCACGATTTATGGAAGATTCTTTGCCTGTTATCTTCTTATGGAAATGTGAGTGTACTATATATTTTTTTAAATACAATTGTGTTTTTAACCACTTAAGACCCGGACCAAAATGCAGGTAAAGGACCTTGCCCCTTTTTGCGATTCGCACTGTGTCATTTTAACTGACAATTGCGCGGTCGTGCGACGTGGCTCCCAAACAAAATTGGCGTCCTTTTTTCCCCACAAATAGAGCTTTCTTTTGGTGGTATTTGATCACCTCTGCGGTTTTTATTTTTTGCGCTATAAACAAAAATAAAGCGACAATTTTGAAAAAAATTCAATATTTTTAACTTTTTGCTATAATAAATATCCCCCCAAAATATATATAATTTTTTTTCCTCAGTTTAGGCCGATACGTATTCTTCTACCTATTTTTGTTAAATAAAAATCCAAATAAGCATTTATCGGTTGGTTTTCGCAAAATTTATAGCGTTTACAAAATAAGGGATAGTTTTATTGCATTTTTATTAATATTTTTTATTTTTATTTATTCCCCAAAAAATATCTAAAAAAACATTTTTTTTCCTCAGTTTAGGACGAAACGTATTCTTCTACATATTTTTCGTTAAAAAAAAATCGCAATTAGCGTTTATTGATTGGTTTGCGCAAAATTTATAGCGTTTACAAAAAAGGGGGTAGTTTTATGGCATTTATATTAATATATTTTTTTTACTAGTAATGGCGGCGATCAGCGTTTTTTTTTTTCGGTACTGCGATATTATGGTGGACACTTTGGACAATTTTGACACATTTTTGGGACAATTGTCATTTTCACAGCAAAAAATGCATTTAAATTGCATTGTTTACTGTGGAAATGACAGTTGCAGTTTGGGAGTTAACCACAAGGGGGCGCTGTAGGATTTGTGTGTTCCCTGTGTGTGTTTACAACTGTAGGGGGGTGTGGCTATAGGTGTGACATCATCAATCACGTCCCCCTATAACAGGGATGACGCGAACGATGCTGCGGCCACAGTGAAGCACGGGGAAGCCGTGTTTACACACGGCTCTCCCCGTTCTTCAGCGCCAAAGAAGGATCGCCGCACTCCAACGGCGATCGAGTCTTCCCTAGCATCCAATTGAAGGAGTTCCTCCCTCGCAGGGCATGCTGGGGAGGAGTATAACTGTGACAGATGTCATGTGTTCTAAAGTCTTCACGGGGTCCCGGTGCTGGGTGCGGCATCCACCTTCAGGGTGCGTGCACCTATGGGCCCCGCCGGCGTGGCCCTCCTGGCCAAGCTGACAGGCTTCATCGAGCCTCAACCGGAGGTGAGAGAGGACCCCAGTGACCTACTGGATTCCAGGTTCCATTGAAACTGATCCCAGGCTGAGTGCCACATTAATCGGGGATCTGGTGACCGGGATGTTACAGGTACGCATTACTGTCTCCCAGTGACCTGGGCTGGAGTCCATTGGAAGGATTCGCCCCTATTCATTCATTTGAAAGAAGCGACGACGAGCTTACAAATCGGTACTACTACATGCTGGCTTGCCCGTCCACATCCAGGCCTGACACCGCAAGTTCACCTCTTTTCTCTCATCCACCTTTCTTTCCTAACTGAAGTTGATGTTGGCTGTGTTGGCCTGGAAATAAAGCATTAAAAAACTTTTATTGATTGTCTGGATTTTCGCTCACTACTTTGTTCCTGCATCACACCCCTAGACAACGATAGGGTAACGTAATGTGCCGATCCCAACAATCAACCAGCGGCTCCTTCGGGGGTAGCGCTACATACACTATTGTGGTGCCCTTACATCTTTTGAGGTAAAAAGGTTGCAGTATATTCAAAAAAACATCCACTTACCCGGAGAAAGCGCTTCCTGGGCTGTGATCGCGTTTTCCATAACCGATAGATGTTGGAGTGACGCAGTGAGGCCAGGTTCACACTAGTCCGACAAACACTCTGACATTGGGAGCTCATGTCGCATGACGTGTGAAAATGAATGTTTCCCTACTGGGAACATGTCGGAGCGACTTTGAAAATGCTCCCTGTACTACTTTGATCCGACTTTGATCCTACTTCACTCCATTGAATATCATTGAAGTCGGATCAAAGTCGGAATGTCATCTTGCATGGTCCGACTTTGGAATGCGTGCTCTTGAGGGGAAACTCCACGCCAAATTTTAACTAAAAAAAACGGCATGGGTTCCCCTCCAAAAGCATACCAGGCCCATGGGTCTGGTGCAGATTTAATGGGGAACCCTCTACACCGAAAAACGGCGCGGGGTCCCCCCAAATTCCATACCAGACCCGTATCCGAGCAGCAGCCTGGCTGGTCAGGAAAGGGGGTGGGGATGAGCGAGTGTCCCCCCTCCTTAACCGTGCCAGGCCGCATGCCCTCATCCTGGGGAGGTAGGTGCTCTGGGGCAGGGGGCACCCTGCGGCCCCCCCCCACCCCAAAGCACCCTGTCCCCATGATGAGGAGGACAGGGCCTCTTCCCGACAACCCTGGCTGTTGGTTGTCTGGGTCTGCGGGTGGGGGGCTTATCGGAATCTGGGAGCCCCCTTTGACAAGGGGCCCCCCAGATACCGACCACACCCTAGGTGAATAAGTATGGGGTACATCCTATTCCTACCCATTCACCTGGAGGAAAAGTATCAAAAAAATAAACGCACTACACAGGTTTTTAATATCATTTAGTAGTCAGCTCCGGGGGTCTTCTTCTGACTTCTCTGCACTCTGGGGGTCTTCTTCTGACTTTGGGGGTCTTCTTTCGTCTTCTCTGCTCTCTTCTTGTGCTCTCCGCGCTCCCCGGTGACGTCAACACCCAGAGCATGCTGGGACTGTGACATCATAAGAGGCCTATATAAATCGGTGCGAGCCGCGTACCCGGCATTACAGCAGGAGGGAGCGTCAAATCTACATCGGAAGAAAAGAAGAGGGAAGAAGAAGGCGACGAGGGAGAAGGCGACAAGGAAGACCAGGCTGGCCAACGCTAGTAAAAGAGCTACAAATAAGATAGCGGCGGCACAGCCCGGCAGAAGGCATTGGAGAGCGGGAGAAGAACTGGGAAACATGGAGAACAGAAGAAGAGAGCGGAGAAGACGAAAGACCCCCGAAGTCAGAAGAAGAAGAGAGCGGAGAAATCTGGGGGCCCCCTTGTTATAGGGGGCCTACAGATTCCAATAAGCCCCCCCGCCCGCAGACCCCAACAACCAACGGCCAGGGTTGTCGGGAAGAGGCCCTGTCCTCAACAACATGGGGACAGGGTGCTTTGGGGTGGGGGGCCGCAGGGCGCCCCCCTGCCCCAGAGCACCTGCCTCCCCATGTTGAGGGCATGCGGCCTGGCATGGTTAAGGAAGGGGGGGGGGAGCGCTTGTATAAGGGTCTGGTAAGGATTTTGGCAGGACCCCCGCACCGTTTTTTTTCCACGTAGGGGGTTCCCCTTTAATTCCGCACCAGACCCATGGGCCTGGTATGCTCTTGGGGGGGAACCCATGCCGTTTTTTTTGTTAAAATTTGGCGTGAAGTTCCCCTTTAAGATTCATATCAAACACAGTCCCTGTTACTGGCAGGGATCCAAGTCGGATCCCGTTCATTTAAAGTCGGACATATGTCGGCTTCAAGTCGCAGGGCAAAGTCTGATCGAAAATAGTACTAGTGTCGTGTCGCACCAGTGTGAACCCGGCCTAAAGGAATGCTCATCTTTATCACATGTGCATTCAACCCCTTTTCACACTGCTGGTGCTGGGACTTCTTTACCATCTTGTCATTTATCATTGCTCGCGGTTTTTGCATAGGACTGTTCATCACAGAGCTTATGTTGTAACATTTTTCTATTGGCGCTGCACCCTTATATATTTGTTTTTAGAGGTTCTATGATCAAAAACCTTTGGTGCTGGCTGCCGTGGTCACTGTAACTAGATTAATTTCTTATATATTTTTTTACACGCAATAGAATTCCTATTTTTTGGGGTAAAATATTAAAAATGAGGTTGTAGCGAGTAAACAGATACCAAACATGGCAAGTCTTAAAATTGCGTGCACCTGTGATAACACAAAAAAACAACAGTACCCAAAAAGATATCTCCATAGGTGACTTTTTAAAGCTTTACAGATCCTCAGTTTAGCATTAACCAGGAGCTCTTGTGCTGGAATTTATGCCCTCACACTGTTTGCGGCGCTACATTACATGTGTGCACCCTGGACGTGTGTTTGAATTGTGCAGGACAATAGGGTTTACCGCAATTGTTTAAAAAAAATAAAAAAAATGTAATACATTTTATCATTTTATTTTTTTAAAACTTTTTCTTTATTTTTACTTGATTGCCATCACAAGGGGTTAATAAACCCACATGTGGTAGCATTGGACAGGTACTGTTTGGATACATTAGGGGTCTAATAGACTCAAATGTCTCCTTTGCCCTGGCACCATCTAATTGAGCACAGATCTGCTTAAAGCTAGTACATTGTTGGTTCACTTACCGTTTCCTTCAATTTCCCTTCTAAAAAATTGTTTTCTTTGTCTGAATTTCTCACTTCCTCTTTCACCTCGGTAAGCTCGCCCCCATCATCTGAGCTTTTCTGGCAGGGATGTTAGTCTGCCAGAACAGCTTACTGAGGAGAAACAGTAAGCGAGAAATTCAGACAATGAAAACAAAGAAAAAAAACATTTAGAAGGGAAATCGAAGGAAAAGGTTAGTGAACCAACAATGCACTAGCTTAACCTCTTATGGACCGCCGCATGTACAGTACATTTACGTCGGCAGAATGGCACCGACAGGCACATCAACGTATATATACGTTGGTGCCTTGAGGTGGGTCGGGGATCCGATCGGGACCCCCCCCCCGGTACATGCGGCGGTCCCTGCGGCTGTACGAGCGATCCGGGACAAGGGGGCGGCTATTCGTTTTTGTCCGCCCCCTCCGGATCGCTCCCAGCCAATGCGTGCGCTCGTCTGCAGTGCACTCACCCCTCCTGTGTAAACACAGGAAGGGGGAAGTGATGTGATCTCTCCTCTCAGCATTTTTTGCAACCGCCGCTGAGGAGAGATCACATCGCACAGTAAGTCTGCACAACACTACACTGACACACACTACACATAGGCACATTAACCCCTTGCGATCGCCCCTCCCCCCTGTCACAGTGTCACTGAATGCAGTAATCATACATGTATGATTACTGTATTTAGTGTCAGTGTGACAGGCAGTTAGTGTTAGGTTCAGGGTAGCCCCTGTACCCCCCCCTAATAAAATTTTAACCCCATGATCACCGCCCTAGTTAATACTTTCACTCCCGATTGCCAGCATCACTAACCGATCATTTTTCTGATCGCTGTATTAGTGTCGCTGTTCCCGCTAGGTAGCTAATTTATTTTTTATTGCGATTTTTTTTTTTTTTACTAAAGACATATGGCTAAATACATTTTGGCCTAAATGTTTGACTAAAATTTAGTTTATTTGATTTTTCTTATAACAAAATTAAAAAATATTGTTTTTTTTTCAAAAATGTCGCTATATTTTTGTATATAGCGCAAAAAATAAAAATCGCAGAGGCGATCAAATACCACCAAAAGAAAGCTCTATTTGTGGGAAGAAAAGGACGCAAATTTTGTTTGGGAGCCACGTCGCACGACCGCGCAATTGTCAAATAAAAAACAAACCTTTACAACCCCTTTAACCACATCCCGACCACGCTATAGACAAAATACATCTACAGCGTGGTCAAGTTATTCTGGGAGGATGTCCCTGGATCCTCCCAGAAGCTCCTGCGTGCCCTGTGGTGCGCTCCCGGAAAGATCTGTGACCGCCGGGTCTAGAAGACCCAGCACATCATGGATTGCGGTAAATTGTCGCTGATAGCGGCCGTTTATCACGTGATCGATCCGTCAAATGTTTCTCCCTCCAAATTTTTTTGCCCCAAGTGATTGTAAAAAAATAAATTTTGGGTCATTATTCAAAATGTTGTCACAAAATGATATATTGCTCACACATGCCATGGGCATATGTGGAATTACACCTTAAAATACATTCTGATTAGTGGTGCAATGGATCGTCATTGATCCGTGATCCGAACCGAAGATATTGATCCGAACCGCACACACGTGATCCATGGATTGATTTTTGAAAAAAAGTTGTGCGCATGTTCAGTACACACACAGCGTGGTCATGGCGAGCGGAGGAACGGAGGAGCTTGCACGCCCCGCGTCATTTAAATCCCTTGTATGGGAGCATTTTGGCTTCCCTGTCAAATATAATGATGAAGGAAAGAGGTTAGTGGATAAAACTGTGACGGTGTGTAGGCATGGGGCACAAGAAAGCCATATGACAGTGGAAACACATCAAGCATTGCCATGCATTTGAAGCGACATCACCCCAGAGTTTCACTGACAGGAGTGAAAATGAAAGCTGCTCAACAACCGCTTATCACTGCAGCATTTAAGCACCCCCTTGTTGCACAATCATATTGGCCATATTCGGTTGTGCAAACGAGGGCTTTAAACACATGCTGGAAGTGCTTAAGTTGAAAAATAATCCGATTCTGATCCGAGAAACGATCTGAACCGTAAGTTTTTTGATCCGTTGCACCCCTAATTCTTTTTTTTTTTAATTCTTTATTTTATAACTTTTTTCCACTCTTAATTCCTACAATAACTACAATTTAACACTTTTCTTTAGACATTTTCTCATTAGTCATTGTGCCTCTTAGCGAGATTCCAAAATTCTGCCATCATATCTACTGTATGTAGCTATAACATAATACGCTTCCTGTTCACCAAATCTACCCTTCCTTCTAAATCCCTATCCCGGCGTCACCCCCTCCCCCCTCCTCCTTCAAAGGTCCTGCTCTCTGAATCTTATATAGGGGGTCCACACCTGACTATACTTCCCCTCTTGTTCTCTTATTCCCATCGTCAGATTCCCCATCTGCTGAATTGCTGTTACTATGCCCAGCCATTGCTGTCTAGTCGGCGCAGACGTACTTTTCCACAAAATTGGAATGCATGCCCTTGCTGCTGTCAACAAATGTCTAAGCAGAGAATTTTTAAACTTTGCCATGGAAATTGGGAAGTCCAAAAGTAAATAGGTAGCTGGATTGTCTCCCAGATCTACCTCTGTGATTTCTTTTACCGTATCGGTGACCATTTTCCAAAAATCTCTCAACTTTGGACACTCCCAGAATACATGTAACATGGTACCCTCCCCCTCCCCACACCGCCAGCACTGGTCTGACAATTCAGGGAATATCCTTTTTAATGCGACAGGGGTTTTGTACCATCTAGTCAGGATCTTCTAACCACCCTCTTGATATCTGGTAGCGAGAGAAGCTTTGTGTGTAAAGTTGAAGATTTTTATTCTCTGCGTCTCTGAAAATTTAGTCCCCAATTCTTTTTCCCAAGCTTGAATAAATGGTAATTCTTTTGGGGCTATTGACTCTTCTAAAAGAGTATACATTAAAGACAGACCATGTCTCAGTGAGTCACCCTTCAAGCATAGTTCCTCATATCTTGAGAGGTCTCTGGTCGCTTTACCTAGTGGATTCATTGCTCTAATAGCAGCTTTTAATTGATTTAATCTCATTGAGTCTATTTCCCTATTAAATACCTCTTCCCTTTCTCCCCCACTGCTCCTTCGATTCTCATCTTCAAAATGTGTTAGCCTGCTCATTCCCGAACGTCTAAGATTGTTAAAATGTAGGTCTGTGAGGCCTAATTGGAATCTAGGGTTTCCCAGCACTGGGAGTAGTGGGCTTGGGTGTTCCGAGATTTTAGTTTTCTTAAATATTTTTTTTATAACTCGTAGTGTGGCTCCTATAGTGGGGTGTTTTTTCACTTCTTGTGGTATATCTACCTCTTGGATCCATGCCATTCCCTCTAAAGGAATGTTCGTTTTTTTGCTCCATATGAATCCATGGTTTTGCCTTCTGTTGGGTACACCACTCTACCACCCTTGCTATATGGGAGGCATCGTGGTATCCCATTGGATCTGGGAGTCCCACCCCTCCTCTTTCCTTTGGCAACATCAGAATCTCTCGCCGTATTCTAGGTGCTTTCTTTGCCCAGATGAACTTAGCAAATCTAGTTCTTAAATCTCTCAGGAACCCTGAGGGAATCTTTACAGGTAAGGTCTGAAGTATGTATAGTAATGTTGGCATCACATTCATTTTTATAATGTTAATTCTTCCGAACCATGTAAAGATTTCCTTATCCCATCGTTGAAAATCTGCCTTGATCTGCCTTACCAGGGGTACGAAGTTCAACTCGTAGATTCTTTTTCGATTTTTCGGTATCTTTGTTCCCAAGTAAAGTATATGGGAGTCTGTCCACCTAAAGGGGAAATTTGCCGCTAATTGCTGCTGCTTCTGTCTATTCACTTCTATTCCCATCGCTTACGATTTACTATAGTTCACCTTAAAATTGGAAAGCTCTCCATATTCCTTTATCTCCTTCAATAGGGATGGTAGGGATAGTTCTGGAGTCGTTAACGAGAACAGCAAGTCATCTGCAAATGCTGCGACTTTATACTCTGCTCCTTTAACCATGAGTCCTCTTATATCTCTATTTGCCCGGATAGTTCTCAAAAAAGGTTCTAAAATGAGAACAAAGATAATAGGGGAAAGTGGGCATCCTTGTCTTGTTCCATTTCTTATTATGAAGGGATCAGACATTACATCGTTCACCTTTACCCTTGCCGTCGGGCATGAGTAGAGGCCTGCAATCCAATTTTGCATTCCTCTACCCAGCCCTATGTGTTGTAGTGTAGCTTTTAAGAATCCCCAATCCACCCTATCAAAAGCTTTTTCAGCATCGGTTGATATTAATACTAAAGGGTTTTGATAGAGTTGGGACATGTAGATGGTACTTAACACTCGTTGTGTGTTTTCCCTCCCTTCTCTTCCGAGGGTAAAGCCGACCTGGTCTGGATGTATAAGGGGGGGTAAGTGAGTCACTAATCTATTGGCAATTATTTTTGTAAAAATCTTTAGGTCTATGTTCAATAAGGATATTGGACGATAACTGGGGCATAATGTCGGGTCCTTCCCCTCCTTAGGAATTGCGGCTATGTGTGCCCCAAGTGTTTCTCCACGCATCGGCCGCCCTTCTTTTAATGAATTAAAGGCCCCCAAGAATTTAGGTGCCAGTTTTTCGTAAAAGGTTTTGTAGTATGTTAATGTATATCCATCTGGACCCGGGGATTTGGCTGGTTTCATTTCTTTAATTGCTTCTAGAAGTTCCTCTGAAGTTATCACCCCCTCCATACTGGCTATAGTTTCTTCTGGAATTTTAGGCATGCCTGATTCATTTAAATATTCCTTTACTCTATTCTCTCTGAGCTGGTTCTTCACTAATGTGGATTTGCTCTCCAATTGGTACAATCCACCATAATATTCTCTAAAGGCTTTTGCTATTAGTTGCGATGAGTTAACCAATTTATCTCCTTGTATTTTTATTTTTTGGATATGGTTTTTAGCTCTTGTTTCTCTCAATGCCTTCGCCAACATCCTGCTTGGTTTGTTCCCAAATTCATAATATGCCCTCCGGCATCTACTTAGTTTAGCCTTCGCCTTATCCATGAGTATCAGATTTAGTTTATCTCGAAGGATCGTTAATCTCTCTTCAGTGTATATTTTTTGCGACCTCTTATGTTCATTTTCTAATATTCGGATCTCCCTAAGCAGGCGGTCTACCTCAGCATTGAGAGATCTCTTTCTATGAGCTCCTAGTGAGATGAGGATTCCTCTCAGATAGCACTTGTGCGCCTCCCAGTTACATAGCGGTGATGTGTCTTCGTCTTTATTCAGTGTGAAAAACATTTCTATTTCTTGCTTTATCTTATCCTCATACTCTGGGTCTTTAATTAATGTTTCATTGAGCCTCCAGTTCCATTCCCTAGGACCTGCTATCCCCCACTCAATAACACAACTGACTGGGGCATGGTCTGATATTGAGAATGAGCCCATTGAGGTTTTTCTTAAATTCAGCAGTATACTTTGATCCAGAAATATGTAGTCAATCCTCGTGTATGTTTTGTGTTTTGGTGAGTAAAAGCTGTAATCTCTCTCATGTGTTTGTAATGTCCTCCAGGTGTCTATTAACTGTAAGTTTTGTAATGTTTCCCTTGCTTTTCAAGATCCCTTGGAAGAGTCAAGACTAGGGTCTAGGATCATATTCATATCCCCCCCCCCAAAATCAAGACCCCCTCTCTACTCTGAATCACCATCTCCGCAAATTTTTCCAGAGCAGAGACCGGGTCTTCATTCGGGAGGTAGATGTTTACTAGAGTGACCTTTTGCTTGTTTAGTGTCCCCTTTACCATAAGAAATCGTCCTTCCTCGTCGGTTTCTACTTTTGATAACTTCCATGTTATATTTTTGGCCAGCAAAAAATTGAAGGGAAAAGTAGACAAATTAATAAGATGAGGTGCAACTGAAAAAAAAATTTGGAAAATAAACTGAAAAAACAAGTAAAGACAATTACTCAAGTACAAAACAATTAAATAAATATGAATACAAATAAATAGATAAATAATAAAAAAAAGAGAGAGAAAAAAATAAAGGAAAAATGTAAAAAAATTATAAATAAGGGATAAAAATTTAAAAACATGAAGTTATTAAACCGGAAAGAGGGGGAAAAAAAATACGGAAAATGGGAAAATCTAAAATATTATAGGTAAAAAAGGAAGGAAGAGTAGAAGGACCTAATCAATGATACAGGTTCAATATATATATACACACGCACACACGGAAAGGTATAATTTAAATGATCACAGCATTCAAAGCCAACCCCATTATTATTTATAATAAATTCATCATCAGGTGGTCCCTCAGCCAAAGGAAAAAGGGAAAAAAGGGGGGTAAAGGAAAAACTCTATGGTCAAAGTGGACTAGTTTGATCATAGTTCAAGCCAAAAAATACAGATTAGTATAAGAAGCATGTAAATGACAAGTTAATGTTGAGTCCTCCAGGGTGGACCGTGCCTAGGGTATGAATCCAGTAAGTTCACATTGAAGCAACAGTCATTTATGATCACCACCTCTGATAGGTTGTTGGACATGTTCAATGACCATACCCCTCGGCTTGTGTATTTGGTGTTTGTACTTGACGAAATGCACTGCCACTGGTTTGTTCAGATCTTCCTGCGTGTCCTCCTCTGTTTTAGATAGGGCAAGTCTAATGTCACTCCTGTGCTTTTGAAACCTTTGTTTGAAAGGACCAGTTGTCTTGCCCACATTGGTGAGTGCGTATGGGCATTTAAGAATGTAAACCCAGTGGTCAGTGTTATAGTTCATGTACTTTTTTAATGAGATAACGGTTACCCTTATGTGGGTGTGTAAAGTTTTCACCACATATAAGGGAATTACACAAATTACAATTGTGGCATTTGTGATAGCTTGTCCTCTGGGAAATTTTGGGTATGGTTCTAGCGTACTTGTCTGCGTCGGCTTGTACAAGAAAATCACATAGCATTTTGTTATGTCTATGAGCAATTAGAGGCTCCGTTTTAATACCATAAGTCAATGCGTTGTCAGCTTGTAGAATGTGTAGGTTTTGTGTTACGGCCTGTCTGATATGGTCATACTCCTGGTTAAATGTATGAATGAACAGTGGATGATCTAAAGGCCGGGCTGGCTTAGTACAAGTGGTCAAAGACCTGGTTAATGCACGGTCAAGTACTTTTACAGGGTACCCCCTTTCCAGAAACTTGTTATACATCTTATTGAGTTGTTGTAGTTTGTTTTCTTAATTTGAACAAATGAGTAACACTCTCATAAACAGAGATATTGGCAGGCTATTGAGATGTTTGGGGTTTGCACTTCCATAGTGCAAGAGTGTGTTTCTCTCAGTGGGTTTTGTAAAGAGGGATAAAATGTGTGTAATTCCCTTATACTGTATGTGGTGAACACTTTACACACCCACATAAGGGCAACTATTATCGCATTATGGAGTACCTGAACTGCAACACTGACCACTGTGTTTACATTCTTAAATGCCCATGCACACTCACCTATGTGGGCAAGACAACTGGTCCTTTTTATAAACAGCTTACCTGTAAAATCCTTTTCTTGAAGTACATCACGGGACACAGAGCAGCATAGTAATTACTATGTGGGTTATAGAGCCTACCTTCAGGTGATGGACACTGGCACTCTTCAGACAGAAAGTCCCTCCCTATATAACCCCCTCCCCTATCGGGGGTACCTCAGTTTTGCAGCAAGCAATAATTTGTCCCTAAAATTCCCCAAAAAAGAGGGGTGGGAGCTCTGTGTCCCGTGATGTACTTCAAAAAAGGGATTTTACAGGTAAGCTGTTTATAAATATCCTCTTTTCTTTATCATACATCATGGGACACAGAGCAGCATAGTAATTACTATGTGGGATGTCCAGAACCAATGCCAACTGAGGGGAGGGAGGCCTAAAAGGAAGGACCAAAAGATGCCAACGGACGCAGGAATCCTAAAGGTCAGCCCTTAGGACCGCTTGCCCAAAGGCCAGGTCCCCGCGCCTCCTCACGTCCAACTGATAAAATGTTGTGAACGTGTGGACTGATGACCAGGTTGCTTCCCTACAGACCTGGACCATGGAAACCTGGTGCTGAACTGCCCAAAAAGTCCCTAAAGCTCTAGGGGAATGAGCTTTAATAGAAGCCGGAGGTTCTGTACCCTTCAGGCCGTAAGCCTGCGCGATTACCTGCCGAATCCACCTGACTAGCATGGCTTTTGATGCCGCCTGACCCTTCCTGGGCCCATCTGGCAGAATAAATAATGCATCCGTTTTCCTGATCTGGACTGTGGCCTGTAGATAGACCCTAATAGCCCTTACCACATCTAAAGAGTGTAGCAACTTCTCCTTTCCGGAACTTAGTTTAGGAAAAAAAGACGGGAGAACATAATTCTGGTTTAAATGAAAACTTGAGACCCTCTTAGGCAAGAAAGTAGGCAGAGGCCGTAAGACCACTCTTCATGAAAAATCAAGTACGGTTCCCTACAAGAGATGGCCAGCCAGCTCCGAGACTGTTCCGGCCGAGGTCATAGCCACCAAGAATACTAATTTCCTTGACAGCAGGATCAACGGAACCTGACCCAAGGGCTCAAAGGGCTGCCACTGTAGGGCCGATAGGACCAAATTTAAGTCCCAAGGACACAACAGGAGTCTGACCGGAGGGTTAATCCGCAGAGCCCCCTGCAAAATCGTCTTTGACTAAAGAATGAGTAGCTAATGGCCTCTGGAAGAGAACTGACAAGGCTGATACCTGGCCTTTAATGGTGCCGACGGCCAGCTTCATTTCTACTCCGTGCTGTAGAAACTCCAAGATTCTACCGATGACAAACTTGCGGGGATGACACCCTTTGGCCTCACACCAAGAGATGTAGGCCTTCCATACTCTGTAATATATATGCCTCAAAACTGTTTTTCTAGCATTGATCACTGTGGAAAGCACAGAATTTGAGAGTCCTCTCTTCCTTAAGACGTAGGCTTTAGCCGCCAAGCCGTCAAACTTAGCGACCGTAAGACAGGGTGGAATATCGGTCCCTGAGATAGTAGGTCTGGCCGGAGTGGTAGAGGCCAGGGGTCTCCGACTGACATTTTGACAATCAGGGAGTACCAAGACCTCCGGGGCCAAGCCGGAGCCACTAGGATTATGGGCTTGCCCTCTATCCTGATCCGACGCAGGAGTCGGGGTAGCAGCTGAAGTGGCGGGAAGGCATATATCAGAGAATATTGGTGCCATGGGCAAACCAGGGCGTCCGTACCGCAGGACCATGGGTCCCTTGTTCTGGACACAAACCTGGGCAGCTTTGCATTTAGTCTTGATGCTGTGAGGTCCACATCCGGAGTCACCCACCACCGACAGATGTCCTGGAATACCTCGGGATGGAGGGACCATACTCCTGGCAATAACTGTTTCCAGCTGAGATAATCTGCCTGCCAATTCACCACTCCTGGGATAAATACCGCTGAAAGACACGGGATGTGGGCTTCCGCCCACACAAATATTTCATCCGCCTCTCTCTGGGCAGACCGAATCCTTGTGTCCCCTTGGTGGTTTATATATGCCACCGCTGTGGCATTGTCTGACTGTATCCTGACCGCAGTTCCCTCCAGTCTGGTCGTCCAAGCCCTTAGGGCCAACCGGACTGCCCGCATCTCCAAGAGATTGATAGGCAGAAGTCTTTCTGTGGTTGACCATCTCCCCTGTTGGGACAAGTTCCCCAGGACCGCTCCCCAACCTGTCCGGCTGGCGTCCGTCGTGACTATTTGCCAGGACCCTGGGTTGAAGGATCTCCCCTTCTTCAGGTTCCCGGGAGCCAACCACCAGCTAAAGGCTCCCCCGGACTACCGGGGAGAGCGTTATCGGTAGATCCAAGGCCTGAACCTAATTGTTTAATTTCGACAGGATTGCCCACTGTAATCTCCTCGAGTGAATTTGAGCGTAGGGTACTGCCTCGAATGTTGCCACCATCTTCCCTAACAGCTGCATACAGAGTCGAATGACTGGTTTCTTCTTTCTCAGTACTGATAGTATTAACACCCTTAAGGCGTGTATCTTTGCCTGTGGCAAAAAGATTCTCTGCCGGTACCCGCATGATTACCCCCTGAGCCAAGAGGTGATCTGAGGATGCCAGTAGTGCCGCCCCTTTCTCTGGGTCGTTTTGCATGCTTGACCTCTGGAATCGAGGTGAAGGAAAGTGCTGAAACTACAGTCGATACCCTGAAGCGACTGTGGAGAGGACCCAACTGTCGGAGACCCTCGTTTCCCAGACACTTGCAAAAAGCTGGAGCCTTCCCCCCACCCGAGAGGATGGGGGCGTCCCTTCACAAGGACGCCTTTGGGGCGGTATTACCTGGCTTACGTGCCCAGGTTCTCTTGTTTCCTGGAAACTGACCCTGTGATTTGTTATCATTGGTAGGCCAACCTGCCGGCCTTCGATCCTGCCTAGGGTTAGAAGACCCGGGCGCAGGAGAAGCAGGGCACTTAAATGTGGGCCCTCTAAACAAGAGTGCTCTTTCCGCTGGAGATTTTCTGTATATAGGTATCCAGATCTTCCCCGAAATAATCTTTCCCCATGAAACGGAAAACCCGTTAGGAGCCTCTTGCAGGGAGTCTCAGCTGACCAATTCTTCAGCCATAGAAGTCTACGCATATGCACGAGAAACATTAAAAGTCGGGAAGCCTGTTGAATAGAATCCTTGATTGCGTCAACCGCAAAACAAAGAGCTCTAGGCAGATCCGCCAATTCCTGTGCCTGTTGGGCTGGAATGTCCTTTAGGACCTGTTTGGCCTGGTCTTTTAAAGCCTGGCATACACCAATGATGGCAATAGCCGGCTGAAGAACTGCCCCTGTGGTGGCAAAGGAGGATTTTCTAAAGTCTCCAACCGTTTATCGACCGGGTCCTTAAACATCTGGACGTTGTCGACAGGGCAGGTTAGTGTCTTATTGACACATGATATAGCGGCATCTACTGCCGGAACCGACCAGCTCTTTGCAAACTTCTCCTCCATAGGATACAACACTGAGAATCTTTTAGGGGGAATGAAGATTCTATCTGGCCTTGTCCACTCCTTATACATTAGATCTTCCAGGAGGGGGTGGATCGGGAAAAAAGGAATTAGTCTGAGGAGCCTTCAAGGACCCAAAGAGGATATTGTACCCACCGGAGGCTCCGGTATGGGTAACTTAAAGGCGGACCGGACCATCTCAGTTAAAGATTGGATCCATAATTTCTCTGCTTGTGAAGCCAAAAAGGGTTCCTCAATGGTAGACTCCTCAGACTCCCCCTCCTCAATATCCTCCCCCCTGATTTCCTACAAACTCCATTTCATCCGAAGAGAGATCTAAACCTGGGGACTGTAATGCAGGAGAGAGAGATCTAGTCCGTTTTTTTCCCAGTAAGGAGGCAGCAATTAACGCTGCTAGTCTGTTTTCCAACCCCCCATGGTGGAAGCCAGCACCTTTTCAGTCACATTGACCGGGGCTGGTAGACTAGGGCCAGCTTCAGCACCAGCTGGCTCTGATGGCTCACCCTGGAGCCCCAACTCTGATCTTTCAGGGGAGGGCGGTGTAGCTGAGGCCTGGCCCAAATCCTCTGAGCCCGACAGGGATCCTTGTGCTTTTTTGCAGCCCTTGTCCCCTTGGCAGAGCCTGATCCCTTGGGAGCCATGTATACAACCCCGAGGTACCCCTTCCAACTGTCAATAGAACAGCAACACCGGGTATAACAGGGATCTTGCCAAATCAAAAGAGAACCCTAGGATCTTTGTTAGCTGCCCTTTTCTTAGGCAGAATTACCCAAAATGCTGGAACTAGTGCTGAGTCTGTTTCTATGGGGGGGGAGAGAGGCTAAGAAGTACTTTCTGCAGCGCAGTGTGTTCAGATTTGGGCTCTCAACCCCTGAACTGGTGCACGCTCGAGTCTCCTGGATCCTCCCTGTAAGGCAACCCAGCCAGCAATCTGTGTCTCACACTGACATACCTGGCTTTTATCTGCTTCTGGTGTGTCGCACGCCGCTCCGCCCCCCCTGCTCGCCGCATCACGCTGCGCCCCCCGCCGCAGACATCTATTTCCGGATACGCGCACGCACGTGCACATGCATGAGGATGCCGCGATCGACGGCCCCTTCAGGGGAAATAGTATGCCGCCAGGCGGGGGAGACCACGCGCTGTAGGGGGACCCAGGAACGCTCAGGCTAACCAAACAATGGTAACAAGACCAGTAAACTTTTTACTTTGCTTCAACCAAGATGTACCATATTAGCCAACAGACACTAGAAACAGCTAGGGGAGTAGTATGGGTGAAGCACCATCCTATCTCAGCAGACATAGTGGTCAATTGGCTGTGCATAGCAGCACAAAATAGGCTAGACCCATAGCCCCCCTTAAGGAGGAACTGCCAACAGACCAAGTCCTGCAGCCCTCCACTTACCTGTCCACGCTGCAGGGGGTTGCTAAAAGCAAGAGGCCCAGCCTTCACCCCTCACCGTGGGCATCGTCACTGACCTTCAGGGACTGGGGTCCATAGCAGGTCACCTCTTCCCTGGACCTATACAGCATCCTGGCAGACAGAAAAAACATTTGGTCTTTGGAATCGACCAATGTTTTGGAACCCAGGATCCAGCTCTCTGAAGAGAAGCATTATAGGCAAAACCCCGTTCTTCTACCCGGGGCCCGGGTACCGTCCACTTTGGCTTTGAAGCACCTTGGACGGATCCGGTAGACAGCTTAGCCTAATCACAATGGACCGAGCGCATAGCTTAACTGTGACCAACACCTAGACACTGGCGAAAAAACTGAGGTACTCCCGATAGGGGAGGGGGTTATATAGGGAGGGACTTCCTGTCTGAAGAGTGCCAGTGTCCATCACCTGAAGGTAGGCTCTATAACCCACATAGTAATTACTATGCTGCTCTGTGTCCCGTGATGTAAGATAAGCACAGTAGTGACATTAGACGCACCTATCTAAAACAGAGTAGGACACGCAAAGAGATCTGAACAAACCAGTGGCAGTGAATTTCGTCAAGTGCAAACACCAAGTACACAATCGGAGGCGGTGATCATGACAGACTGTTAATTCAACGTGAAGCTTACTGGATTCATACCCTAGGCACAGTCCACCCTGGAGGACTCAACGCTAACTTGTCATTTACATGCTTCTTAAATTAAAGAAACAAATCTGTATTTTTTGGCTTGAACTATAATCAAACTAGTCCACTTTGACCACTTTTTTCCTTTGGGCGGGGGACCACCTGATGATGAATTTATTACAAATAATGATGGGGTTGGATTTAAATGCTGTGATCATTTTAATTGTACGTTCCCCTATGCGTGTGTGTGTGTGTGTGTGTGTGTATATATATATATATATATATATATATATATATATATATATATATATATATATATATATATATATATATATATATATATATATATATATATATATACCTGTATATATATAATCATATTTATCGGCGTATACCACGCACTTTTTTGCCCTGAAAATCAGGGAAAAATCGTGGGTGCGCGATATACGCCGATACCCGCTTTGCCGCGCCAAATTTGAATACTGCGCCGACATATACCGAGCGCAGTACACTCGTGTATAGTCGGGCAGGCTCGGCTCCTCTCGCGCTCACATCCTGGACATACAGGACGTGAGCGCGAGAGTAGCTGAGCCTGCCCGACTATACACGAGTGTACTGCACCTGCATATACCGAGCGCAGTACACTCGTGTATAGTCGGGCAGGCTCGTCTCCTCCCATTATAGTTGAACCTGTAATTTTCTTTACTTGTTTTTTTCAGTTTATTTTCCAACATTTTTCTCAGTTGCACCTCTTCCTCTTAATTTGTCACCTTTTTCCCACCCATTTCATCCTTTTTCCTATTCTCATCTCGCTATCTTTATTCTTTTTTTAATTTTCACTCATAATTGTGTTTTTGTTTTCCTCTTCTTTTGTCTTTTTTGTTTTATTTTTTCTCTATTTTTGTCTTATTTTTAATTTTTTTTTCATCTTTTCTCTTTATATATCCCCCTTTTTTCCTATTCATCGTTCTTCCTTCCTTCCTTCCCCTCTTTTTCCCCCTTTTTTTTTATCTCCTTTTTGCCGCCTTTTTTTCCTATTCCTTTTCCTTTTCCTATATGAACTCCTGATCTAAAGGCTTCACTTCTCTCTATGCACTTATACTTGCACTCCTCACGTTTACTGTTTCCTTCACTCACCTTGTTTTTTGAATGGATTTAATCTGCCTAGGTCGGCAGGGTCTCTTGACGTCTTGCGTTTTAACCACTTAAGGACCAGACCAATATGCTGCTAAATGCCCAGAGGCGTTTTTACAATTCGGCACTGCGTCGCTTTAACAGACAATTTGAGCGGTCGTGCGACGTGGCTCCCAAACAAAATTTGCGATCTTTTCTTCCCACAAATAGAGCTTTCTTTTGATGGTATTTGATCACCTCTTCGCTTTTTTTATTTTTTGCGTTATAAAAAAAAATAGAGCTACGTTTTTAAAAAAAAAACAATATTTTTTACTTTTAGTTATAAGAAAAATCGAATAAACTAAATTTTAGTCAAACATTTAGGCCAAAGTGTATTCAGCCACATGTCTTTAGTAAAAAAAAATCGCAATAAAAAAAATAATTGGCTACCTAGCGGCAACAGTGACACTAATACAGCGATCAGAAAAGTGATCGCTTAATGACCCTGGCAATAGGGGGTGTAAGGGTTAACTAGGGCGGTGATCAAGGGGTTAAAACTTTATTAGGGGGGGTACGGGGGCTACCCTGGACCTAACACTAACTGCCTGTCACACTAACTGTCACACTGACACTAAATGCAGTGATCAGTACATATATGATCACTGCATTCAGGGACACTGATGGGGGTGGGGTGATCGGGGGGGGGGGTTGTGCCTATGTGTGTGGTGTCAGTGTAGTGTTGTGCAACTTACTATGTGATGTCTTCTCTCCTCAGCGGCGGTTGAAAATACCGCAGAGAGGAGAGATTACATAACTTCCCCCTTCCTGTGTTTACACAGGAAGAGGGCGGGTGGCGGACTTGTATTGGCTGGGAGCGATCCGGATCGCTCCTGAAGCCACAGGAACTGCCGCATGTACCGGGGGGGTCCCGATCGGACCCCCGACCCACGTCTAGGCAGGGACGTACAGGTACGCCAATGTGCCTGTACGTGCCATTCTGCTGACGTAAATGTACATGCAGCGGTCCTTAAGTGGTTAAAGACATAGATATTCAGGACCTGGGCAGCATTCCTCGTTGTCTAGCTATTGCTGGCCGTAGCATGCGTGCACGGACAGCGATTACTGTTTTAATTGGCTCCGACCTGCTGCCTAGCAAACACGGATCCCTGTACTCGCGCTGTTAAGTGTACAGATTGAATGCTCCTACTTATGGTTCTGATAGTCTGTTAAGATGTCATTTGGGGTGCGCACTGCACGGTCTACAAGCATTTACACAAAGTTTGGTTTATGCATTAATATTATCCCTGGCAATTCTTGTTATATTTAGTATGTTACATTATTTTAAACCTCTTGCCGACTGCCGCCTGTACATTTACGTTGGCAGAATGGCGCGGCTGCGCAAAGGGACGTACCTGTACGTGCGTTCGCCCCTGCCGCGAGCTCTGTGACCTTGCCCGTGGGACCAGCGGACTTGATGTCTGCTGGTGTCCCACGACCGTGTCACAGAGCTGCAGAATGGAGAGATGCCTATGTAAACAAGGCATTTCCTCGTTCTGCCTAGTGACAGGACAGTGATCGCCTCCCTTACTAGTAAAAAAAATAATTATAAATAAAAATGCCATAAAACTATCCCCTATTTTGCAAACGCTATAACTTTTCCACAAACCAATCAATATACGCTTATTGTGATTTTTTTTTTTTTCACCAAAAACATGTAGAAGAATAAATATTAGCCTAAACTGAGAGAAAAATGTGTTTTTATATATATATATTTGTGGGGCATATTTATTATAGCAAAAAGTAAAACATATTGTTTTTTTATTCAAAATTGGCGCTATTTTTTAGTTTATAGCGCAAAAAATAAAAACCGCAGAGGTGATCAAGTGCCACCAAAAGAAAGCTCTTTTTGTAATTAAAAAAGGATGCCAAATTGTTTGGGTGTAACGTCGCTCAACCGCGCAATTGTCCGTTAAATCGACACAGTGCCGAATCGTAAAAAGTGCTCTGGTCATGAAGGGGGTAAAGAAGTGGTTAAACATACATTTGGTGGGATTTGTGACAGTACACCTGTTAAGGATTGTGTGGACCCCTTTCTTTTAATACTGCTTTCCTTTGATGGCTGATGGCTGTTTAAATACTTGTCACTGTAATTTCACATTTATCACATGCCTGATGAAGGGGTCCTGTGTGACTCAGAAACGTTGCACTACTCCTTCTCTCTAATTAGAACCCCCCAAACATTATATATATTTTTTATTCTAACATTTTAGAGAATAAAATGGCGGTCGTTGCAATATTTTTTCACCTTATTTGTGCAGCGGTCTTACAAGCGCAGTTTTTTGGGAAAAAATACACTTTTTTAAATTAAAAAATAAGACACCAATAAAGTTAGCCCATTTTTTTTGATATTGTGATAGATGATGTTACACCGAGTAAATTGATACCCAACATGTCACGCTTCAAAATTGTGTCCGCTCGTGGAATGGCGACAAACTTTTACCTTTTAAAACCTCCATAGGCGACATTAAAACAAATTCTACAGGTTGCATGTTTTGAGTTACAGAGGAGGTCTAGGGCTAGAATTATTGCTCTCACTCTACCAATCATGGCGATACCTCACATCTGTGGTTTAAACACTGATTTCATATGCGGGCGCTACTCACGTATGCGTTCGCTTCTGCGTGCGAGCTCTGCAGGATGGGGGGCGTTTGTCTCCTAACTTTTTTAGTTAGCTCATAAATTCCAGGCAAATTTGTCAAGCCCTGGATAAGATTTATAAATAGTTGTAAGGTATGCTTTGGTTGTTTTTGGTCTCTTAGATCAGGGGTCTCCAAACTTTTCAAACAAAGGGCCAGTTTATTGTCCTTCAGGCTTTAGGAGGGGTAGAAATGTCCAGGGCCCGGCATCAGTAAGACTAAATATGGCCTCAGGGTTGGTGGTCAATAGGAGGAGTAGTGCCCCTCTTAGTAGGAGGAATAGTATCCCATCATTGGTATCAGTGGAAGAAATAGGGCCCAAGGGCCGGATAAAGGCTAGCAAAGGGCCACATCTGGCCTTCGGGCCACAGTTTGGAGACCCCTGTCTTGGATGAACAGTTGTTTCTGTTGTGTACTGTTGATTTTTAGGAGCCCATGGCAAAAGCAAACAGAATGTCAGAACTATTTATATTAATGACATTTGTTATGGCAAGATTAAAAAAGAATCTCTATTATTTCAATTGGTAGGGTTATATAACCAGTCACAGAGGCTTAATTATTTTTTCAATGATCCTGAGATTTGATTTGATTCTTGGCAATTACCATGCTTGCATGGAATGATCATGAAATAAATGAATTTTGAAAGGTTTGTGTATTTCCCAAAGTGCTTTGCTTTTTAGATTAAAAATGCAATTATCTAGGATATGATCCTACAAACAAACGTGATCTGGATAAACCTTGGGCTGATTCCGGGTGACATAAATTTGTTTGACAATAATATTGCTTTTGCAAAACTGTTTGATAATTTTCATTATTGTTAATTAAACCTGAAATATCACAGACGTCTGCCAAAATTAACATAGGTTGTGGAGCCGGAAACTGAAAATTACTTTAATTGATCATAAGATAGTTTCCCTGATCACCAATTAGACCAAATTAGAGATCAGATTTCAAGACACGAATAAAGACCATGGCTGATGAGGAATAAAAACAAGATTACATAGTGTAACATAAATATCATTTCCTTTTTATCACCAATTGTATCATGTCAAGTTAGAAGGTTGCAGACCTCTTAAGCATATAGGGTTGGTTAGGTACAACACTTTTCAATTAATGTAATGACAGGGGAAGTATTTAGAGTTTAATGGAGATTGCACTGCAGAAATTACTTCCAAGTCATATTTTTTTTCCATCGTTAAAATCATGTCTAGCATTTTTTATATATATATATATATATATATATATATATATATATATATATATATATATATATATATATATTTAAGTAAAAGATTATATTGGAATACTTCACAGATCACCTAATGTTAGTCAAGCATATGGTTCAAAACTGATGTGTTCTCAAAGGTTCAGGCTTACAAGATATTCCTTTGTTGTTCAAAATCTCTGTACACATGATTCATTAGAAGGTGAAAAGAAGAGTTCATTCAGAATCGGTAGAATTGATTTTTAGTAGAAAGATCCCATTTCTTTTATAGATTTTCTATAAATATCTCTACATTTTTTGGTTTGCTAAGATCCTAAGTAATCTAATACAGTTGGAACACCATTACAATACACATGTAAGATTATAGGTTTATACATTAAACTAAAGGGTATGCTTATCTATTGCACTGTCCCACGTATCCCCCTCTTCCCCACCTTGTCCATGCCAAAATATAGGGAAAAAAGTTAAAATACTTGCCTTACTGGCCTTTTCTGTCATTTTTTTATTTTCAATTGGGGTTCTCTGAAATGTCCAGTTTTACTTTTTTTGACACTTTTTACTTTTCTGTTCTTTTTCACTGCTTACCTATACCCTTTTCAGCATATGCTTCCTACTGGGACGACAGCCATGCAGACCACTTTGATGCAGTGTGCACAGCATGGTCTGAGCACTGACAGGATGACCCCCCCCCCCCACCCCTTCAACCTTTGGTAGCAATGCTGACAGCACTCATGAATCTATTTCCCAAAAGCAACCTCTGGATATGACGCTGAGCACATGCACTTAAATTCTTTAATCGACCAAGATGAGGATTGTTCTTAGTAGAACCTGTCCTGTTAAACTTCTGTATGGTCTTGGTCACTGTGTTGAAGCTCAGTTTCAGGGTCTTGGCAATCTTATTATAGCCTAGGCCATCTTTATCTAGAGCAACAATTTTTTTTGTTTTATGAAAAGTTTTATTTTTCAGATCCTTTAGCGAGTTCTTTGCCGTTAAGGTGTCATGTTGAACTTCCAGTGACACTGACCAGTATGAGAGATTGAGAGCTATTTCCACCCAATTTACCAAACCTGCTCCCCATTCACACCTGAAACCTTGTAACGTGACAGCGGGAGGGAAATGGCTTATTGGCCCCAATTTGGACATTTTCACAAGGTGTTGTACTCACTTTTGTTGCCAGTGGTTTAGACATTAATGGATGTGTGTTGAGCTATTTGAGGGGACAGCAAATTCACACTGTTATACAAGCTGTACACTCACTAATTTACATTGTAGCAAAGTGTAATTTCTTCAGTGTTGTCACTTGAAAAGATAAAATAAAATATTTTACAAAAATGTGAGGGGTGTACTCACTTTTGTGAGATACTGTAAATGTTGTTCACTTTGAACACCCAATCATTTCTTAGAAAACAAAAAACTGTTAAATATTAAAGTGGTGGTAATGCAAGGCTTTCTGCCTGGTGTAAAGAGGGGGGAGGGGGCGAGCAGGTGTGTCAGGACGCCCACTAACACACAGCTCTTTTCTCTATCAACAAAGTAGAGAGTGTCCTGACTTGCCTGCTCGCCCCCTCCCCCCTCAAGAGGCTTTCTCCACACCAGGGAGAAAGCCTCGCATTACGGTGTGTAGTTAGACAGAAGAAGTGAGGATTTCTCAGAAGAAATAAGGACATTTAAAAGCAAAATCGAAGGATGAGGTAAGTGAAGGAGGACTGCACTAAGGTAAAGGAAGCTATTTAGGGAAACAATGTTTTTCCTTTACAACCCCTTTAACCACTTCAGCCCCGGAAGGATTTACCCCCTTTGTGACCAGAGCACTTTTTGTGATGCGGCACTGCGTCGCTTTAACTGACAATTGCGCGGTCGTGCGATGTGGCTTCCAAACAAAATTGGCGTCCTTTTTTCCCCACAAATAGAGCTTTCTTTTGGTGGTATTTGCTCATCTCTGCAGTTTTTATTTTTTGCGCTATAAACAAAAATAGAGCCACTATTTTGAAAAAAATGCAATATTTTTTACATTTTGCTATAATAAATATCCCCAAAAAATATCTAAAAAAACATTTTTTTTTCCTCAGTTTAGGCCGAAACGTATTCTTCTACATATTTTTCGTAAAAAAAAAATCGCAATTAGCGTTTATTGATTGGTTTGCGCAAAATTTATAGCGTTTACAAAAAAGGGGGTAGTTTTATGGCATTTTTATTAATATTTTTTTTTTACTAGTAATGGCGGCGATCAGCGTTTTTTTTTCGGTACTGCGATATTATGGCGGACACATCGGACAATTTTGACACATTTTTGGGACCATTGGCATTTTTATAGCAATCAATGCTATAAAAATGCATTGGATTACTATAAAAATGCCATTGGCAGTGAAGGGGTTAACACCAGGGGGCAGGGAAGGGGTTAAGTATGTTCCTGGTGTGTTCTAACTGTATGGGGGGGGGGGGGGTGGCCTCACTAGGGGAAATCACTGATCTTCTGTCCATACATTGTATGAACAGGAGATCAGTGTTTCCCTGCTGACAGGACCGATAGCTATGTGTTTACACACATAGCTCCCGATCCCCGCTCTGTAACGAACGAGCACGCGACTTCAAATGTACTATAATTACTTCAAAGATACTATAATTATACCCCAGCCAATACCATGGCTAAAATTCATATAGTTGCAAGCAGATGAGAAACAAACCTTTTCATATTGCAGTTACATCATATTGGAGCAACCATCATTGATACATATTATACTTATCATTCCATACAAATTAAGGAAAGCTTCTTCGTGTTGGCCAATGATAAAACTTTACTCTTTGCGGTTTTTGTGAAACCAGTGGTTCACTTCCTCAGGAGACACTGGAGTATATAACACAATATAGAGTTCCAACCAAATTAAAACCATTTATGCCATCATTTTGTAAAGGAGGACCTACAGGGCATAACCAACGAACAACACCACAACCTACAGTTATCCCACCTAAGCCAGTCATACATGGATTGAAAATTGGCCGGTTTAGCAGTGACCGACCAAATTTTGATCCATGTACAGGCAATGTGGTTGTACAAAAGTCGATCTACTGACTTCTTTACAACTGCTCTGTTGGATTTTAGCTATAGCCAGCGGTGCTGATCAGTGTATTCTGATGACAGCTAAGTCTTTCCATTCTCAGAATACAAAGACTCAGTGGGGAGCATTCCTCTATCCACATCAAGTGTGTGGATGGGGGAATTTAGTCTGTTTTTTTTTTTTTTGTTCAACCCACTGGTTGAATGAAAAAACTGTGCCATCTACTCCATGGGCTGCTCTAGGCAAATATGAGTGATCACAATGTTTATACAAGTCTTGCCTAGGCTCTATAAGGCCAGCAGCCAGGTTTAGGTTTGTAACCATAAAGGATGTCTGACAGCTACAGTATGTGTGGGATAGGTGGTACAAAATCTCCTTGGTTTTACAAATTCACTACACCCTTGATGATTGCTGAAGACTACAGTTTCTAGTTGTCCATGTGTAACCCCATATTAGCTATCAATAATAAAATATGGTGAAACACCAATAGTCCACTTTCTGATAGACTCACTAAAATGGGTAATGTGTCTACAGCACAGGTTTCCCCCTACACTCTCTGCAGGTTCCCACAGGGTCATGGGGCTGTGGGCCTACCATAACCAAGGGATATTGTAGGTGGAATGACATAGCAATTCACAAGTTTCAGTTAATCTTGTAAAATTCCTTTATTTTTTTTCCTTCACTTCATTGGGTAGTCAAAGTAAAGACAGGTTAGCAGTCACTTTGCAAAATGAATAGTCACTGCTACTTTACTAAATGAGTTCCAATGCTTTAGGCCGGATTCACACTAGTGCGGTGTGAATTTCAGCTCTCTTATCTTTGCAGAGAGATAACAGAAGTGTTCAGCAGATCTATTGCATTTTAGCTGCAGATAAGCTGTGAATTTGGAGACCTGGGAGAGGGGAGGGGGAGAGGGGAAGTGTATTAAGCTGAATGAGAACAAATCCTGAAGATAAATGAACACATCTGCGAATCAGCTGCGTACCCATAGAAGATAATGGGCCTGAATTCGCACCTGAGCCGCACCGCAAGTCATAAAATGGCACACGTTTTTTTTGGCAATGCGCAGTGCGAATGCATCGCACCTATGTGAACCACCCTCATTTAAAACAATGTATTTTAAAATGTTCTGCAAATTGAATGCGGTTTAAGCCGCAACCAATTCGCATAAGTGTGAATCCGGCCTTAAAGGCAAAATAAACAAATTTATGTCTCACTCCAATTTAACCTTTTGACATTATATAAAGAGAGAAGCTGGGCTGTATAACTGAGTTGTTAAATATCACCTGCACCAGCAAATTTATATATATTAGGGTTGTGTACTGTTGTAGAAGAGTAAAGTGTGATGCTAGTCATGTATTGAAACCGATCTACAGGGAAGATTACAAGGCTTAACATGTCAAATGTGACAGACAGAATTAAAGGGTATGTGAAGTATTTCTGTTACATTTATTTTTTTAAGATCAACATGTAAAAGAAATCTGATTTATGCCAATCATTTTTAATTATAAGTTAATGTTTTCAATTTCCCCTTCATATGCATAATTTGTAGATATGACTATTTGCTTATTACACAAATGCTCTGCTTATGCTTTGCAATGCTTCATAATAGTTTTTCTTCACTGTTCCTCTCACTGCAAATTAATGAGTTTACTAACTCTTGAAAAAACAATACTCTTCCTGTATCTGATATCTTAAGCCAGCCATAGACGGTTCTTACTAAACCGGCGGAGATTAGAACCATGTATGGGCAGGCTAAGGATACCTGTGATCACTCAACTAGGGTACAACCAGCCTGACAGATTTTACATGCGACTATTGCTAGCGGCTGTTATAGTTGCTAGCAATAATCCCTGTGTTCTCCTGTCAGACAGCTTCCCCCACCCTCCCGCCAGGAGAACCCAATGGCTCTGCGAGATTTCCCTGTCAACATCATCTGCAACCTTTTCTGCAACCTGAGGATGGGAGTAATCCCTTCACCAGGAAATTGTATTCTGACAGTGGCTCCTGTTTTGGCTGCAGCCGCTGATAGAGAAACGTTTTCCAAGTAACCTAACAATCCATTTCTGTCAAGTAGGGAAGGCCACACACTGATCAAAATTTGTCTGGCCTCTGCTGAACTGGTCAAATTTCTGTCTATGGCCAGCTTAGAATTCGTCTTGAGTAGATGATCTACAACTTTCAGTATTTAATACAATAGCAAAGATATGTTAGAGGAAATGTTAAAATCTGAGCCACAGCAAATATGACGTAAGGTATACAATAATAACTTAAAGTCTAAAAACATACTATAATTTCAATTTAAAAAAATGACAATAGCAACTTAGCAGTTGAATTTATATTGGTAAAAAACATTACAAACATACTTTTATTTGTTATTTAATATTTCACTATTATTGTAGTAATTCACTATCTTTTTTTTATTTTATTGGTTCTTTTTATTAAAGTGATTACAAATGGCATCTGGATAATCACTTTTATTCCTTCCCCTTTATGAGCTCTGCAATAGTTTGTGTTTGAAGCATCCTTGCCAGACCTATGAGTGTTGTGTTTAGTGAATGAGCAGCCTGTACTCCCCAGTGGCCTATGGATCGGTTTTGTTTCATACTGGGAAACATTTTAATTGCTGACACAAATGACAAACTTCATTGGGATCACTTGCAAAGGCCTCCTCCTCCTTCCACCCTGGCAAATTGATTCTTGATTCATTCCTGTGCAAAGTGTTTGTGAGTTCCCTATGTGCAGAGGCATGAAATCATTATCTACCATTACACACTATTTGCTTGTGGCCAGCATGTGGGAAAAGGCTCATTTTCAATAAAGAACCAATTAAATCTGTTTCGCCATTGAGCAGCTGTGTAAATGTAAACAAACAGTTATGTAGTGCGTGAACTAATAGCACATTGCTGGTGCTGGCTGCGATTTTTTTCCTAGCTTGATTACACATTTACTCTGCAGTGTTTTTATCGCGCTTAAAAATAAAATAAAATAACAATGTTATATTGTGGTTGTATAACCTCAGATGTTCAATGTATTTTTTTGTGCTCATCCACATGTTTGATTCAGGAAATCTACATTTTGAATAGAAACAATGTATACGGGCAGTGCAGGTAATTATTTATTTTTCTTTAACCTACCTAAATAATTAAGGGAAGAATCGTTTTTTGATGATTTTTTTTTCTTCAATACACACACACACACACATATATATATATATATATATATATATATATATTAAACACACACACACTTTTTGTGTGTGTGTGTGTGTGTGTTTTTCCACATTCTATACTACATGATGACTGGTTCCCAGAGCACTATTAGAGGCACAGTTTGATTGTAAACTTCAGACTGATAAGTGAGGAATCACTGTTGAGTGACTGGTGTAAGCGGGCTTCTTTAAAGCGGATCTCCACCCTAAAGTGGAGTCGCGCTGATCGGAACCCCCCCCCCCCCTCCGGTGTCACATTTGACACCTTTCAGGGGGAGGGGGGTGCAGATACCTGTCTAAAGACAGGTATTTGCACCCACTTCCGGCCACAACAGAGTCAGGGAAAAGATGGGTTTTCCTAGCTTCCCGTCGCCCCCCCCCCGTTGTGTGCTGGGAACTCTCAGCTCCCAGCACACAGCGGGAGCCAATCTTAGGGCGCAGCGCGCAGCGCGACTCGCGAACGCGCCGTAGGGAACCGGGCAGTGAAGCCGGAGCGTTTCACTTCCTGGTTCCCTCACCGTGGATGGAGGGGGGAGCAGCAGAGAGATGAGCGAACGCTCGTCCTCTGCTGCAGACACCGCTGGACTCCAGGACAAGTAAGTGTCCTAATATTAAAAGTCAGCAGCTGCAGTATTTGTAGCTGCTGGCTTTTAATATTGTTTTTTAATGGGCCATCCGTTTTAATTAAAGATGTAAACTGAGTCTATATAACATGACAAGGGAGACCAAAGCTCTATTTGGTAAGCAGAAGAAAAAATATAAAAAATAAAACATTATTACAATATTTTTTATTGATTTTCACACTTTCTTAATTTACAAACACAAAGCATAGAGAACATACATTTTGAATTGGGGATACATAGTCAGGTTAAAAAAAGACACACAAGTCCATCAAGTTCAATCAATAAAAGGGGAAAAAAAATACAATTCCATATACACAATCCTATACCCACAGTTGATCCAGAGGAAGGAAAAAAAAAAAAAACGCAAAGCTTGATACAATTTGCCCCAGCAGGGGAAAAAATACCTTTCTGACCCCCCGAGAGACAATCGTATATTTCCTCTATCAACTTTACCTATAAATGTTAGAATTTAGTTATATTCAGTACGTTTAGGAAAGCATCCAGGTCTTTTTTTAAAGCTACTGAGCTAGCCAGGACTTGAGGTAGTCTATTCTACATTTTCACAGCTCTTATGCCGCGTACACACGATCATTTTTTGTGATGAAAAAAAACGACGTTTTCTGTGAAGTAAAAAACAACGTTTTTGAAACGTCACTTTTCAAAGACGATGTTGCATACACACCATCGTTTTTTTCACAAAAAGTGAGGTTACGTTCACCACTCTTTTCCATTGAAGCTCGCTTCATAACTAGCTTCTGGGCATGCGCGGGTTGAAAAACGTAGTTTTAAACAACGTTTTTGCTACACATGGTGACTTTTTGTGAAACAAAAAATGACGTTTTGAAAAACGACACAAAAAATTCAAGCATGTTGGAATTTTTTTTTGATCATTTTTTTGAAGACAAAGAACGTTTTGCCCACACACGATCAATTTAAATGACGTTTTAAAAAAACAACGTTTTTTTTCATCGCAAAAAACGACCGTGTGTACGCGGCATAAGTGTGAAAAAACCTTATCGTATTTGGAAATTAAACCTCTTCTCCTTCAGAGGTAAAAATTGCCCCCTTGTCCTCTGTAATGTCCTTAAAGTGAATAACTCAACACCAAGTTCACTATATGGACCACTTATGTATTTAAACATGTTGATCATATCCCCTCTTAATTTCCTCTTTCTGAAGAGAGAATACATTCTGTTCCTCTGATCTATTCTCCTAGCCAAGCTCCTCTGTGTCTCTTATCAGTTTGGTTGCCCTACTCTGCACTTTCTCCAGTTCCCCAATATCCTTTTTGTAAAAACTGGTGCCCAAAACTGAACTGCATATTTTAGATGATGATTTGTACAGGGGAAAAATGATATCTTTTTCTCTGGAGTCTATACCTTTCTTAACCACTTGCCCTCTGGGCACTTATACCCCCTTCTTAAACAGGCCAGTTTTAAGCTTTCAGTGCTCTCACATTTTGAATGACAATTACTCAGTCATGCAACACTATACCCGTATGGAATATTTGTCCTCTTTTTCACACAAATAGAGCTTTCTTTTGGTGGTATTTAATCACCACCGGGTTTTTTTTTTGTGCTATACATTAAAAAGGACTAAACATTTTGTAAAAATAATGAATTTTTTTCTTCCGTCCGGTGGATCGGATCAGATGCAAACGGACAGACGGTCCGTTTTCATCCGATTGCCCATAGGGGATAGCGGAGGAGAGACAGGGCGGTCCCTGCACAGTGTGCGGGGACCGCCCTGTCCGCCGACAGCTGAGCGGGACCCCCCACTGAGCCGACGGACACACACGGAGCGGACCGAAAAACGGACCGCTCCGTGTGAAAGAGGCCTTAGGCCGCGTACACACAATCGGTCAAAACCGATGAAAACGGACGGAAGGACCGTTTCATCGGTCCAAACCGATCGTGTGTGGGCCCCATCGGTCAGTTATCCTTCGGTCAAAAAAAAGAGAACTTGCTTTAAAATTTGACAGATAGACACCTGACCGATGGGTCAAAACCGATCGTTAGTATGCAAAAGCATCGGTTAAAAGGCCGTGAATGCTCAGAATCAAGTCGACGCATGCTTGGAAGCATTGAACTTCATTTTTGTTCAGCACGTCGTTGTGTTAAAACACGTAAACGTCACCGTGTTCTAACACAATCGTTTTTTTAACCGATGATGTGTAGGCACATCAGACCATCAGTTAGCTTCATCGGTTAACCGATAAACGGTCCTTCGATCCCCCCCCCCCCCAATTTTTTTCATATTAACAGGTTTTTTCTCTGACGTTGGCATATGCATACTTGCAACTACACCCCAAAACACATTCTGCTGCTCCTGAGTATGGCGATCACATGTGTGAGACTTTTTCACAGCCTGGCCACATACAGAGACCCAACATTCAGGGAACACCGTCAGGGACATAAATTACACAATTAATTTCTTGACTACCTTACATAGTTACATAGTTAGTCAGGTTAAAAAAAGACACAAGTCCACCCAGTTCAACCATAAAAAAATAAACAAAAAAAAATAAAAAACACAGTACAATCCCATGCGACCAACTCTATACCCTCAGATATGAATAAGCTCTGTATTTTGGTGTGAAACGCGTCAGTTCTTTTCTGTTTTTTGCTGTGAGAACAATCCCTAGAGATCATCAATCAACATATGTACGTCTGGCCCCTCATCATCCACACAACCTTTCCATATTTGGAGGTAAAAACTCTTTTCCTCTAGAAGTAAAGAGTGCCCCCTTGTCCTCAGTGTTAACCTTAAAGTGAATAACTCAACACCAAGTTCACTATATGGACCCCTTATATATTTGTACATGTTGATCATATCCCTCCTTATTCTCCTTTTCTCAAAAGTGAATAAATTCAGTTTGGAAGGCCCTGGAGCACCAGGACAATGGACACGCCCCCCAAAAATTACCCCATTTTGGGAAGCAAACGCCTAAACACATAATCTAGGTGGCATGATGAGTCTTTTGAACATGTCATTTTTTTTCTACAAGTTTTTGGAAAATGTGGAAAGAAAATGAAAATGCATTTTTTTTTTTTTTACACAAAGTTGTCAATTTATAAGATATTTCTAACACATAGCATGTACATAGCAAAAATTAAACCCCAAAATACATTCTGCTACTCCTCCCAAGTATGGCGATACGACATGTGTGGGACTTTTACACATTCTGGCAACATACAGAGGCTCAAGAGCACCATTATGTGTTCTAAAGACATACATTACACATCAATTTTCCTGACTACCTATTACACTTTTGTGATGCACTGTAGTGGCACGGATGAGCACTGATGTGGCATGGATGAGGCACGGATGAGCACTGTAGTAGCACTGATGGGGCACGGATGAGCCCTGATGGGGCACAGATGAACACTGATGTGGCATGGATGAACGCTGATGTGGCATGGATGAGGCATGGTAGGGTACAGATGTGGCATGGATAAGCACTGATATGGCACGTATGAGGTATAGATGTGCACGGATGAGGCATGGATAGTCATGGATGGATATGGATAAGGTATGGATGGGGACGGGTCAGCACTGTGGGCACTTCAAATACACCACACTCACGCTGCTGCACTGGCTCCCTCCTCTCCTCACACACAGTACCGATCGGTATAAGGAGAGAAGAGAGCTGAACTGGACATGCGCAGGTTTATAAAGTGATCGCTCCGTCATTGGACAGAGTAATTGCTTGGTAAAGGGCTGCTGTTATTGGCCCTTTACCCTGATCCGTGATGCGCTGGGTCCAGAGGACCCAGCTATCAAGAACATTTCTCAGGGCATGCAGGAAATGCAAACCATCTTTAGCATATAGGTTGTACCCAGGGTCGTCTTTACCACAGGGCAAAAGGGGGCAGCTGCCCAGGGCCCAGTCATTGTTGGGGGCCCAAAGTAGCTGCTCCTAGAGACCATGCTGCCCATACTCTCGAACTGTCAGAAAGCTCCCAGAAATCAAAGCCGCCGTTGTGCGGGCGGGACAGCACATCGCGGAACACTGTACTGGGGATTACTGTCCACTGTCCGCACAGACTGGCATCTCTGCCCCCCGTACGAAGATGTCATCTTTTTTATGTAGCGCTGGGAGAAATGAATGGATTTATTACAGGTTGTCGATGCCTCCAGGTTATTACTGCCCCCTAGCTAGTGTGTGCCCTCCTGACCCTGTGTGTTTCCTTCCAGCCACATACTGTGCCCTCCCTACCCCTGTACTGTGTTCTCTTGACCTCCGTAGTGTGCCCTCCTGACCTCTGTACTGTGCCCACCTGATGCCCATACTGTGACCGCCTCACCCCTGTACTGTGTCCTCCTTACCTCCGTATTCTCCCCTCCTGATGCCCGTACTGTGCCCTCCTCATCCCTGTACTGTGCCCCCCACCCCTGTACTGTGCCCACCTTACCACGGTACTGTGCCATCCTCACGCCCGTACTGTGCTCTCCTGACCCCTGTACTGTGCCCTCCTGACGCTCGTACTGTACCCTCCTGACACCCATACGCGTCCCTCCTGACGCCCGTACGCGTCCCTCCTGACGCCCGTACGCTACCCTCCTGACGCCCGTACGCTACCCTCCTGACGCCCGTACGCTATCCTCCTGACGTCCGTACGCTACCCTCCTGACGTCCATACTATGCTCTCCAAGCCCCTGGTGTGTGCCCTTCCAGCCCCTGTACTGTGCCTTCCTGATGCCCATACTGTGCCCTCCCATCCCCATACTCTTACCTCCTGACTCCCCTGCCCTCCATGCACTGTGCCCTGCACTCTCCTGACCCCTTTTACTGTGCCATGCTGACCCCTCTCCTGTACTGTTCCCTCTATACCCCCTGTATTCTGCCCTTGTGTCTCCCAGTCCTCTGCCCTGCTAAACCCAGCAAACTGCCCTTTGCTCTAATGAATTCCATACACTGCTCTACATCCCACTTACATCTGTACACTGTCTTGTTGCCCCATGTCCTCTGCCCTACTGACCCCCTATCCTCTGTCCTGTCATCTCCTGTCCTCTTCCCTACTGACCCCCTATTCTCTGTCCTGTCATCTCCTGTCCTCTTTCCCTACTGACCCCCTATCCTCTGTCCTGTCATCTCTTGTGCTCTTCCCTACTGACCCACTATCCTGTAATCTTCTGTCATCTGCCCTACCTTTCTCTGTACAGTGCCCTACCTAGGGAAAAAAAGGAGCCTGCACCTTTTTTTTAAATATAGCCACAGGGAAGTCGCATGGTGCTTTTGCAGTTTCTGTACCCACACACCCGCTACGTGTTTTGTGTTCTGACTGTGGGTGGTCGCCAGTGTGGGAACGGCTGCAATTTCTGTAATTAATAATATATATATTTTGTGTCTGTTGACATGTTTTTGATGCGTAAGTATGGCACTTATTGTTTCTCAGCTGACATGTGTTTTAAATAAATGGACGCTAAAAGGATAAAAATGGATAAAAGGCTGAAACTTTCAGCAATAAATCAGTGAGAGGTAATAATGTTCAGTAACTTCTAAGAACCAATGGGTGAGCAGTATTAGTGTGCAGTAACATCTAGTAACCAAATCAGTGAGCAGTAAGGATGTGCAGCAACCAATTAGTGAGCATGGACCAGTTTTTGGAATGGAGAGCAAAACTGCATGGGGGGGGGCCCAAAAAAATGTTTGCCCAGGGTCCAAGCAATGTTAGACGGCCCTGGTTGTACCCCGATGAAAAGTCAGCCCAGTGCTCTAGAAACCCTAATCCCTCCTCTTTACACTAGGTCTTTAGCCATATATTTAGGTCTCTGATATCCCCCTGTCCTTCCTGCGTTACACATGGCACAGGCAATATTTTGGAGAATATCACCTTGGAGGTCCTTCACTTCATCTTGCAGCCTAGTCCTTTCTTTTGTTTTATAATTCTTTTATTTTGATAAAAGATACAAAAAGAAAAAAAAACAGGCAGTAGGATCAAAAGGGATCGTATAATGTGGTAAACATAACAGATAATCCGGCTATCCACAGTAAATAAGGCACAGCAAAATGGTGCGAAATTAAGACAATATCTATGTACGAGGCGGGGGAGGCCGACTTCAGAGGAGAGTTGACCATCAGGTCCCACAGTGACATAGGTGTAGCTGGCCGCGAGCGGGCAGTCACTTAAAGTGAGGGTTCTGAAGGCGGGTGTGAATTCTGGGTTGCCCAGGACCGGCACCATAGGGGAGGGCAGCGGATACACCGAGGAGTACCGGAAGGCATCTCTGGCCACTGATATTATGCTGCCTAGTGTGGGACGCTCAATGAGGTCCCTTGGCAGAGGTACAGTGATCCATGGCAAGCTCTTGGACATGCCTCCCGAATCCTCAATCTCAATGACCACCCAGTGCTTTGCCACTGCATGGCAGTGCCAGTCCACTAATTTAGTTAAGTGAACAGCCCTGTAATAGGCTCTTATGTCTGGGAGGCCAACTCCACCCCTGCGCTTTGCAAGATGGAGAAGTTGAAGCCTAATGTGTGGCTTGCGGTTGGACCAGACAAAATTGCGGAACAAGGAATTGACTTGCTTGAATAAAACCAGGGGAGGCAAATAGGGATTGCCTGGGTTATGTACCGGGATACCAGAGTCTGATGCAGGGTGGCCTCTCTTACGACCCTGGTTCGCGAGCCACTGAAGTGGAGACAGCGGACTCGGAGCACAGGGGGGTAGGAGTGCCGGGGTGATGTAGAGTAGAAGCAGATGGGTGAATACCTCTGATGTGGAGACGAAGAAGATGCTGAAGACGCTGAAGCGGAGGATGGGTCAGCGACCCGCACGGAAGCTGCGACTACTGCGGCACAAGCTGGGAAAGTAAGTTGGTGGAATAGACATCATCCAACCAACCAAGCATAGAGGACCGAAGACCGATGTCTTTAAATTGGGTCTTAAGGAGCCTCCACCTTCCATATATTCTGTCATTGGTTTCAACGTGCATCAAGAAAGCTGGGTCATGACCAGCCGCTCCAAGTAATTTATCAACCCGGTCCACTACATGCTGAACCCTGGCACCAGGGAGATGGCAAACCATTTGGTTGAGGCAATCCTGGCAACAAATTATTCTTTCAGTCCTTCTGATTATACACTGCTCCAAAAAATTAAAGGAACACTTTTGAATCAGAACTTCTGCGATATTGATCTGGTCAGTTAAGTAGCAGAGGGTGAGGGGTGTATACAGAGGGGGCTGCTCATCAGTTTTAGCTGCTTTGCTGTTAATTGAAATTAACAACAGGTGCACTAGATGGGCAACAATGAGACGACCTCCAAAACAGGAATGTTTTTTCAGGTGGAATCTTTTCTGACTGTTTTTCACTAGTTTTACTGGCTAGGGTCAGTGTCACTACTGGTAGAACGAGGCAATACTTGGACCCTATAAAGTTTGCACAGGCAGTCCAACTTCTCCAGGATGGCACATAAATACGTATCATTGCCAGAAGGTTTGCCGTATCTCTCGGCACAGTCTCAAGAGCATAGATGAGATTCCAGGAGACAGGCAGTTACTCTGAGAGCCGTAGAAGGTCCTTAACCCATCAGCAGGACCGGTATCTGCTCCTTTGTGCACGGAGGAACAGGATGAGCACTGCCAGAACCCTACAAAATGACCTCCAGCAGGCCACTGGTGTGAATGTCTCTGACCAAACTATCAGAAACAGACTTCATGGGGGTGGCCTGAGGGTCCGATGTCCTCTAGTGTGCTCTGTGCTCACTGCCGGACACTGTGGAGCTTGATTGGCATTTGCCATTGAACACCAATATTGGCAGGTCCACCACTGCTGCCCCATAATTTTCACAGATGAGAGCCGGTTCACCCTGAGCATATGTGACAGAAGTGAAATGGTCTGGAGAACTTGCGGTGAACTTTATGCTGCCTGTAACATTGTTTAGCATGACCGGTTTGGTGGTGGGTCAGTGATGGTCTGGGGAGGCATATCCATGGAGGGATGCACAGACCTCTACAGGCTACACAATGGCACCCTGACTGCCATTAGGTATCGGGATGAAATACTTGGACCCATTCTCAGACCCTACGCTGGTGCTGTGAGTCCTGGGTTCCTCCTGGTGCACGACAATGCCCGGCCTCATGTGGCAAGAGCGTGCAGCCAGTTCCTGGAGGATGAAGAAATTGGTACCATTGAAAGGCCCCCACGCTCACCTGACCTAAATCCAAAAAAACACCTCTGGACATTGTTTCGGTCCATCCGGTGCTGCCAGGTTGCACCTCAGTCTGTTCAGGAGCTCAGTGATGGTCCAGATCTGGAAGGAAATACCCCAGGACACCATCCATCATCTCATTAGGAGCATGCCCTGATGTTATCAGGCATGCATACAAGCACTTGGGAGTAGGGATGGACTGGCGGTTCGCCCGGCGGTCTTTTGCAGCAAACTTTGCTCGTTGGCGGTTTGCCAAACAGGTGGACATCTGACGATATTCGCGGCGGTCCGCCATTTTACATTGAGAGGAACTTTGACCCATGACACATCCATCAGGTGGTACAGGACAGCCATTTCAGCACATGGACATATCCCCCTACTTTTATAAATAGATCTGATCTGGTTTTACATTCTGCTTTTTGTCAGTGTAGGGAGAGGTTGGTGTGTGTGGAGCAGGGACAGGCTGTGTCCAATCCAATAGCTATCTAAAAGGTCCACAAAAGTTTTTTTTTTTTAAGGACTGGTATAGGTGTACTATTGTTTGGTGTGCACTCAGTATATAGGGGTGTAATACACTTAAATACTTTTTGTCAGTGTAGGGACAGGTTGCTGAGTGCGCAGCAGGGACAGACTGTAGTGACACAAAAGTCCTTTCAAGGACTGGTATAGGTGTACTATTGTTTGGTGTGCAAGTTTTATAACTGGTGCGATAAACCAGTGGCCCCCCAAAACGACAGATTGAAGAGGGGTGTTATATACCTTCTTCCACATATACTGCGATTCTATAGAGACTTTTGTCACAGGGTCTTTTAAAAAATAACAGGCAGAGGAAGAGGCAGGCCCTTCCACAGGGGTGGTAGGGCAGGAGCACCAGGCCTGAGCCAAAGTGGGAAGTGGCACAAGGTGCGTTCGATTACGTCAAATGACGCACCAGACTTGGTTGAGTAGATCACCACAAACACCACCACCATATACCCTCCGCTTGAGTCACAGGAATTATTTTCCAATCCATCAGAAGACATTTCCAATGCGCAGCCATTCTTGGCATTGGATCAGGAAGAGGAGGTAGCAACAGCCGCGACTCAGCAGTCTGACGACAGTACCCAGATCAGCCCAAGGAGGTTGGTCCCCGCTGTTGCTGCTCTCTACTGTTAGTGGTGGGGAAAGTGACGTTGATGATCACGTGTCTACAGACGTCACGTGGGTTCCCACAAGAGAGGGAGAAGAGGGGAGTTTAGAGGGAGAGATGGACCAGCAGATAGGGAGGAGAAGCAGGCTGAACTTACATTGCACAGGAGGGACAAACCTGACTGCTAATGTATCAGGAGCGAGCCATCAACCATGTATGGTCACATCTGGCGCTCCCAGGATGCCGGCCCATGGCTCCGCAGTGTGGGCTTTCTTTTAACGTGTGTGCTGCTGACAATAGTGTTGCCATCTGCAGCCTTTGCAGTCAACGCATGAGTCAAGGTAAGCCCAACACTCACCTAGGAACGACCGCCTCCTTAAGAAGGCCTCCCATCACCGAGCCCAGTAGGAGCAATGCCATCAGAACCCACAAAGCCACACTCCAGGCTCTCACCGTCAAGCCTCCTTCTCCTCTATCTCACAATTGTCCTCCACACCACCTTCCATCATGCCGTCCTCGCGTTTTCCTGCAAAAAGGTAGGCTTCCATGGCCCAAATGTTTGATCGTAAAAAAACGATGACGCCTGATAACCGCTGGCTTGTCGGGACTTATAGCCTGCCAACTGCTGCCATATAAACTGGTGGAGTAGGAGGCCTTTCGAAAATTTGTGGCCATTGGAACACCAGAATGGAAGGTCCCAGGAAGGAAATATTTCTCCCAGAAGGGCATCCCAGAGCTATATGGCCACGTTCAGCGGCAAGTGAATATATCTCTGGCACACAGTGTCGGTGCCAAGATACATCTGACCACAGACACGTGGTCTAGCAAACACGGGCAGGGAAGGTATATAACTTTTACTGCTCACTGGGTGAACGGCCGTCAAGCATGTAACCCATGGCACCCATGTAGATTTGGTGTTACCGCCACGGATTGCATGTAGGCCTGCCTTTTTATTCTCCTACTCCATCCTCCCTCTCCTCCTCAGCTGACTCCTCCTTTTGCGATTCTACCGTCTCTTCCGCTGCGCTGCCCAAGATCCCCAGAACCTATTCGACATGCCAGGTAAGACATTGCCATGCTGTGCTGCGTCTGTTGTGCCTGGAAGACCAGAGCCACACTGGTCCTGCACTCCATTCAGCTTTGCGTTCACAGGCAGATCAGTGGCTAACACCGCTCAATTTGACAGTTGGTAAAGTGGTGTGCGACAATGGTGCCAATCTGCTGAGCGCAGTGAAACAGGGCAAAATTACACACGTGCCATGCATGGCACACGTCCTGAACTTGGTCGTGCAGTGATACGCCTTGCTGACAGTCGGTGGCGACACAACCTGCCAGTCAGACGTCTTATTTGTGACTGCCCGACATGATGAAACTTAACCTTGTATATGCTTGATAGGCTGCTTCAGCAGAAACTTGCAGTTTATTCATGGAGCTATGTTACCCAGAACTGGTAGATTAGTTGTGGCCAAATCTGGTAAAATTGAGATTAATCACCTACTAACATTTTCCTTCTATTTGTTGCACCTTCTGTTCTTCCTAGGGCTTCCAGCTTTCCCACAACAAATTATGCCTGCTCCACCAAGAGTAGTCACACTGGAGTTGATTTACTAAGCCTAGGTTTACATTGGTCTAATTTAGCTTGCGAATCAGCATTTCAAATTGCATGCTAAATCAGCGGCTATTGCCGGCAATCGCACCGTCCAAATCGGTGCAACACCGACTTTGCGGCACCGCACCGATTCCCAAAAGTAGTTCCTGCACTACTTTTGGCAACTTTGGGTGTGATTTGAAAGGAGCCTGCACAGATGTCTGTCAAATTCGCCTCGAAGTTGGACTGCAATGCCGGGTTGAAATCGTGCGAGTTCAGCTGTACTCGCACGATTTCTAACCCGCAGCAGTGTGAACCTAGGCTAAAACTGGTGAGTGCAACATTTGGTGCAGCTCTGCATGTTAGCCAATCAGCTTCTAACTTCAGCTTGTTCAGTTAAAATGCGGATGGACGGACCAGGAGGCGGCCTAGCAGTGAGTCCCACAGCAGAGTCGGGAGACGACACACGTGAGTTGCCTGACTCAATCGCCACCTTCCCCACATGCAATCAACCAGTCATGGACACTGTACTTAGAGACTTGTTAGTTTCACTGCGCAGCTCTTTACAAGCTGACATGATGAGCTGCATGCACAAAGTTAGTGGGGAGCTGAGAGAAGTAGAGAACCACGTGGAACACGTTGAAACTAAAATGGGGGAATATGCATCCATCATCAACTGCCTAGTGGATGCTAATGAGGCCCAAGAGGAGGACAATGAGTGGTTCAAAAATAAATTGGCAGACATGGAGGATAGGGCCAGGAGACAGAACATGAAGATAAGGGGAATCCCTGAAACCGTTCAACCATCAGAACTACGCACATACGCACTAGAACTATTTTCCTCCCTCATGCCTGATCTCACTGAAAAATAATTATCTATCGACAGGATCCATAGGCTCCCCAAGCCCTCGTTTCTACCTGAGAACATCCCCAGAGATGTTATTCTCTGCATGACCTTCTACTATGTAAAAGAATGACTCATGAAAGCCATGCGGCGGCATGATAATGTTCCTCCCCGGTTTCAACACCTGCAATTTTACCCTGACCTCTCTCAGCATATCCTGCAGAAGAGACGTAACCTGAGGACCATTACCAAAGCTTTGAGAAACCATAACATCCCTTATAAATAGGGATTCCCCACGAAATTGATGATAACCTTCACTGTGACTTCTATGGATCGTGGTCTTGCCTTATTGAAGGAGTGGGAGATACTGCCAGATGTGGAGGAAGGGGGCGGTACCTCCTCACGGAAGTCCTCGCATATCTGACTGGAAATCAGTCTCCCGCAAAAATGCCAAGTCACATAAATAATGATTGCGCTGTTTTCAGGGCCTATATTCAGCTCGTGGAGACCTTAACTGGTCATGGGCATGAACTTCTTCCCCCTCACTACCTGAGCAGTACGTAGCTGCACCCGGGTACATTCTACCCTTGCTCTCTACAATTTCCTTAAACTTTAGTTTGCTCTTAACGTTACAGGACTGTTTTTCCTGCTTTTTATCTTGTTTTTGTTTTTTTTGTACCGTTTTTGGATCATCATGGTTCTGTACATGGCCTCGCACTGGGGTGCTGTCGAAGACACACTCAACATCTCGGGTTCGTGGATTCGTTTTGGAACTCCCCTATACATAATGTTCCACAACATCTGGATCACAGTGAGTAGCTGCTGCATCACAGGGTTCCGTCACTGCATTTATATTCTTCCCAGGAGGTTTGCATTCCCTGCCACCCAAAGGATACATCTCGCAACCCCCATCCTTGACCTCTGCCTACCTCATGGTTATTGAAATCTTATCCATTAATGCCAGAGGGTTGAATCATCCTGCCAAACGTAGGTCGTTGTGGAGGGAAGCTATCTTACGTAAGGGGGACATTGTTTGTGTTCAGGAGACCCATTTCTGCAGCAGTTCCCCTCCGCGATGTTCACACAAGAATTACCCTCACATATTCTTGGCTAGCGCGGAGAATAAATCTAAAGGAGTATTGACTGCCATACGTGATACATTGGCGTTCACCCTCCATAAAAAATTGGAAGACCCGGGGGGGGGCGATTTTTAGCGCTGGTATGTGACATAAACTCAATAACGTACACACTCCAAATACCCATCAGGTCACTTTCTTCAACAAATTGCTGAAAAAAATTCAAGCCATTAAAAGAGGTCTTCTCATATTATGCAGTGACTTTAATGAGGTACCGGACCCAAACATAGACTCTACTTCTAAGACCTCTAAAAGGGGGGGTTCATTGCAAAGCTCTATCTCCACGGCCAAACTATTTGATGTGTGGCGTTGCTGCCACTCTGGAGAAAGAGATTTCACTTTTTTCTCTGCCCCTCACCAGGTATACACAAGAATAGACTTGTTTTTGACTGACTTTACCGCCTTGACTAGAACTGTCTCAGTCTCCATTAATGATATATCCTGGTCTGACCATGCCTCCATCTCCCGATCACTTAGAGATGATTTTTCAGTTCAACCTGCTCCAGTCTGGAGAATTAACACTTTCCTGTTGCAACAACCCGATGTCAAAAAGGAGGTGGAGAGATACTTGGGGGAATTTTTCTCTGTCAATGACACACCTGGGATAGACCCATTTACTCTGTGGTCAGCCCATAAGGCATATATGAGAGGCATCCTTATCCAACAGGTGGCCAGGACGAGGAGGCGGCACAATAAGAAAATTAGTGATATCACAGAAGAAATAGCAAAGGCTGAAAAGGAGAATAAAATGAAGGTCACGAGTCAGTTGTCCTCTAAACTCACAAATCTGAGAAGGGACCTTAGGCTCCTTCTACTGGAGGATTTTGAAAAGAGCTCTAAAAGGCTCAAGACATTATATTATGCCCAGGGTAATAGAGCAGGTAAATTAATGGCAAATAGAATTAAGGGCCATAGGACCAGGACTAAAATCCCTTACATCCTTCACCCCTTACGTAACACGAAAATGTACCATCCCCAGGATGTGGCGGACGCGTTCAGTCATTACTATGGCACCCTTTACAATCTGAAGGATGATACTAATACCCATCAGCGTAACGCCTCCCTGATCAATGACTTCCTAGATAAAGTGTCCCTCCCTAAACTGTCTGATTCGCAAGTGGAATCTTTAAATTCGCCCATTACGATCTTGGAAATCCACAAAATCATTGATACTCTTCCAGCCAACAAATCCCCGGGTCCGGATGGTTTTGTTGGGGAATACTACCGGATGTTTAAGTTAGAACTGACACCCTTTCTCTGGAGAATCGTCAACAAAGCTGCCGCCTCCTCGCTCTTCCCCTCAGATATGTTAAGCCTTGATTGTGACTCTGCCCAAGCCGGGGAAGACCCCAGATGTCCCTGCAAATTTCAGGCCTATCTCATTGTTAAATAATGACCTCAAGCTGTACGCTAAGATCATTGCAGCCCGATTTAGTTTTTTTTTTTTTTTTCTCCACTTCAGACTTAACCATAGCTTGAGACCTGCTCATGGTTGCGTTCAATGATTATGTCTCGACTTAGGTTTTGCATCATATCTGGAAAAAATATGTGTATATATATATATATATATATATATATATATTATATTTTTTTCCTTTCCTCCCCCCTCTCCCTCCCACATCCACCTCTCCCCTCCCCCTCTCCTCCCCGACCTCCCACCGCTCCTCTTACTAGGCCATTTATCTTCAAAATCTGCCCAAGTTTCCTCCTCTCTGTATCTTAAATATTCATTGTAATAAATTTTGTCAACCTTTTTCCCCCATTCTCTTAATGTAGGGCTCTCTTCTTGTTTCCATTTACTCGAGATCTGAATTTTTGCGGCGTTAAGAAAATCTGGGGTAAGGGTCTTTAGATATTTTTTGGTTGGCATTCGAGCCCCATGTAAAACGCAGTCCCAGAAGTCCTCCGGTATATTTATGTTTATTATTTCTTAAATTTTTTGTCTGATTTTGACCAAATATTTTTTGAGATCCTGCCTCAACTGATCCACGTAGATCAGGTCGGATTCACTAAAGGCCGCCAGGCCTCGGACGCGACCAGAAGATTGGTCAATATAGTCCATCTAGCGGAGGTTCAACGAAAGCCTTCTCTGCTCCTGGCATTGGACGCAGAGAAGGCCTTCGATAGGGTCCATTGGGGCTATTTGGAGGCGGTTCTTCAAAAATGTGGGTTTGCTGGAAACATGCTGGGGGCTATAATGGCCCTGTATACGTCACCCTCCGCTAGAGTTTTTACTTCGGGAGTGCTCTCTAAACCTTTCTCAATTACCAATGGCACGCGTCAGGGGTGCCCCCTATCCCCTTTAATTTTTAATTTGGTTTTAGAACCCCTTGCATCCTATATTAGAACTCACAGCAATATCAAGGGATTTCCAACTGTGGGCTCGGAACACACTATAAGTCTCTTTGCTGACGACATAATTCTGATGCACTCGGACCCTGGCAACTCCCTGGCTTCGAATCACTCCAAATATTTGGAAAAGTTTCATACTATAAGGTGAACGAAAGTAAATCCTTGATCTTAGGCCTAGGTATTTCTGCTAAACTTAAAAGTGCACTCAGTTCACGGTTTCCTTACGGGTGGAGCACCGAGAGTATAACGTATCTAGGGGTTAAACTGCCAACCACAACGAAGGAACTATTTTCATATAACTATTTACCATTCTTGGTCTCCCTGCCAGCTAAACTCCAGAACCTGGCCCGACATGAACTGTCGTGGTCAGGTAGGTTGGCTGCATTTAAAATGATTGTCCTCCCATAGCTGACCTATCTGTTTAGGACCCTCGCTATCCCAGTCCCCAACTCATTTTTTACAACGGCTCAAACACTAATCAATAAGTATCTGTGGAAAGGTAAGAAAGCTAGATGGGCATTTAAAAACTCTGTTGCATCCAGGGGAGCGGGGGGAGTGGGCAATATAGTGCTGAAAGATTACCACACAGCTGCCACCTTAGCACAACTGAGGACCTGGTTCCCAGACACTCCCGCCACCAGATGGCAGGAGCTAGAGGAAAGTCAATACCCCTTTGGCTCTCTGTATGAGTCTTTGATGACATCTGTGATGTACCCCAGTATCCCTGACCACGATGGTAGCATCCCTCCAAGCCTGGCATCTGCTACTGAAATTACCTCCGTTACACCATCCTACATTATCTTTCCCACTTAAGCTAAACTCCCTGCCTGGCATCTTGCCGGACTTAAATGTGTCTGGTTGGATGTCAAAGGGGATTGAGAATATCTCAGACCTGCTGATTGGGCCTAGCTGCAGGACCTTCAGATCGCTGCAGGTGGAATTTGACCTTGCAGAGACTGAACGTTTTGCCTTTTTGAGAATAGTCCATTTTCTTAAAACTAACCCACCACTCTTATTCCGTTTGCCCTGGAGGGTTGCACTATATCTCACCAAACCCACCACAAACATAAAGGGAATCTCACTTTTTTTACAATCTCCTAAATGATAAACTGACTTTTGTGAAATCCTCTAATATAGTGGCCTGGGAAGCAGACTTGGGGACCTCCTTCTCCCCCGAACAATGGCAATCAGCATTGCGACACACTAATCCACCAAATGTATTACCCTTTGGGAATTACATCAGAAACTATTGATACGATGGTATCTGACGCCCTGTAGACTCTCAAAGTTTGGCCATCAAATCTCTCCTCTTTGCTGGAGGGGTTGTGGAAGGGTGGGTACTCTGTTTCATATTATGTGGGAATGTCCTTCGGTCCGTAAGATTTTGGGGGGAGGTGTTCACTGTGGCCACGCAGATAATAGGTGCATCAGTACCCAACTCCCCAGGGATGGCTATCCTGTCCCTGGGACTGGATGTGGTCCCGGGGCCGGGTAGGCCCATCGTCTCGCACATTTTACTGGCTTGGCTGATTAGTTTGAACACATGTCAATCAGACATAACATGTCAATGCAATGATCGAACTTGAATTTCATGATGATCCGCTTTGATACGTTTTGCTTTGTTTAGGTTCCATTTTGATCACTTATGTCTTTCTTGTCTTATCTCTTCTTTTCTTTTCCAACTTTTCCTATCTAATCTATTCCAGTCTTCTTCTACCTCCCTGACTACTACCTTTACAACTAATCTAATCTTGTCTTGATTTCCCTAAGTAGAGTTAGCTGGATTTCTCCTCATGGAGTGGCTGCCTGGGGGCCCCCTCTGCTGAACACACAGTATGTTCCCGGTAGGGGTGTGTGGGGGTGGGCCTCCCCTATGGTCCCTCCTTGAGACAATGCCTATGTATGCATTACTTCTGCGACACCATTAATCCAGTAGACTATTGCTTGTTACACGGCCTAAGTACTCGGGATATCTACTGTTTACTGTTTAGAATACTAAATCTGTGGTCAGATGTTTTTTGACAATTAACTTGTATATTGACTGTTGTTTACTGTGATTTTACTTACTCTGGATTCAATAAAAATTATTGGAAGTAAAAGGCTCTCTGCTTACAATACTGGATTCTGCATTTCTAAAATGACTACACCTGTGCACCCATTGCTCTGCAAGGATTCCTTGCCAGGAAATTTCCCATAGGCATCAATGAGGTCTCCAGCTATTTCTGGGCCAGGGCAGGCAGCACACAGGTACTGGCATTCAGCATTTTAACCACTTTCCGACCAGTCGATGCAGTAAACTGCGGCAACATGGCTTGGCTGGGCGAAACAACGTCATGTTACATTGCTTCTCCTTGTGGCTAATAGGGACGCACACGCACTGCCGAAGGCATGTGCACGCTGCTTGTCTCTGGGGCTGATGAAAGTGCCTGACGGGCGCAATGACCGCCGTGCATCCGCAATCGCTCGTGACAGAGCGAGAACAGGGAGCTGTGAGTGTAAATACACAGCTCCCAGGGGAGAAATGACTGATCGTATGTTCATACAATGCATGAACAGTGATCTGTCATTTCCCCTAGTAAGTCCCATCCCCCCTTCAGTTAGTAGATAGAGAGGGAACACAGCCCCTTGATCGCCCCCCAGTGTTAACCCGTTCACTACCAGTGTCATTCTTACAGTAATCAGTGCATTTTTATAGCACTGATCGCTGTAAAATTGTCACTGGTCCCAAAAATGTGTCAAAAGTGTCCGTTCTGTCCGCCATAATGACGCAGTTCCGATAAAAATCGCAGATTGCTGCCATTACTAGTAAAAAAAAAATATATATAATAAAAATTCCATAATTCTATCCCCTATTTTGTAGATGCTAGAACTTTTGCACAAACCAATCAATATACACTTATTGCGATTTTTTTTTTTTTTTTTTTACCAAAAATATGTAGAAAACATATCGGCCTAAACTCAGGAAAAACATTTTTTTTTTTTTTTTTTTTTTTTTTAACCACTTGACCACTGGGCACTTAAACCCCCTTAATAACCAGACCAATTTTCAGCTTTCGGTGCTCTCACAGTTTGAATGACAATAACTCAGTCATACAACACTCTAACCAAATGAAATTTTTGTCCTTTTTTTCCCACAAATAGAGCTTTCTTTTGGTGGTATTTGATCACCTCTGCGGTTTTTATTTTTTTCGCTATAAATGAAAAAAGAACGTAAATTTTGTAAAAAAATGAATTCTTCTTCATTTCTATTATAAAATTTTGCAAAAAAGTAATTTTTCTTCATAAATTTGGCCTAAAATGTATACTGCTACATATCTTTGGTAACAAAAAAAAAAAATTGGATAATATTTAGTCTGGGTGAAAGTTATGGGGTCTACAAGCTATGGTACCAATTACTGAAAATTGATCAATTTGATCACATCTGATGTACTGACAGCCTCTCTCATTTCTTGAGACCCTAACATGCCAGAAAAGTACAAATACCCCCCAAATGACCCCTTTTTGGAAAGAAGACATTCCAAGGTATTCAGAAAGAGGCATCGTGAGTTTTTTGAAGTTGTCATTTTTTCCCCACAATTCTTTGCAAAATCAAGATTTTTTTATTTTAATTTTTTTTCCACAAAATGTTCATATTATTAGGTTATTTCTCACACACAGCATATGCATACCACAAATTACACCCCAAAACACATTCTGCTATTCCTCCCGAGTATGGCGATACCCCATGTGTGAGACTTTTACACAGCGTGGCCACATACAGAGGCCCAACATGCAGGGAACGCCATCAGGCGTTCTGGAACACCCAGACCAATTCTGACATTTCTCTCCTACATGGAAAAATCATCATTTATTTGCTAGAAAATTACATAGAACCCCAAAACATTATATATGCTTTTTTAGCAAAGACCCTAGAGAATACAATGGCGGCCGTTACAACTTTTTATCTCGCATTGTATTTGCACAGCAATTTTTTGAACGCGTTTTTTTTTGGAAACAAAACAGTTTTGTGCTTAAAAAAAAAAAAAAACAGTAAAGTTAGCCCAATGTTTTTGCATAATATGAAAGATGAAGTTACGCCGAGTAAATAGATACCCAACATGTCACCCTTCAATATTGCACACGCTTGTGGAATGGCGCCAAACTACGCGACTTAAAAATCCCCATAGGCGACGCTTTAAATGTTTTTCCTGGTTACATCTTTTTAGTTGGAGAGGAGGTCTAGGGCCAAAATTATTGCTCTCGCTCTAACGTTCGCAGCGATACCTCACATGTGTGGTTTGAACACCGTTTTCATATGTGGGCGGGACTTACGTGTGCGGTCGCGTCTGTATACGAGCACACGGGTACAGGGGCGCTGTAATTTTTTTTTATTTTTTTATTGTTCATTTTACTTTATTTATTTTAGTTTGACACCTTTTTCCCCAAAAATAAATGTTTTGGTTACTTTTATTCCTATTACAAGGAATGTAAACATCCCTTGTAATAGGAATATAGCATGACAGGTCCTCTTTACAGTGAGATATGGGGTCAATAAGACCCCACATCTCCCCTCTAGGCTGGGAAGCCTAAAAAAAAAACGATTGCAGAGTATTGCGCGGGGGAGTATTGCGCGGGGGAGTATTGCGCGGGGGAGTATTGCGCGGGGGAGTATTGCGCGGGGGTACTGCAGAGTATTGCGCGGGAGTATTGTGCGGGAGTATTGTGCGGGAGTATTGTGCGGGGTACTGCGGGGTACTGCGGAGTATTGCGGAGTATTGCGGAGTATTGCGGGGTACTGCGGAGTATTGCGGAGTATTGCGGGGTACTGCAGAGTATTGCGGGGTACTGCGGAGTATTGCGGGGTACTGCGGAGTATTGCGGGGTACTGCAGAGTATTGCGGGGTATTGCGGAGTATTGCGGGGTACTGCGGAGTATTGCGGGGTACTGCGGAGTATTGCGGGGTACTGCGGAGTATTGCGGGGTACTGCGGAGTATTGCGGGGTACTGCGGAGTATTGCGGGGTACTGCGGAGTATTGCGGGGTATTGCAGAGTATTGCGGAGTATTGCGGGGTATTGCAGAGTATTGAGGAGTATTGGGGGTATGCAGAGTATTGAGGAGTATTGGGGGTATGCAGAGTATTGGGGGGGGGTATGCAGAGTATTGGGGGGGGTTATGCAGAGTATTGGGGGGGGGTATGCAGAGTATTGGGGGGGGTATGCAGAGTATTGGGGGGGTATGCAGAGTTTTGCGCAGGGAAGGAAGGAGTTAATGCAGGGATGGCTGAGCAGGGATGGATGGATCTGTGACTGCAATAGTCACAGATCCATCCCACACTGCTGCAGCCATCCGCGCTCTCCTCTCACGCTGTACCGATCGGTACAGCGAGAGGAGGGAAGAACCGGCGTCAGCAAGTGACGCGGTTTGTTTACATGTGATCGCGCCGTCATTGGACGGCGCGATCACGTGGTAAGGAGCCGCCACCATTGGCTCCTTACCGAGATCACTGACGCTGCGGGTCCCGTGGACCCGCCGAGCGCCGTGACCGCGTGTGCGCGCCCGCTCGGGCGCGCGGATCTGACGCACGTCAGATTTGTTTACACACGTGGTCGCGCCGTCATTGGACGGCGCGATCACGTGGTAAGGAGCCGCCGCCATTGGCTCCTTACCGCGATCATCGGTGCTGCGGGTCCCGTGGACCCGGTGAGCACCGGTGATCGCGTGTGCGCGCCCGGTTGGGCGCGCACACCTGACTCTAACGGAGGACGTCCATGGACGTCCTGTTAGAGTACAGGAACCGCCCTATAGCCGTATTTCGGCTATAGGGCGGTGATTAAGTGGTTAATATTGAATATTTATTATAGCAAAAAGTAAAAGATATTGTGTTTTTTTTTTCAAAATTGTCGCTGTTCTTTTTTCTTCATATCGCAAAAAATAAAAACCACAGAGGTGGTCAAATACTACCAAAAGAAAGCTCTATTTGTGGGGGAAAAAAAGGACGCAAATTTTGTTTGTGTACAGTGTTGCAAGACAGTACAATTGTCAGTTAATGCAACGCAGTGCCAAATTGTAAAAAGTGCTCTCGTCAGGAAGGGGTTAAAATCTCCCAGGGCTGAAGCGGTTAAATATGCAGAGCTTAGGATCTGAAGCAGAGATATATGTAATTGATTTTGTTATATCCAACTACCCTAGGCTTGGATGTGTCTTCCATTTCTTTAGAGATACTGACAAAATGTGTTTTTAGTTTATTACAGTGAATTTTTTTTTCCAGTCCTCATATTTTCTTTTATAGATATGTTAATTATAAACTCCCAATGTGAAGCATTTTTAACACTGTGCTTGTTGTAATTATAGTAATTTTTTGCATACATTTATTGAATCGTGTCTACTACATTTTCCCTGGACTCATCTGTTGATTTGCTTAGCCCAATGACAGATAAATGGTTGCTTTAGCTGTTTTATTGGTCTGTTTGAGAGCTGCTGACATTGTACTGTCATGGTATCATGGTGCAGGGTCCATGCTACTGTCAGATGTATTTATCTGTCATGTAATACCTATAAAATAAGAAATGTTAGACGCTACAAAACATGATGCAAATGGATCATTTGTTTAATCACAGGCTTAGATGACTTGATAGCCTTGCTGCCTAATACGCAGATCTGTTAATAGGTCTTATTTGATAAAATAGTGCAAACAAAGTAGTTATAGCCAGTAATTGTATACATACAGTATAGTTAAAGGATAAGATCACTTTAAAAAAAAAATGCACTTTTTTGCAGGTAAAAATATGTGCATTTATTATTTGTTTTTAGATCCTGTAAAGCATTGCACCGGCGATCATCAGATCATTGGTGACATGCAGGTCTTATACAGATCTTTCTGAGTATCTGTATGCCCGTACATCCGGTATGGGCAAGCAGATACACTGACGGGAAGAATCGATGAACTACAGTAGTTCATTAAGAACTACAAGCCTAAAGGGCTTGTAGTTCATTCACACACAGAGCAGCCAGTGGTTCTGCCAGCTGACCAAAGAGATCAAATTCTCTCCAGCCTCTGAAGCAGCTGGCTGAGACTGGTGAAACCGGTCAGCATTCTTGCCATTGTCAACCTCTCCTTGACAACACGGTATGGGACGTATTTACCCTGCAATACATCCTGCACTGAAGATTCTCTCCACCAACCATAGGAGATTTACCAACGATTGGATCTGGTAAGTATAATTTACTTTCTTGGATATGGGACTTTGATTTCTTCGAATCATGTTCTTCATGGATTACAATTATCTCTGAAACTGTGCCTGAAGGTCATAAACCATTGTATGTGTAGCACTACCCCCGAAGGAGCTGCTGGTTTGTTTTGGGTGGCATGTTACCTCATGGCTCCTCCGCCGTCTAGGGGTGGGTGTATGGTGCATGTAGCAGTAATGGAATGTCTATGACAGGTGTCTTTTTCTGTGCTCTTTATTACCTATCCGGGTAAAACAATAAAACTTGTGGTGAAGGGTAGAAATGAAGCAGAAGGAGAAATAGCAGATTCGGGTGTAGTAGTAAGGAAACAGTCCTGCTTCCAACGACACTTAGTCTTCTTTGCCGCTCCAGCCGGAATGGGTATAGCGTACCTGGACTGGCCTCTCACACTGATCTGGCAGCCAGAGTATCACTCAGAACTTAGAGAAAAAGTCTCTGCCACAGACCCTCCTTAGGATTGAAATAGCGGAGATAACTCTACTTAAAAGACATTGGCCTGGATCTCCTTCAGGTAGTTTGCAGGTTCTCGACTGATAGGTGACCAACGTCCAACCTCTCAGTAACCAGTTACATTGATCCCTAGTGGATTGTTAAGACCCTATTGGATCGCCAGCCTCTCTTGGCTCTCTCAGATGGACTCAGATGGACTCCCCACCGAACAGCTTCCTCTCAGTGAGAACACGATTGGGATCTTCTCATGATTGGGGAACCAGTCGATTACTGGAAGGCCATTTTGCCAGGGCGCCGTGATGCAGTCACCCTGGGTGGGTGGGTGCCGCACTCAAAGAAGAACCCAGACCAATGGCATCTGTCACATAAATACCCTTCACCAGCATGCACAAAGAGGAAAACCCCTCCTGATAGGCTGCTGGGGAAGAGCACCCAAACCTCGACTCCACTGCTGCCACCTGTCGTCCTGGGTGGGAACAGCACCCCAGAAGGGACAGAATGAGCCCACAGTCAGCCAAGCTGAGACAGAGACCCAAATTTGAACAAATCAGCTGGGTCAGAGCTAATTAACTCTCTGACCCCCTCTAAATTTAACTTGGCACGGGTACTTAAAAGTAACCAGGCGCTACACACTCCCCCCACTTGAATAGACACTGTCCTCGGTGTCCGAATTGGTGTTCAAGCCTGAACACCTGACCTGAATCTGCTTTAACAGTAAATTGAAGAAATAGAAAAGATATAAAAATATCAAACATTACTTTGTACAATAGTCACAGTGATGCATTATGACATTAGACATGCCTGACTATGTATCCTGTTTCCGACAGTTTTAATAGATGATCAATAACCTGAAAAAAAAATGGAAGAACATAAACACAAAACATACATTAATAGTCACTGAGGGTGAAATTGAAGCTGCACCTCTGTTAACTAAGGCAAAGCCTCCTTTCCTCCCAAAGAGACACATTCAAAAAATACGTGCCGAGATTTTCTCAAACGGCAAGGGCCTAGGAGAAAATATATACAAGTTAGTCTTTCTGCGGTGGTCGAAGCTGCAGAACACTGCCCCTAGTGGTCAGTGTGCTGAAACTACCACCATAAGGCAGTCCACGCTCAAATTAGAGCAATCAGAGAGGAAAAAAACTTTTCTTCTTGCTGTGATGGAATCTACAAGACCCTAATCTTACTAACCTATTACCCCCTTCCCCCCGAAGTTCTTCACATAATAGCCAAATGTGGAGCAGGAGAAAGGAATTAAAAACAAAAACTGAAAAGGGGTGATCGTTCCCATCCACGATTCCTTCAAACTGCGGCAAAAAAAACCAAAAATTTCACTGTAGGCATTGATCCTACATGTAAAATCTGGGATCCGGCAAAGTGATGATGTCCCCTTGGTTATTCATTGTGGTAATTGAATAGACCCGATCCACTTTTCCGGGGCTCTCGAGTACCACTCTGTCGCTGTAGTTATAGTAGATTTACCGACCAGGGCTCCACTCCTTTCGACAATCCTCAAACCGGTGGCCAGTGCAAATGAAAGCATACTCTGTGCCACGATCGGTCTTTGGTACTTCCAAGTATTCCCAGATTGCATCCTTGCACCACTCCTCTCTCATTTCCTCAATTAGTGTCATGAGAGCTGGGGGCACGTAGGGAAATTCCCACCCATAGTCCAGGGCCACCCTCTTCATTACAATACGTTGAAGACGAGCCAGCTTCGACAGGGTATGGGGGTGTCCAAATCCTTGCATAACAATAGCGTCAGGCGCTCTTTTTAAAACTGGTAGTGCAGCTGGTATGGGAGCAGTCTCTTTAGCAACACTGGTGCTTGGCACCGTAACTCCCCAGGTTAGCTGCGGGACAGCTGCCCGTAGGCGCGGCATCCCTAGAATGTCTTTTGGACTTGCAGGGTTTGGAAGCACGGGAGTTTCTGCCCCATTGTGACTCAGGCAGCTCCGACTCAAACCATTGATCATCCCCCACATTAGAGGAAGAGTAAATTTCAGAAGTATTGTACTCCTCAGCAGGCAAACACACGTTCTTCAACAAGTGTACTGACCTTGTCATGTCCATGCATAGGTAGGCCTCGACCACAGCCATGGGAGACCTTGACGGGGCCCATCTTTCCAGGTATGAGCCAAGCAGGGGCCACTGCCATGCATACGGTTTTGGTGGCAACATCCACCTTTACAGCAGGCACATTTTCTTTATTTTCAGAGTCGCTTACTTTGGGCGACATAATCACGGCATCAGATTCAGCAGTAGTAGTGGTGGAAACAAGTGAAGCAGAAGGAGAAATAGCAGATTCAGGTTGTCATGGATCGTGAGATATTAAAGTGTTTCTACGTGAAATCCATATTCATGTATTGCAGAAGATGAGACATTGTGGATAGGACATATTGCAGGATGCCTCTGTCTGTCTAGATGTGGATTGGAACGGAATCAGCCTATTGAGGACTATTGGAATGCTAAGTGGCTTGTGAAATACCTTTCCATTGTGTTCTGCAGATGAATAGCCGTTGTCAGAGACGAGACGCCTAGCCACCGCGTCCGGCCACCTGAATAGATAATTGACTCATGTTAATTGTTGTTCTGATTGCTTCATTGTAGTAATTACCCCCTGGGGGCTTCTGTCTCAACACACATAGTCAGGCTATTCAAGCTTTGGGACCAATCTCTGCTGAGACATTTTGAAGTCCTCATTTGCATGGAAGAGGACCTGAGTGACAACCACAAATGTACTTTACAATTGACCAATAGAAAAGCGGTTGTTGGGGGCGGGATGTTCCAAATTCTGTATAAAAGTGTGCTGTGTACTTTCAATAAAGAGTTCTGGTTGAACATACATACAACTCGCTTGGTGTGTGTTCTTCATGGATCCAATCAGCACATAGCTGTAGGTTGGATCCCGGAATCTTGGATGACTGGACCATCAGATGTTGCAATCTGCAAGCTGATCGAATAGAAGAGCAGGACCTGGGCGAGAAAGGGTCTCGTCACATTTCCATGACACAGGTGTAGTAGTAAGGAAACAGTCCTGCTTCCGACCACACTTAGTCTTCTTCGCTGCTCCAGCCGGAGTGGGTATAGCGTACCTGGACAGGCCTCTCTCACTGACCTGGCAGCCAGAGTATCACTCGGAACTTAGAGGAAAAGTCTCTGCCACAGACCCTCCTTAGGATTGGAATAGCAGAGATAACTCTCCTTAAAAGACTTTGGCCTGGATCTCCTTCAGGTAGTTTGCAGGTTATCGACTGATAGGTGACCAACGTCCAACCTCTCAGTAACCGGTTACATTGATCCCCGGTGGATTGTCGAGACCCTATTGGATCACCAGCCTCTCTTGGCTCTCCTCCGATGGACTCCCCACCAAGCAGCTTCACCTCACTGGGAACACGCTTGGGATTTTCTCAGGATTGGGGACCCAGTCAATTACTGGGGCCCGGCCACAGCTTTTTTTTTTTCTGGGCCAACGTGGTCCCGGAACCAGGAACACCGTGTGGCACGTGCACCCCGGCCTGGAAGCCCATTTCGCCAGGGCGCTGTGATGCAGTCACCCTGAAAGTGGGTGCCGCACTCGAAGAAAAACCCAGACCAATGGTGTCTGTCTCATGAATACCCTTCCCCAGCATGCACAGCGATGAAAACCCCTCCTGATAGGCTGCTGGGGAAAAGCACCCAAACCCTGACTCCACTGCTGCCACCTGTCGTCATGGGGTGGGGACAGCACCCCAGAAGCGACAGAATGAGCCCACAGTCAGCCAAGCTGAGACCCAAATTTGAACAAATCAGCTGGGACAGAGCTAATTAACTCTCTGACCCCCTCTAAATTTAACTTAGCACCGGTACTTAGAAGTAACCAGGCACTACATATGCTTTACCAGTGTGGTTAATTGTATAGTGTGAGGGAGGGAGCCAAGGCATGAAGATTTGCTGAAGTATAAATTACATCTGACCCTTGGCTGGGTCCTTAACACCTTTGCATCCTGTTTTCCTTAATAGTTACAGTATATCCAAGTACTGCGGCTCAGGTACCAAAGTATCAAATTAAGAGATCATACTGAACTGTCCCTTTGCAGACCAACCATCCAAACACAATATTAATCAAAAGTGGTAACCTGTAAGGGCTTTTTTTAAAGGGATGTCGTGTTTGGTATCTACTGTATGTACTAGGCATAAGATCTTCTTTTATATGTTGCCAAACAATTGGGCAATAAATATTTTTTGTAATTTTCCAGAAACTTGTGGCAAAATATAAAATATATTCCATGCACTCAACATGCCTCTCAGCAAATAGCTTGGGGTGTCTACTTTCCAAAAAGGGTTCATTTTGGGGGTGTTTGAACTGTATTGGCATTTTATACCCAACATTAGAAGCTTGTGCCACACATCACCCACAATACTTTGAACCCCCAAACATTATATATATGTTCTTAAAGCAGATGCTCTACAGAATAAAATGGTGGGAGGTGCAATTATTTTTGTCACATAGTATTTGCGCAGCGATTTTTCAAACGCAATTTCTTTTGAAAAACAAATACTTTTTTTAAATTTTAATGCAAAAAACACAATATATTTTTTACACAAAGTTGTCAAATGATATATTTATCAAACATGCCATTGGTATATGTGGAATTACACCCCAAAATACATTCTGCTGCTACAACTGAGTATGGGAAAATCACATGCGTGAGACTTTTTGGGAATCTAGCCGCGTACAGGACCCCAAAAACCAAGCACTGCCTTAAAGTGGAAGTCCATGCAAAAACTTAAAATCCACTATAGCCACCAACATTCTAAGGCCGCGTACACACGATCGGTTAAACCGATGTGAATGGTCTGATGGACCGTTTTCATCGGTCAAAACCGATCATGTGTGGGCACCATCGTTTAAAAAAAGCCTACTTGCTTTAGATATAACCTATGAATTCCTAACCAATAGGTCAAAACTGATAGTTAGTAGGCTTGAACCATCGGTTAAAAATCCACGCATGCTCAGACTAAATTAGGGGACGGGAGTGCTCGTTCTGGTAAAACTAGCGATCGTTTTGCAAATGGCACATTCTACATGTTAAACATTAGTGCCTCGTTTATTGCAGTGCATTTTTTTCCTCGTTCTATTGCTAGAATAAAGACGTTGTTTTGCTGATGGTATTTAGACAGAGTTCTCCCATACTGACTTCTTTTATTTTTTTGCTTGTGATCTCATGTTTTTATTTTTTATTTTAGAAAGCCAGATCTCCAAAATAATGTTTTGTACTCCACATTTTTTTATTTTTTGGAGAAATTTCATTTTTTTTCTCAAGTTATCACAACAATGTCTTTTTTTTGGTAAATTGAACAGACTCTCATTCTGACCCCTGCAGTTGGCATCCCTGTCACTATGTTTTCTGCACACGACTGTTGTTTGGGTTTTCAAGCTTTCAATTTGTTTCCAAAAACATCTTGTTAAACCATCAATAATTTGAGGCCAAGAAATTTGTTGTAAACTACTATACCTGACTGAAAATGTTCAGATCTGGCTCCTCAATCATAGCCAGCTCTGCAGCACCTTCTGCAGGGGTGGAGGGGAACAGTGGAAGTAACGGTGGAGGGAAGGGTGGAAGGAAGAGTGTAAAGTGTGATTCTCTGGCCTCGATCTGATCGTCCAGAAAAATTAGGTGTTTATAGTACCACAGCTTGGGTTCCTGTACTTCATCTGCTGCTGCTCCTGAGGAAAGAAAAGGTGTCACCGCTCCAGGTGGGTGCTGCAAACTTTTTAAACTGAGAAAATCTTCAGAACACCAGGGTGCCGGCAATGCATATAATGATGGAAGAAAATGGTAGGGCAAAAAATTGGACAGCCACACTCCAACGAACTCCCAAAGAAGTAGTCAGCAAAAGTGCATACAGACACAGCCACAGACAATAACCCGACTGCTGCTCCTGACCTCCGAGAAGCAGGGACCTGTATAAAACGCTTCTTTAAGCATGTTCTTGATTTTATTGCTTATCATGTTGGTAGTTAGCTCTGGTATCCAGGTCTGCATATAAGTGACCAATTGGTCATTTGTTGCCCTTCGAACATTCTTGTTATAATAGGATGAATTTGTTATTTCTCACAGGTTTTTTACATTGTGATATTTGTTAATGAATCGCATCATATTCTCGGGCTAAAATATCCTCTGCCAGGGCCCATTGTCACTCCTCTATTTTTTGCAGCTGGTCAGAAAGGTAGGTGCTGTAGTCCTCAACAGGGTTAAGGGGGCCCTCATGATGGAAGCTGCCTCCCTAATATCCTGCAGACACTCTTCCTCCAGCTGGGACATGCGCCTCTTTTTTTTTTTATATTTTTTTAAGAAATATGGTCTGGCATAGCAAGGGCCCCCCTACCAGCGAAGTACTCCACATATATATCATTGGACTCTCGAGCAGTTCGGGAAGCAAATCCAGTACGGCCAGTGTCCAGGCTAGTCAGGTTATCAGATGATTGTCTGGCCTCGGACCCAATGTTTGAAAGGTATGTCTCTGAATGCCTGTGCCAAAAATTAGGAAAAATGCAGCAGGTAAAAAGACAGTGTTCAGTTTATAGTCCACCATGTGGATGGCTGTCTGGAACAGGTGTAATCGTCTGGCCATTATCCCAAAGGCATTCTCGACAACCCTTAGGGCTCTGGCCAGCCGGAAATTAAAAACACTCCTCTCCCGGGTGAGAGTCCTCCGGGGGAAACTGCCTCATGAGGTGTAGTCCAAGCCCCAAAGCTTCATCTGTGACAAAAAACACATTGCCCACATTGTCTTCATCCCATGGCAGGGCCAAGCCACCAGTCTGGAGACGTTGGGCAAACCTTATCTGCGCAAAGACTCCGCCGTCAGACATCCGGACGTTCTTCCCCATGTTCTTCCCCATGTCCACATTCAAAAACTCGTACTGTGCCGACACCACCATCAACACAATACTATGAAAACATTTGTAGTGGAAATACAGGTCATTCTCAAAAAATTAGCATCTTGTGATAAAGTTCATTATTTTCTGTACTGATAAACATTAGACTTTCATATATTTTAGATTCATTACACACAACTGAAGTAGTTCAAGCCTTTTATTGTTTTAACATTGATGATTTTGGCATACAGCTCATGAAAACCCCAAATTCCTATCTAAAAAAAATAGCATATCATGAAAAGGTTCTCTAAACAAGCTCTTAACCTAATCATCTGAATCAACTAATTAACTCTAAACACCTGCAAAAGATTCCTGAGGCTTTTAAAAACTCCCAGCCTGGTTCATTACTCCAAACCGCAATCATGGGTAAGACTGCCGACCTGACTGCTGTCCAGAAGGCCATCATTGACACCCTCAAGCAAGAGGGTAAGACACAGAAATACATTTCTGAATGAATAGGCTGTTCCCAGAGTGCTGTATCAAGGCACCTCAGTGGGAAGTCTGTGGGAAGGAAAAAGTGTGGCAGAAAACGCTGCACAACGAGAAGAGGTGACCGGACCCTGAGGAAGATTGTGGAGAAGGACCCATTCCAGACCTTGGGGGACCTGCGGAAGCAGTGGACTGAGTCTGGAGTAGAAACATCCAGAGCCACCGTGTACAGGCGTGTGCAGGAAATGAGCTACAGGTGCCCCATTCCCCAGGTCAAGCCACTTTTGAACCAGAAACAGCGGCAGAAGCGCCTGACCTGGGCTACAGAGAAGCAACACTGGACTGTTGCTCAGTGGTCCTTTTTTCGGATGAAAGCAAATTTTGCATGTCATTCGGTAATCAAGGTGCCAGAGTCTGGAGGAAGACTGGGGAGAGGGAAATGCCAAAATGCCTGAAGTCCAGTGTCAAGTACCCACAGTCAGTGGTGGTCTGGGGTGCCATGTCAGCTGCTGGTGTTGGTCCACTGTGTTTTATTAAGGGCAGGGTGAATGCAGCTAGCTATTAGGAGATTTTGGAGCACTTCATGCTTCCATCTGCTGAAAAGCTTTATGGAGATTTTTTCAGCACAACCTGGCACCTGCTCACAGTGCCAAAACCACTGGTAAATGGTTTACTGACCATGGTATTACTGTGCTCAATTGGCCTGCCAACTCTCCTGACCTGAACCCCATAGAGAATCTGTGGGATATTGGGAAGAGAAAGTTGAGAGACGCAAGACCCAACACTCTGGATGAGCTTAAGGCGGCTACCGAAGCATGCTGGGCCTCCATAACACCTCAGCAGTGCCACAGGCTGATTGCCTCCATGCCACGCCGCATTGAAGCACTCATTTCTGCAAAAGGGTTCCCAACCAAGTATTAAGTGCATAACTGAACATAATTATGCGAAGGTTGACTTTTTTTTTAATTAAAAACACTTTTCTTTTATTGGTCGGATGAAATATGCAAATTTTTGAGATAGGAATTTGGGGTTTTCATGAGCTGTATGCCAAAATCATAAATATTAAAACAATAAAAGGCTTGAACTACTTCAGTTGTGTGTAAAGAATGTAAAATATATGAAAGTCTAATGTTTATCAGTACATTACAGAAAATAATGAACTTTATCACAATATGCAAATTTTTTGAGAATGACCTGTAGTATGATCCTGAACGGGGTGGCGGCACTAGGCGGACGTGTTTTCAGCCTATTGCCCCTCCGCAGCTAGAGAAGTCCTACCGCTGGGCCAATTGGAAAGCCACAGTCTGCCATTCCTATGGCATGCGAGGAATCTGTGGAGTCAAACAAAAATAAAAATTAGTACTTTGGCACATAAACATTGCAATCACAATACAAAAGAAATCCTTGTCCAACATCAGTATATCATTTATTAGTAGAGTGAGTATTTCATGCCAGAACTAAAATAGGCCCACTTATCAGACTACTTACCCCTCTGATGGGCCATTAAACATTTTAGGGGGGGGGGGGGATTTCTAGCTGAGTTTGGGCCCAGAACAATAAACCTTCTAGCACTCTGCCAAAAAGGACTGAGAAAATATACATTGGGAAACATTTTAGGGGGGGGGGGGGCAGAACTACAATGGAGCAGACAAAAAAATAGTTGTAAACAGACTAGGCTAGGTGTGTTTAGGCCTAGGATAGCATGCTGGACAGGTTAGTGAAGGAAAATATGCATGTAGGCAAAAAAGATCAGTCAAAGCTTAGAACATGCATGGGGACAAAGGGGACATTCACAGCACATTACAATCATGGTAATTGGAGAATAATGCAAGAAATACAAGACATTAGCATACATTTAAGACATATATAGATTGTGATGTGAAAGGAGACAACTTACCTTAATGTAGACACTTGTATGATGGCAGAAAACTTAAAACAGAAAGCAACTAAGTACAGCAAGGCCTGTAAAAAACGAACTGAACAACAGAAATCGAGCGGACAGGAACGCACTGCAAAACAGATGGACCATACTGGAAGCACTGAAAAACAGATACGAACCCACAAGCACAAACTGAACCCGAAAAAACTATCTGCAAAGCACGGAGACTGAAAAGCGTGAATCGTCTCTCACCAAACTTTTACTAACATGCGGTAACACGGAATCAGCAAAAGCATCCCCAAGGGTGGCGCTAAAGGCTTTGGCCTTCCCCTTTATAGTGCTGTCGTACGTGCTTTACATGTCCGTGTTCTGACGCGATCGGTTAGTTAACCCATGGTGTGTGGGCGCGACGGACCATCAGTCAGCTTCATCAGTTAACCGATGACAACGGTCCATCAGACCGTTCTCATTGGATGGGCTAATCATGTGTACGTGGCTTAACATTTACCTCTGTATCCCTGAAAAGAAAAAAACAGTATACATACCTTTTTCTACAGCTGATCTGCCCTGATTTCCAGCGGTGAAAGCTCTGATCCAACGCCAAGCTGTCAGCCGCAGCTTCACTGTGTGGACGGGTCACTTCCCATTAATTTCATGGCCATTGTCGGACGTGTCCTCTGCATAAGATGTGTCCTTCCGCCACTGGAGATCTGGTCAGATCACCTGCAGAAAAGGTATGTATACATTTTTTTTCTTTTTATGGCTAGATAGGTTTTTTGGAAAGTAGACACCCCAGATGTTGTTTGTTTCTACAATTTTTTTTAAATTTTAGAAAGAAAAGGAAAATATATTTGTAACAAGAGGGTCCGTGGAACCCAGAATCCCTTTGAAAGTATGAGATACCCTTCCTTCAGCTCCCCATGCACCTCTTATGTCTAAATCACCCTGTATCTCTAATTATGCAATTATGCCCTACATACAATCAAGGTAAAAAGATTTGAAAACTTTTTTCAAATTGATGCCTTTTTTCACATATATTAGCAGGCTACATTTTCAAACAGTGCCTACACATAAGCATATACAGTATATACTTAAGTAGAAACACAAGAAAAATATACCCTTTCAATTATGTATTCAACAAAAATATCAATAGAATAGTACACTATCAAAAGCTGGCATTGCCCCTTTTAGCAAAAATATGTCTTGTAGGCATTTCTCATAAGTGCCTACTAGTTTCTGACATGGACTATTCTTCAGCTGCAACATGTTTGCAGACACGGCCCATTTTTTAATTCTATAAAGCTTTTCAGTTGGATTCAGATCAAGGTTATGACTAGGCCAGTCCATAGCCCGCCATTTGTGAGCCAGCTGGTGAATTTGCTAGGTTGCTTTTGATTTCTATAGTGTTGAAATATCCATTTCTGGTTCAACTTATGGACAGAAACTAGAATCAACCACACCTAGGATCGCTTTATATGCTGATGACACACTTTTATTTTTGGGAGACATTTAGTCCTCTGGCTTTTTTTCTGGATTTACAATAATTTGGGATAGTTATTTTACCTGTAGACCCTCTGTGACTAATCTGCTAACATCTGCGTCCCAAATAACTGTAGTCTCTACATTTAAATATCTAGGTTGTCCAAGTCACACCACAAGTGTGCATATATAGAGAGGAATTTAGCTCCACTACATGCGCTTTAAACCATTGGGGAAAATTTGGAGTAAGTGTCCTTGAACAGTAGTCAGCAGAGCCAATTTAATAAAGATGGTTTGGATGCCACAATTATTATATTTTCTACGTAGTTGTCCTGTATAGCATCGTCAGAAATTTTTTGGACAAGCTGATACCTTGTTTAGAGATCTTATCTGGAGATATAAACATCCCCAGGATAGACTGGGGACTTTGCAATTGCCTAAGAATGAAGGAGGGTTGGCTGTTCCCAATGCCAGACTGTATTATTATTTGGCATCACAACTTCAGCAATTAAATGGTTGGAATGTATAGATCGTGGGGACCCCATAAAGCAAATTATATTTTCCCAACTTCCAGTAGATCCACTAGTTCAGTTAATAGTAGCTTATCACTTCTATAATAAATGTTTTTTTCCTACATTTCATTAAATTCATAAAATGTGGACTACTGTCCAACAAGATAACTTTCATGAAGGATATACCCAATATATGCCCATATGGAAAACTGTGCAACTACCTGAGGTATGAAACCTTTGGACTCATGGAAAAGGTATTTTGTTACTTCATTAATTTTTTGATAACAGGGTTTTACAACCATTTGATAAATGGGCAGAGAAATATCATCTGTCTAATAAATTATTTTTCCAATATCTACAGTAACGGCATGCTTTGCAGAGTCGGGCTACAACTTTTCTACTAAAATATAACCCATCTTTAGGTTAAACTATGGCAGTAACTATACAATTCTCCAAACAGGAACTTATTGGGGATATATATTCTTCCCTACAAAGGACAGGTAGAGCTAATACACAAGATGGCAGTATTGGACATGGCGTAGGGACTTGGAGACTCTTGGCGAGAAGGAGTAGGAGCAAGCTTTGAAGAACTTATTTAGAGTATGCTTATTCTCTTAAGTGTCTGACCCAGTGATTCATAGATCCCACTACACTCCCTTAAAGCTACATTCTTGGGGTAAAGCAACTACATCAAATTGCCCAAGGTGCACTAATGATACAGGTAAACTTTTACATATGTTGTGGCGATGTCCCACATTGCATCACTACTGGGATTGTGTATTTGATACTTTAAATACCATATGTTCTACATGAGTTTAGCTTGATCTAAAAATAGCATTTCTAGGGATAATGTCGGAAGACATTCTCCCAGTTGAAATTCATGTGATGTGGTTAAGATCTATGTATATGGCCCGTAAACTTTACTACAAAAAATGGATATCAAATTCTCCGCCAACAATAGCTCAATGTTCCGAAGTGAGGAATCTTAATCTAAAACGGGAGGAATTGACATATAAACCTAGGAGAAGTCCTAAACCTTTTTTGAAAATTTGGTCTTGGTGGCTAGTCCCCAACTTGTCTGAGTAAATAGTTGAGCATACCAAAGAAGCTGAGGAAGGTTAATAATGAGATGGATCTTTGGAGGGGGATAACTGTGTATGCATATATATGGCGTTAAGGGGTAATTGAATTGAATATAATGGTTAGTATTTTATTGATGTTAACCGTATGTAGAAAAAATGTAATCATTACATTTGATGTGATAAAAGGGCTTAAGCAATAGTCAAAGTACAAATGCAATGTACAATCCTTTGTTGTTTTTTTGTTTGTTTGTTTTTGTTTTTTTATTGTTTGGTGGGAATGCTTTGTGTGTTTTTTTTGTTTTTGTTTTTTCCTTTTTTAAAGTGTATTTTTTGTGCGTGAACTCGAGAGAGAGGAGCCGGACTGCAGGAGTTGGGAGTAGGCAGACCCTCCCCCCGGAGGCAATCGCCATCCTTCTCCATGCCCCTGGTGGCAATGGCGGGTGTGAAGGGGGGCCTCCCACTCACCCCGCCCTACCTGCTCCTCTTGGGAGCCCAACTGGGGCCCAACAGGACCCCAATGGGGCAGAGGGACTCCCCCTATAAGGGAGTGAGGGGGCCTAGCCCACCCAGCCAGCCCTGTAGGTCCTTCGCCTCTCTTTATTTTAAGAGACCGCATGGCCAAAGTGCATGTGTTTTAAACCAATTTTGTGTGCGTGCAAGTGTGGTGGTTTTTGTGGGGGGGGGGTGGGCGTACTAAGCACAGGCGTACCTTGCATAGCACACCCACCGGGAGCCGGGCTGAGACCACCAAACTCAATTCACATGTAGCCGAGACCGGGATCCGAACCCTTGGCTGCAGAGGTGAATGGCTTGTCAGCGCAGTGCCAATCACGTTGAGCCACCACAGCTCTTCCTTTGTGTGTTTTTTGAGTTTTTTTTTTTTTTGTAAACTTGAAAATTAAATAATGATTTGATTGGAAAAATGGACAGATTATTTTATCCTCATTGAGGCAGAATTGTTGAATGATTCAATGTCTGCTAGCTGTCCAGGCCCTGAAACTGCAAAGCAACCCCAAGCAATAACATTCATACCAAACTTTACAGTTTGTGCAAGGTTCTCTTGAAATGCTGTCTTTGGTTTACTTATCTGTTGTTATTCTGGCCAAACAACTATTTTGCTCTAATGCTCTTTTTTTTTACAGAAAAGGCTTTTTCCAGACACGCTTCCTATGTAGTATAAATTGGTGCTGTATCTCTCTAATTGTAGATGTGTACACTTTGACATCAATTGTTGCAAGAGTTACAGTATTCCGCATACACATTCAAGCTCCGGTCTCATAACTTGCTTCTGAGCATGCGCGGGTTTAAAACGTTGTTTTTAACGCCGTTTTAGCCCACACACGATCATTTTTTACAACCCAAAAAACAACATTTTTAAAATGACGTTAAAAAATGCAGCATGCTCAAATTTTTTTTTTGTGAAGCCCACACACGATCATTTTAAATGACGTTTTTAAAAACATTGTTTTTTTTCATGCCGAAAAACGATCCTGTGTACGCTGCATTGGACTTATTTTAGCTTGAAATAATCAGCTTGTGGGCTGAATTTGATGCACTGACCAGCCCTGGGCAAATTTGCCTTTTTTTTTTTTTAAATCCACTCCACCTGTAGCTTTTTTTTCCCTTTCAGTGAAATAATTGGCAAGTAAAATACTTTTAAAATTCTTGCCAGACTCATAGGTAACCAGAACCTTCTTTCTGTGGAACATACAGAACTTTTTTGATCTTGGCATGTCAATAGTAAGGAAATCATAAAGCTCTAGATATATGAGATTTAAATAAGACAGGTTCTGCCTACATACACCCTTAATAGGTTCTAAGCATTGGCACCCAATCTGCATCACCTGGTTCTAATTTCATGGTTTTGATATGGTGGTTGTGATATACTTACCTTTTCCAAGTTTCCAATCTGCATCCTTATTACTTAGAATTATGAGGACAATCTTATGTTTCATTTGTTTAAGTATATCACCTCTATCTGTAGGGATTGTTAAATAAAGATCGGGTTTGTTTGCCTTTTCATATATGTTGCTCACTTTTTTCCATGGCTATATACCAATAATGAGGGTATATTAGCCCTGCTTCCCATAAGAAGAACCCATACTACTAAACATTTGAATATTGGCTTAAACGCAACATAACCCTGCGTACATGCAATTTCCTAAAGCTAGAATCAACCACACCTAGGATCCTGGCTGCCTAGAAACGTCACCATATTAACATAGAAAATGTCTCCAAACAAGAAAAGGCGTTGGCATCATCCGTGTCCTGGATGCCTAGGATTATCTCAACCCCCACACACCCACAGCTCATCAAGATGTCAAAGTTACAATGCTACAAAACTGGATGTGATCTACACTACTTTTAAATCATATCGCTTAATCCTAAAGGAGAATGTAGACAAAGTTTTGCTTGAAAATATATTGCATATATTTACACAATATTTACATAACCTTGACAAACATTCAAATTGATATAAACCAAATAACTACCGCTTTTTTCTGAAAATAAGCCCTACCCCGAAAGTAAGACCTAGCGTGATTATCAGGGTGGGCTGCAATATAAGTCATACCCTGAAAATAAGCCCTAGTAAATTTCATTAAAAATCCTCTAATTCATTTTGTAAAACTGTGGCAGTGTCTCCGATTGTTGCTGTATTAAAAATATCATGTTTACACCCATTGCTGACCCACCAGAGATCTTCTTCTCTCCTCCCGGCTGACATCTGCTGCTCCCTCTTCAGTTCACGGAGCGGGCTGACAGCAGAGGGGATCTCAGCTCTTCTATTTACTCCCTTCTTCCCTGCTGTCGCCCACCGTTCACGGAGCGGGCTGATGGCAGAGGGAATCTTGGCTCTTCTATTTCCTCCCTGCTGGTGTCGCCCGCCCCTTCCTCTTCAGTTCACAGAGCAGGGGGAGAACCGAGTCTATGGGGGACTGTAAACCGGCTTACAACCGCTGGAATCCAGCGACACTCTCGGCTCATCTCATTTCTCCTCTACTCAGACTCAGAGAAGACGAGGGAGCTGTTACAAAGGTGTTATAAAAGGAATTTTAGATACTTTCTCCTGACATGACAATGAGGGGCGGGGGTGGGCAGGGGAGGAGAAGACATACCGTAGGACATTTCTATAAAGATACTTTATTGATTTCATGCTTTAAAGGAACAGGATTTTTTTAAAGGGTTACAACCACTTTAAGACTGTCAGCCAGACAGACTTGAGACTTATTGCACACTTTATGCGTATACAATATTAATACAGTAAACAAATAAGCCCTACCCCGAAAATAAGCCCTAGTGTGTTTTTTGTAGCCAAAATTAATATAAGACCCTGTCTTATTTTCGGGGAAACACGGTAAAATAATATTTAGGATTTAAATGTATATACAGGCAAAGTTGGTTTTCTTTATTTTGGATAGAGTGGGGAAGTGTTACAAACCATGTCAAGTTTTGCTGCTCTCCAGGGATTCATTAGAAATGTTCCCTCACTTTCTATTGTATTATTCAACACTCTTTTTTTCCGTTATGTTTTCTACTGTATGTTAATTTTGATACAAACTTTAATACTTTTATAATACAAATTTCTGTGCCTTCAAAGTCCAATCTCCTCAAGGGGGAAATAGTGTTTTCTTACAATTTTGGGATGTTGGCCTATGCAAGTAGATAATATCCCCTCTAATCATTATATATCTATTCTGAGATCAAACCTACCTGACAAGATATGATGGAAAAGGTGCAACAGGGAAATATACAACAAAAGAAAAAATTGAGAGGTTCTAGTGTTCTGCTATTTAACTTCAAAATGTTTTTATATGTGTCTGTGCTGCTGGTGGAGAGTTAGTACGTTGTTAACCTGTCACATTTGCTTCTGGTGCAGACAAGAATTTGCTAAGTTGATGTTTATTTTGTAGACTAATTTTGCCATTGTCTTGTTCCGAAATTCCGTTTTGAGCAAGCAGCACTGAAATGAAAGCAACGAGAAAAAGGCAAAAATATCATGCTCTAAAAGAGAAAAAAAAAAACTAGGAATTGTTAATAACAGCAAGCTGCATGTCATCCAGTTAGTGTGCATTTTTAAAAAGATGATGAATGCCTTGTAAATATAATAATGCAGCAAGTCATCAATATAATAAATATATCTTTAAAGCCTTTCAGCACTGTCTGGGAGATGTATTTATTTTACACTAACCTTCAGTACCAGAGGGCATTTACAGAGAGATTGCATAACTGTACTCACAGTTCAAAATGTCTCACTTGAGCGCAGTGGAAAAAAACTGTACATGTCACTTCTACAAGCCAAACAGACAGAAATTCTGCCATTAACCATGTTTCAATGTTAGCCTAACGTCCGTACTATTTTTGTTTCTTTTCCTACAGGCCTTTGGATTTATGACTCGTGTGGCCCTGCAAGCAGAGAAAATGAATCACCACCCAGAATGGTTTAATGTGTACAACAAGGTAATTCATTACATTTATATTCCATCACCTTAGTGTTAAACCAATGTTGCATTTTTTCAGGGTATCACTTTACTGGGTTTTGTTGCTCAGATGGGAATAAGGCTTCCTGCTAAGACTTGCTATGTTCAGACTTACAATATTCTGTGCTGCCACTCTGAAAGATTATGGCATAGTAATCATTGTTATCTGTCAGGATGGATTTGTCACCTCTGTACTATTAGTATATCTAGTTGTACATTGCAGCACTGGAACAACCTCTAGCAGTAGATACAGTGGCATAGTGTTTTTGAAGATCAGCAAAGCCTCTGCTTCTATAACATTTCAACTCGCCGGTATTTTTACTGGCGATCTGAAATGCTGGGTAGTATCAATTGTCAAAAATACTTGGTGTTTAAATTTTGGTGAAGTACAACAAATGAAACACGTTATGATCGGTTTACATTTACAGTATAATGCACTGTTGGCCACCTTAAATCTAGCGGTACTAGCAGTACTTGGAGTTAAATGCCAGTTTATTTCTTTCAGGGAAAAAATCCCCTTCTGATCAATTTTATACTTTTGAAAAAGTACAAATTTTCTGTTCAAGTGGAGTTCCACCCTATTTTTAGGCTCTGGGAGCTACAGTAAGTAGATTAAACAACTAAATAATAACAACAGGGCTAGACTGGGACAAAAATGTGGCACTGGACTTCATCCAGACTGGCCCACTTTGACAGGTCTTTCCAATGGCGGCCGGACAACTCCCGCACCCCCCCCCCCACTGGCCACTCAAGCCCCCTCTCCCCCTTCACTAGCCAATAGCCGTTCTACTTTATTAGAGTAGAACGGCTGGTACTGGTACTCTTATAGGCAGTACCAGTGGGGAAGCTAGACATTATTTCACCTGGGGCAAAGAATCAGTTTGGACCCCCCCCCCCACTATGGGACAAGATTAGGCAGAAGTGAGAAACTCCCAGGCCATAGCTCAGCTGTCTGTTCCCTCCCCCATGCTCCTCTGTCGTCCCCCCTGCTCCTCTGGTCCTCCCCCTGCTTCTTTGTTCCCCCCAGGTGAGCGCTGCTGGGAAAGAGAGGAGGTGAGTGCTGCGGGAAGGGAGACAGAGGAGCGGAGGGGGGCGTCGGTCTGCTGTCACTAAAGCCGGCCCATTGAGCCATCGGCCCACCGGGAAACTCCCTGTAGTCCCAATGGCCAGTCCATCCCTGAATAACAAAGATGACATGTACAGCATATGCCAGATTCAGTTAGATAAACTGTGACAATCACGGCGATGTTTTTTTACAAAAATACAATTTAAAATGAATTGACCTCAGCTTTAACATTTCTGTAATGTGGATGCTGAGATAGCAACGCATAAAGATTAATGCTAAAATTACTTAATGCTAAAATTCCATAAGTACCTGGGCAGTCTAAAAAAGGAACACTACATACCTTTATTTCTGTAGTCATGCAGCACTCCACTAAAAATGAAATGTACAGTGGCATTAAATCAGATGTCATTGCCACAGATGCCATGCACCATGTAACAAATTGCATGTTATAAAGTATGTTGTTGTTGTGGGAAACAATAACAAGAAGCAGGGGAGCATGTTTTTAAAAAGCTTGTCTAAAACCAGAATACTGCTGTAAAAACTTAAAGGCAGAGAATGTGGAATTTCTGGGTAGCACCAGAAAATGATGGCTGACTACATACAAAAATTGTTTAACTGATCTGAAGTTTTGATCAAAAAAAGTAAAACTGTAAGCACTATTTTCAAGTAAATTGTACACAAAGTCCAGTGGAGCTGCAGAAAAGAAAAAATAAATATAAAATATTTAGTGGGGCAATTTCCTTGGGGTGTCTAAAATTAGGTAATTTGGGGGGGGGGGGGGGGGTTTACAGAGCTGTAAAAAAAATATTTTCCCCCTCTGATTCTTTTATTTATTTTTTGCATTTTTGTCACACCTAAATGATTCGGATCATCAAACACATTTTTAATAGTAAATACAAAAATGCAGTTTTAACCAGAGCAGCTGCCGCAGTTATTGGGTGAAGCACCGTAGGTGTGCATCACTTTGTGTAATAGATACAGTTGGCACGCACCCTAGGCACTGCGCCGATGCATGCGGCTGGCATGCACAATGTCCGTCAACCACCCACGATCACTCCACAGAGAGCCAGAACGGGGATCTGTCAATGTAAATGTCAGGAAAAGGTCCATCCGCTGGTGCTATTGATATTTTGTCTTGCAGTGCTGCGTCCCACCAGCAGGGGTCTCCTGGCAGTTCGGAGCTGTCAGGGGAACTTCCCCCTGCTGGTATATCACCTTTGGGATGCAGTACTGACCTCCACCAGCGGATGGACCCTGGCAGTGTGGAACACCTGGCCTTTGCTCCGTTCAGGTGTGACCTGAACCCAATCAGTACACCCACTATAAATACCCGGCGAGTTCAAACAGAACTCGCCCTGGTATCTGTTTACTAACCAGACCCTGAACCTGCTTTGGACCTCTGACCTGATCCGATCTGTCCTGACCTGATCCCGCTCCCTCTCCTGGACATTTCCTTCCTGCCCCTTCCCTGTCTGCAGCCTCTTTGAATGATCTCCTGGTATTTGACCCCGGCTTGGCTTTGGCTTATGAGTATTGCATTCTCCCTGAACTTGTATATAGCTTTTGTGTTATCCGTGCACTTATTTTCTCACCTTTGTAAATAAACACCTTTTTCCACTATATACAGTGTTGGTCTCCTCAGTGTAGGCACACAGTCCTGGTCCATCTAGAATCCCTGACAGTAAACAAACATATCCCTGTTCAGTCAGGGAAGTAGAGTAAGATCGTCGGTTCCTAGTGATTAGGAACAGCGATCTCTCTGTGCTCCCTGTCAGTCCACTCCCCCTTCCGTTAGAAACACCTCCCAGGGAACACATTTAACCCCTTGATTGTCCCCTAGTGTTAACCTCTTCCCTGCCAGTGTTATTTATACAATAATATGTGCATTTTTATAGCGCGTATGGTTGTATAAATGTCACTGGTCCCAAAAAAAGTGTCCAATCGGTCTGCCGCAATGTCTAAGTCCTGCTAAAAATCGCGGATCGCTGCCATTACTAGGTGCAATTATAATAAAAATGCCCTAAATCTATTCCCTATTTTGTACACGCTATAACTTTTGCGCAAAAACCAATCAATAAACGCTTACTGCGGTTTTTTTTTTAGCCAGAAATATTTAGTAGAATACATATTGTCGTAAACTGATGAAGATTTTTTTTAGCATATTTATTATAGCATAAAGTAAATATATACTGTGTATATAGAGGTGATCAACTACCACCAAAATAAATCTGTTTGTGGGGAAAAGAAAGGACATAAATTTTGTTTGGGTACAATGTCACACGACTATTGTGTTGGCTATGTTTAAATCTCACTTAAATGATTAATGATACATAAAAATGATTGGTTAATAACCTGGTGTCTATATGAAATTAAAGCAAACGATAGGGGTGTGGAAAAGAGAAAAAGGATTACATTTATTGATAACGAGAAGACACTTGTATTATTCCAATATTTACAACCATAACGTAAAGAATATTACTTGTCAAAACAGAGGATAGTGTTGAATACCGATACAACATACAGTACATGATATTAATACGAATATGGCTATAGAGGATTCAACAATAAGCAATGCTAAGTTGTAGAGAGAGAAGGAGAGAGACAGAGACAGAGAGAGAGGGGGGGAGAGAGAGAGAGAGAAAGAGAAAGGGGGAGAGGGAGAGGGAGAGAGATTACATCACATCACCAAGAGACAGAGAGAGAGAGAGAGAGAGAGAAAGAGGGGGAGAGAGAGGGGGAAGGAGAGAGATTACATCACCATGCTGCTATGTCCACATCTCCAGGGCCAGAGGGAGAGAGAGACAGGGAGACAGGGAGAGAGGGGGAGAGAGACAGGGAGACAGGGAGAGAGGGGGAGAGGGTACTTTACCAGGCTGTGGTCTAAATCAGGACATCCTACACTGCTGATCTCTTCATCAGGACTGACTTGCCTGTCTTTTATACCCCTGAGCCTATAATCTTTCCCTCCAAAAAACTCAAGTTCCCGAGGATTTGTTCATAAGGACCCCCAACCGGTAATTTCCTGCTGTCACATATCTATGCCAAGGGATGTTTAGGAGTTTACATATCCATGCATTAATTGACCCCTACCAACTTTCCTTGTGATCACTCATTTACCTGTGTGTTCCCATACTTGCATATGACACCTGGCCAGCCTATTGTCTAATTAACACAGTAATGTGTTTTGTTCAATCAGACAGGAGGATGACAGGAAATTCTGTAAACACATACTATTGTCTAATTAACCTAATGTGTTTTGTTCAATCAGACATCAAAAGACAGGAAATTCTGTTAATACAATGAGGGGACATCTACTATCAGGAAAGAAATTGTTACTATGAAATGGTATGCCGCTATCGTCTGACCACGTATATTACAAATATAGGGGTACAAAGATGCAGAGATATATACAGATATATATATACACGTATACATACATATATACTATATATATATATATACAAATATATACATATATATATATACATACACACATTAATCAGGGGCATGATAGTTGAATTCAGGATATAAGTATGAAGATCAATCTCTCCACCACACTATGCAATTGATAATTGCACTTGTTAAAGCAACGCAGTGACCTGGTCATTAAATCCTTCATGTCCTTAAGTGGTTAAATGATGATTTCATTTATTAAGAGAAAAAGCTGTCCAAACCTGCCTGGCCCTCTGTGATAAAGTAATTCCCCCCTCCCCCTTGCTAAATCTTAAATTAACTCTGATTAAAGAGGAGCTCCACCCTAAAGTGGAACTCCCGCTGATCGGAACCCTCCCCCACTCCGTGTCACATTTGACACCTTTCAGGGGTGAGGGGGGGTGCAGATACCTGTCTAAAGACACAGTCTCAGGCAGTCTGCGGGCATGACGTCACCCCCCCTCTTCGTTGTGTTCTAGTAACACTCAGCTCCCAGTACACAGTGGGAGCCAATCGGCAGGCGTAGCGCGACTCGCGCATGCATTGTAGGGAACCAGGCAGTGAAGCCGGAGTGCTTCACTTCCTGGTTTCCTCACCAAGGATGGCAGGGGGGAAGCAGAGTGACGAGCGATCGCTCGTCCTCTGCTGCCGACGGAGCTGGACTCCAGGACAGGTAAGTGTCCTAATATTAAAAGTCAGCAGCTGCAGTATTTGTAGCTGCTGGCTTTTAATATATTTTTTTTCAGCGGACATCCGCTTTAACAACATTTTTTAGAAAGTAGAGTTAAATTTACCAGACCTGTTAAATCAAGAATGCACTTAAGTAGAAACTGTCTGACAATGTGAATCACACTGATCTCAAGAAGCAACACATCATGCCGTGATCTAAAGAAATTCAAGAACAGATGAGACACAAAGTAATTGAAAGAGTGGTGACCCTTCCCAGGAGTGGCCAGGCTACCAAAAATCGCTCCAAGAGCAAAACGATGACTCATCTAGGAGGTCCTTAAAGAACCCAGAAAAACATCTAAAGAACTGCAGGACTCCCAGTAAAGGTCAGTATTCATGATTCAACTATAAGAAAGAGACAGGGCAAAAATGGCATCCATGGGAGAATTCCAAGAAAGCCACTGCTGACCAAAAAGCACACAATGGTTTGTCTCGCATTTGCCAAAAAAATATCTTATCCCCAAGACTTTTGGCCAAATATTCTGTGGAAACTAAAAACACAAAAGTTTACCTTTTTGGAAGGTGTGTGTCCCATTAAATCTTGTGTAAAACTAACACAGCATTTCATAAAAAGAACATATGAACAATCAAACATTTGCCATAATTGATGGAACCGTGAATTCTGCATTCTACTGAAAACTCCTAAAAGAGAATGTCCGCCCATAAGTTTGTGACCTCAAGCACAAGCGCACTTAGGTTATGCAGTAGGACAATGATCTGAAACACCATCAAGTCCACCTCTTAATGTTTTTTTAAATTAAGGTTTGGAGTGGGCTAGTAAAAGTCTATACCTAAATCCAATTCAGATGCTGTAGCATGACCTTAAACAGGCATTTCATGTTCGAAAACCCACCAATATGGCTGAATTAAAACAATTCTGCAAAGAAGAGTTGGCTAAAACTCCTCCACAACGATGTGAAAGACTCATTGCCAGTTATCACAAACACTTGATTGCAGTTGTTGTCACCAAGGGTGACACAACTAGTTATTAGGTTTAGGAGGCAATTACTTTTTCACATAGGGCCTGGCAGGTTCGGATAGCTTTTTTCCCCTAATTCCCTTAATTAAATAAATTAAATCATCATTTAATAACTGCATTTTGCATTTACTCTGGTTACTGGTGGAGGAGTGCAAGCTCTCTAACATCCACCAGCTCTGTGATGTTATCATGGAGGAGTGGAAAATTACTTCACTGGCAAACTGTGAAGCTCTGGTGAACTCCATGCCCAAGAGGGTTAAGACAGCGCTGGAAAATAATGGTGGCCTCACAAAATATTGACACTTTGGGCCCAGTTTTGAGATTTTCACTTAGGGGTGTACTCACTTTTGTTGTCAGCAGTTTAGACATTAATGGCTGTGTGTTGAGCTATTTGGGGGGACAGAAAATGTACACTGTTATACTGAGGTACTGTGTATATACTTTGATCATTATGGATTATGAGATACTGTGTATATACTTTGATGATTATGGCTTACAGCTATTGAAAACCCAAAATTCAGTATCTCTGGAAATTAGAATACTCTGAAAAAGTTCAATTTTGTAGACTCATGGGGGTTATTTATGAAAGGCACGTCCACTTTGCACTACAAGTGCAGTCGCTGTAGATCTAAGGGGGACATGCAAGGAAAATAAAAAACAGCATTTTAGCTTGCACATGATTGGATGATAAAGTCAGCAGAGCTTCCCCTCATTTCAGATCTTCCCCTCAGATTTACAGCGACTGCACTTCCAAGTGCACTTTCAGTGCAAAGTGGATTTGCCTTCCGTAAATAACCTGCATGGTGTCTCACTCTAATCAGCTAATTAACTCAAAACACCTGTAAAGATTTCCTGAGCCTTTGAATGGTCTATCTAGTCTGGTTCAGTAGGATACACAAACATGGGAAAGACTGCTGTTTTGACAGTTGTCCAGAAGACCATCATTGACACCCTCCACAAGGAGGGTAAGTCGCAAAAGGTCATTGCTAAAGAAGCTGGCTGTTCAGAGTGTTGTATCCAAGTATATTAATGGAAAGTTGATTGGAAGGAAAAGTGTAGTAGAAAAAAGGCTCACAAGCAATATGGATAACTGCAGCCTTAAGAAGATTGTGAAGCAAAGGCCATTCAAGAATTTGGGGGAGATTCACAAGGAGTGGACTACGGCTGGTGTCTGTGCTTCAAGTGCCTCCACATAGACGTATCCAGCTACAACTGTTGCATCCCTTGTGTCAAGCCACTTCTGAACCAGAGACCTACCTGGGCTAAGGAGGAAAAGTAATGGACTATTGCTCAGTAGTACAAAGTATTTTTGGAACAAAGTACATTTTGCACTTCATTTGGAAATCAAGGTCCCAGAGTCTGGAGAAAGTGGAGAGGCACAGAATTCAAGTTGCATGATGTCCAGTGTGAAGTTTCCACAGTAAGTGATGATTTGGGGAGCCAGGTCATCTGCTGGTGTTGGTCCACTGTGTGTTATCAAGTACAAAGTCAGCACAGCCCTCTATCAGGAAATTATATAGTAGATCATGCTTCCCTCTACTGACCAGATTAATAGAGATGCTGATATTATTTTCCATTCTGACTTGGCACCTGTCGACACCTGGTTTAATGATCATGGTATCACTGTGCTTGATTGGCCAGCAAGGCCAATAATGCCATCAAAGCAACCTGGGCTCTACATAAAGATGGCCTAGGCTATAAGATTGTGCCACAGGTTGATTGCCCTCATGTCACACCGCACAGTATTTGTCAGGGTCCCAGCGCTCACAGCGCTCAATCTGTGCACAGGCATGTTAGAATCGCGTCACGGCGCGTGCCCGCGCATCTGGGCACGGCAAAATACAGTGTATAGCTATGACTAAGCATTGAAGCCCAATGCGAAACGCGTCAGCTGTCTTTTGTTCCCACTGTATGCTGTTTTTGTAGTGCATCCATCTATTTTACCCTAATAAAGGGCGTTTTTTGAATTTTACTTTCTTTTGAGTGCGGCTGTCCAAACTTCTTCTGATTGCCTAGTGCATTGCCGGCACCTGCCTGGGTTCTAAACGAACACTGATTGCCTGGAGCTCACCTGGAGCGGTCGTCTCTCCCATTTGTGTACTACTCTGCTGGTACCGGTACCTCCTTGTGCCTCTGCCTCCTGTCTCAAACTCCAGGGGGCAGGTGCGCTTGGTCGTAAAGGTGAGCCGTCCTTAGCATCTCGGCCTTGGTAAGTACTCGTGCTTCTGACAGTATAAACCAGCCAGATGTCTGAGGCCGACAGGGCGCGCTCACCATTTGAGACACTCTGCCTGCAAGTGTCCGCACTCACTGACGCAGTTCAAAAGCTTCAAGATGGCTACCTCCAAATAGATGGTCGTCTTCAACAACTGGCTGTGATTCCTGGACCCTCATCTCCACCTGCACCACCATCCTCTGGAGCTGCAGCACCTCAAGCCGCCTCTAGCTCGACCGTAGTGGTGACCCACCCGGAACCACGTGTGCCTATCCCGGAACGTTTTTCAGGTGAGCGCCGGAAATATCGGGCTTTTAAGAATGCTTGCTCCCTGTACTTATCTCTTCAGCTCAGAACCTTTTGTTCAGAGACTGTGAAAGTGGGTTTCGTCATATCTCTCCTCTCGGAAGAACCACAAGCCTGGGCTCACACTTTAATGGAGCAACAGAGCCCAATCCTCAATACGATAGACACCTTCTTCGAACACATGGTGAAGTTATATGATGACCCACAGCGCACGGCTACTGCCGAAACTAATCTCCATAACCTCACCCAAGGTAGAAGGCCCATTGAGGACTATACAGCCAAGTTCCGAAAATGGTCAGCTGACACAGGCTGGAATGAGGCCGCTCTAAAATACCAGTTTCGCCAAGGCTTGTCCGAGTCTCTTAAGGACGAGCTGGCCCGGACTGAAATTCCAGCCACTCTGGAAGATTTGATCCAAACCGCCACACAGCTGGATCGACGCCTGGGCCCATTCAAGACCTACACCGATTCCACAGCCGCCAGTGGCTCCTCAAAACGTAATCCTCCCGGATCCTGAACCTATGCAAATTGGATTGGTCCGTACCCCGCTTACCTCCGAGGAGAGACTTCGGAGACGTCAAAACAACCTCTGCCTGTATTGCGGAGAAGCCTGTCACTTCCTCCGCTCTTGTCCAACAAGGCCTAGTAAGTCCAAACCGCAACCTACTCTCAGTTACAATATCGCAAGCCTTTCTCAGACTCATGTTGTCCTTTTCATTTCCTTGCAGTTACCGGAAGGGGCAACCCGCCTGCCGGCCATAGTTGATTCCGGGGCCTGTAGTTGTTTTCTGGACTCCACATTGGCTCAAAAGCTTCATGTTCCCCTTCGCAACAAAGACCACCCCTTCCAAGTTCATTTAGCTGATGGTTCCTTACCCCGGTCTGGACTTATCACACAAGAAACTGAACCTATCTGTGCCACCACCGATTCCGGCCACCAGGAATTTCTACGTTTGGATCTTATTCCTTCCCCACTGTTTCCCATCATCCTGGGTCTTCCCTGGTTACAAGCACACCAACCATCCATAGACTGTCTAAAAAAAGAGGTTAACTTTACATCTTCTTATTGTTCCCAGAATTGCCTTCCACCTCCAATTGTTTCCTGCTCTGCCGTGACAACTTCAGCCGAAACTCTCCGGAACGTTCCCTCCGTTTACCTGGAATTCACGGATGTGTTCGACAAACAGCAAGCCGACTGCCTTCCTCCCCACCGACCGTATGACTGCCCCATTAACCTTCTACCAGGCTCCGAGATTCCCTTTGGCCGCATCTTCCCGCTGTCCGAGACGGAATTGAAAGCCCTCAAGGCCTATATTGATGAAAATCTGCAAAAGAAATTTATTCGCCCCTCGTCTTCCCCGGCTGGTGCGGGAATATTCTTTGTTGAGAAAAAAGATGGTACTTTAAGGCCTTGCATTGACTATCAAGAACTCAATAAAATCACAATTGAGAACAGGTATCCCCTCATATCAGAGTTATTCCAGCGATTCCGATCAGCCCAAGTTTTCTCCAAATTGGACTTAAGGGGTGCTTATAATCTCATCAGAATCAGGGCAGGGGATGAATGGAAAACCGCCTTCAGATCAAGATTCGGGCATTTTGAATACCTTGTTATGCCTTTTGGACTATGCAATGCTCCAGCCACTTTTCAGCATTTAGTTAATGACATCTTCCGTGACCATCTGGACGATTTCCTGGTCGTGTATCTGGACGACATCCTCATAATTTCACCATCCTTAGAGCTACATAGGTACCATGTAAGAAGGGTGCTTACTATACTCCGAGAACATAAGCTATACTTAAAAGCTGAAAAATGTGAATTTGAGAAATCTTCTGTGCAATTTTTGGGATTCATCGTATCTACCAGTGGGGTCGCCATGGACCCTCAAAAAGTTAAAGCCATCCAGGAATGGCCAGCCCCGGTGGACAAGAAGGGGGTACAGCGGTTCATCGGCTTTGCCAACTTTTATCGACGGTTCATCGTTGGGTTCTCTTCCATCGTGAGCCCTATCACTCAGCTTACCCGCCAGGGTCACCAGAGGCCCAAGAAGCATTCAGGAAACTTAAATCAGTTTTTTCTTCTGCTCCTGTTCTGCGACACCCCGATCCAATGCTGCCTTTTACTTTGGAAGTAGACGCTTCCGAGACCGATACAGGAGCCGTGCTGTCTCAGAGACAAGGGCCAAAGTCCCTACTACACCCTGTGGCCTACACTTCTCGGAAACTGACTACGCCCGAGAAAAATTATGACGTCGGGGACAGGGAACTACTTGCTATCAAATTTGCTCTAGAGGAATGGAGGTATCTACTTGAAGGATCGGCTCATCCTATAATGATCTTTACCGACCATAAAAACCTTGAATATTTACGGTCAGCGAAACGCTTAAAACCCAGGCAAGCCCGTTGGGCCCTTTTCTTCTCTCGGTTTAACTTCCATCTCACTTACAGGCCTGGTTCAAAAAATGGAAAAGCAGACGCTCTCTCCAGGATGTTCCCTGAAACTCCATCCACAACTGAACCAAGCACTATTTTGTCATCTCGGAATTTTCTACAGTGCCTGCCGCCGAGAATGTGTTTTCAGCACGCCAGCATCGCGCTGAATCTCGGCGACAGGCTGCCGACATCTCGCACTCGCTGGAATAGTAAAAGTACATTCCAGCGAGCGCGTCATAGAAGCGACGGGGATCCGACGCGGATTCCCGCCAATTCTACACGTGGGCGGAGTTTGTTATGAATCCTGAAGGAGAAATCCCCGCCGGATTTTTAAAGAAAAATCCGGCATGGGTTCCCCCCTCAGGAGCATAACGGGCCCTTAGGTCGGTTACGGGTTGTAAGGAGACCCCCTACGCCGAAAAAACGGCGTGGGGGTCCCCCCACAATCCATAACAGACCCGTATCCAAAGCACGCCGGCCGGCCGGTCAGGAAGGGAGTGGGGGCGAGCGAGCGCCCCCCCCCCTCCTGAGCCGTACCGGGCAGCATGCCCTCAACATGGGGGGGTCAGGTGCTCTGGGGTAGGGGGCGCACTGCGGCCCCCCACCCCAGAGCACCCTGTCCCCATGTTGATGAGGACAGGGCCCCTTCCCGACAACCCTGGCCGTTGGTTGTCGGGGTATGCGGGCGGGAGGCTTATCGGAATCTGGAAGCCCCCTTTCATAAGGGGGCCCCCAGATACCGGCCCCCCACCCTAAGTGAATGAGTATGGGGTACATTGTACCCCTACCCATTCACCTGCAAAACAAAAGTTTAAACACAAATAAACCACACAGTGTATTGAAATATTTTATTAGTTGGCCGCCGGGGGGGGGGTGTGTATGATCGCTTTTAGAAAAGCGCCCCCCTCCGGCGGGCTTCTGTGGGGGGGTGGGTGCCGCCGTCTGGTTCTTTTCCGCCGCCGGGGGGGGCGCTTTGATAAAAGCGCCCACCACCCGGCGGGCTTCTTTCGACGTCTTCGGCGGCTGGGGGGTCTTCTCCCACTCTCCGGGGTCTTCTCCCGCTCTCCGGGGGTCTTCTCCGCTCTCCGGGGGTCTTCTCCGCTGTCCGGGGGTCTTCTTCTTCTTCAGGACTCGCCGCCGCTATCTTCGTGTGTTAGCTCAATTACTAGCGGCGGCGGTCCCCTCTTCTGCGACGTCGGCGTCTTCTTCTTCTTCTTCTGCTGTCCAGATGTTGACGCGACGCTTCCTCCCGCTGTTATGCCCGGCGCGCGGCTCGCAGCGAAATATATAGGCCTGTCTTGTGACGTCGCAGTCCCATCATGCTCCGGTAGGTACCACGTGGTACCTACCGGAGCATGATGGGACTGCGACGTCACAAGACAGGCCTATATATTTCGCTGCGAGCCGCGCGCCGGGCATAACAGCGGGAGGAAGCGTCGCGTCAACATCTGGACAGCAGAAGAAGAAGACGCCGACGTCGCAGAAGAGGGGACCGCCGCCGCTAGTAATTGAGCTAACACACGAAGATAGCGGCGGCGAGTCCTGAAGAAGAAGAAGACCCCCGGAGAGCGGAGAAGACCCCCGGAGAGCGGAGAAGACCCCCGGAGAGCGGGAGAAGACCCCGGAGAGTGGGAGAAGACCCCCCAGCCGCCGAAGACGTCGAAAGAAGCCCGCCGGGTGGTGGGCGCTTTTATCAAAGCGCCCCCCCCGGCGGCGGAAAAGAACCAGACGGCGGCACCCACCCCCCCACAGAAGCCCGCCGGAGGGGGGCGCTTTTCTAAAAGCGATCATACACACCCCCCCCCCCGGCGGCCAACTAATAAAATATTTCAATACACTGTGTGGTTTATTTGTGTTTAAACTTTTGTTTTGCAGGTGAATGGGTAGGGGTACAATGTACCCCATACTCATTCACTTAGGGTGGGGGGCCGGTATCTGGGGGCCCCCTTATGAAAGGGGGCTTCCAGATTCCGATAAGCCTCCCGCCCGCATACCCCGACAACCAACGGCCAGGGTTGTCGGGAAGGGGCCCTGTCCTCATCAACATGGGGACAGGGTGCTCTGGGGTGGGGGGCCGCAGTGCGCCCCCTACCCCAGAGCACCTGACCCCCCCATGTTGAGGGCATGCTGCCCGGTACGGCTCAGGAGGGGGGGGGCGCTCGCTCGCCCCCACTCCCTTCCTGACCGGCCGGCCGGCGTGCTTTGGATACGGGTCTGTTATGGATTGTGGGGGGACCCCCACGCCGTTTTTTCGGCGTAGGGGGTCTCCTTACAACCCGTAACCGACCTAAGGGCCCGTTATGCTCCTGAGGGGGGAACCCATGCCGGATTTTTCTTTAAAAATCCGGCGGGGATTTCTCCTTCAGGATTCATAACAAACTCCGCCCACGTGTAGAATTGGCGGGAATCCGCGTCGGATTCCCGTCGCTTCTATGACGCGCTCGCTCTCCATCGCGGCAAGCCAGCTCGGCGCTGGCTCCCGCGATGGGGCTCGTAGGTGGTCAATCTCGCCGAGAAAGGGAGCGAGATTGACACAATATCCCAGTCACCTACTGTATTAGTCTCTCAAATTGACCTGCTGAACTCCATTAAGGCTGCATCCAGACAATGTTCTGATCCAGAGGTGTCATCATTGGTAAGACACAACGATATCTTTTTGTCCCGAGGTAAAGTTTTCATTCCATCAGAATCTAGACAACTGGTCTTGAGCACCTTTCACGACCAAAAACTAGCAGGTCATTTTGGAGCACGAAAGACCACGGAAATGGTGTTACGATACTTCTGGTGGCCAAGCTACAGACAAGACTGTAAAGCCTATGTTGCAACCTGTACCACTTGCCAACGTAATAAGGGTCCTAAAACCAAAACCTGGGGATTACTCAAGCCTCTACCAGTCCCGGAACGGCCATGGTCTGATATTTCTATGGACTTTATTGTAGACTTACCACCTTCCGAAGGCTTCACCACGATCCTGGTCGTAGTAGATCGCCTCTCTAAAATGGGCCCAAGATTTATTGGCCCTTTCAGGATCAAGCGCAGGATCAACGCGGTGGCCTTCGAACTCTCTTTGCCGGATTCCTACAGGATTCATCCAGTTTTCCATGCCTCTCTCCTGAAACCTGTTATCCCTGATCCTTTCCAAGGGAGAGAAGGGCCTCCGCCTCCACCAGTAGAGGTAGAGGGAGAAGAAGAATTTGAAGTTGAGTCCATCATCAGCTGTAGAAAAAGAGGTAGACAACTTCAGTATTTGATTAAATGGAAGGGCTATCCCCCGGAAGATAACTCCTGGGAACCTGCAAGAAATCTGCATGCTCCACGTCTAATCCGCGATTTTCATCAGGAACACCCAGAATTGATGTCCAGCTTGGGCTTCTGGAGTCCGCCCCTTGGGGGGGGGCACTGTCGGGGTCGTGCGCGCCTTCTCCCGGGACCAATCGCAGGCCTGACAGCCCTACTTAAGCCAGCCCCTGTCTTTGCACAGGTTGCTGGTTTATCGTCAGCTCTGAGTAAAGTTTTGACACTTTGATTTGTGCCCTTTGACCCGGATTTGCTTCCCGACTCAGCTCTCGTCTGGAAACCTGACCTCGGCTTGTTTTGTGGACTTTGCTGCCTTCCTTAATCCTCGGACCGTGACTTGGATTTGCCTCTGTCTCCTGCCCTTGAACTTTGGCTTTCACCTCTGGACTTGTCTTAAGCCCTGCCCTGAACCCGGACTTCAACCTGTACCCCGGATCTGCTACCATCAGTCTGTTAGCTTCTGAGCTGTGTACTGGGACTATACCACTCTCACCTGCCTTGGTGACCATCCAGCTCCTGCATCCCTTCTCAGCCGCTGATCTTCAGCAACCTGCACCCCACCTACTACTCCGCTGGTACCGGTACCTCCTTGTGCCTCTGCCTCCTGTCTCAAACTCCAGGGGACAGGTGCGCTTGGTCATAAAGGTGAGCCATCCTCAGCATCTCGGCCTTGGTAAGTACTCGTGCTTCTGACAGTATTTCATGCAAAGGAGCCCCAACCAAGTATTGAGTGCATGCTATACTGTACATAAACATACTTTTCAGTAAGCCAACATTTCTGTATTAAAAATCCCTTTTTTTTACTGGTCTTGTGTAAAATTAACATTTTCGAAGATACTGAATTTTGGGTTTTCACTAGCTGTAAGGCCGCGTACACACGATCGAACACGTCCGCTGAAACTGGTCCGCAAACCAGTTTCAGCGGACATGTTCGATCGTGTGTATGGCCTATCGGACCATTTTCCAGTGGACCAAAGTTTTAAAACATGCTTTAAAACCTGTCCGTCGGACAGGTTCGATGGTTAGTATACAAAATCATCGGACCAAAAACCTGCGCATGCTCAGAATCAAGTCGACGCATTCTTGGAAGCATTGAACTTCTTTTTTTTTAACACGTCGTTGTGTTCTACGTCACCGCCTTCTGGTCTGATCGGATTTTGGTCCGATGGTGTGTACGCACATCAGACCATCAGACAAGTTCAGAGTTGTCTGATGAAAACGGTCCGTCGGACAAGTTTCATCAGACATGTCTGATCGTGTGTACAGGGCCTAAGCCATAATTGTCAAAATTAAAAGAAAGAAATGCTTGAAATATATCATTCTGTGTATAATGAATCTATATAATATGACTAGGGGTTGGGGTGAGCGTGGAACAAATATACTCCTACAGAGCCACCATCCCCAAAAGATATGAAACTATCTTTCAAAAAAGGGAGACTTTAATTGTGCCTCGGTGGAGTTTAAAAAAAATAAAATACTACGGGCCAGATTCAGCAACACTTGCGCTGGAGTATTTCGATATGCGCCACGTAACTGTGAAGATGCGCCGTCGTTTCTATGTGCCCGTACCCACCAAACTAGATGCGCCCAATAACGGGCCATTTGCGACCGGCGGAACGTTCCTACGCCAGAGTATCGTCAGCGCTTAATTTCACTTGGCGCATCAGTCGCGCCTATTGATTTCCCCTGCAAATATGCAAATGAGGGATTTTTCCCAATTCACGAACGGATTAGCACCATACGCTGGCTACATGCGCCGCGCGTATCTAGTCCGTCCGGCGCAAAGTTATTTCTACAAAAGGCTGCTTTATCTTTACTCCAGACGGTCACAGGTCAGCAGGAGAGCAGCTACAGCAGCGTTACCGACGATAAGAGCTAGCTGAGCACCCCCACTTGCAGGACAACACCTCTGTCCATGCTTGTCTGTCAAATTTTACAGCCATGGAGGAAGACATCATAGGTCTCCATAGCCGAGATGACGGCTGACAGCTCCTGGCCTTTAGAGTTCAGCTTTCTCCTGTGTGTTTGCGGGGAACGGGAGCAGCCATCTCAGAACAAAAGTAACATCACTGCGGGGAGGGGGAGCAGGATATACTTTAGTGCCGGAATGGCGCTTCTACGGGCGCATTTAAACGCCCAATGAAAGTCATTGCGCTGACGTTTCCCGTGAAGTGGTGCCGACGGAAGTTGTGAGAAAAAGGGGGCGAGTGGAGCCTCACTCACTGCGCATGCTCCGTGGTTGATGCGCTGAACGTAAGCCTCTGCGCTGGACTCCGCCCATCATTTACATATGATCACACCCACTTCCCCTTGCGTCGGGTTACGCCAGCGCATTAGCGTTACTCTGGCGCAAGTTTACGCGCAACTGCTATGTGAATAACAGTACTTGCGCTGAAAGGGTCGTCAGAGTAACGTAAATGAGAAGCGTTACTCTGGAGCAAAGATGCTCTCATCTACCTGAATCTGGCCCTATAATTATAGAAAAATAGATACGTTTTATTTGTCTGCCATTAGGCAGTACCTTCTAAACATACAAATCAGTTTAAAATCAGTTTAAAACAAATTCCAGTCTCCTAATTTGAATTTGGGGTGTGCAGGTCACAGGGATATGAAGTGGTATGGCCTAGGCGTTTTGCGGACAATCCCGCTTCGTCAGGGCCTTAAGGATAGCAGGACATAATATAGAATTCTATGGATAATGAGACATTAATAAGTTAAACATAGATTACATAATTCAATGAACTAAAATGATAAAAAATATATCAGTAGATTTGGTTACACAGGATTACACCCGGTACCATATCAGTTTTAATACTTGGCGAAATCTACATGCAATATTATAAAACATTAAAGCATACATTTGGGGAGAGGCTGGGGTATGAACTTTGGTGGTATCAAATATCAACTGATTTCCAGTCAAGTTTAGAAAAGTATAGAGAGAGTTTTATTACAAAAAAACATTTACAAGTATTACATATTCATAGAATAAGATTATTTAGTCAACAATTATAATGTGCCTAAAAAACATCCCATCATAATAGATAGAATATCAACACCATCCATAGTAAATCGAAAGAAAGCTTGACATGTTTCTTGGTTTCTTATATCACCCGCTTCTTCAGGAGCATTGCTCATACATACAATTGTCAGGTGGTGTGTGTGTTTATATATAAAGTTGTCATGAGTCTATGAATAAAGAAAAAATAATAACATTATCCAAGGGACACGGCCAACACAGAGCTTGCCCGCTGCTTGCTCTGGAGCGCGCGCGGGGAACGCCTTAAGGGGCGGCTGTCAAAAGACGGCGGCTTGGATATTCAGGTCCGCGCTGTAGCCGTCATTCGCCTATAGCGCGGGCCTCAAGTGGTTAAATGTTTTACAATATTGCATGTAGATTTCACCAACAAGTATTTAAAATTATATGGTATCGATGTAATCCTGTGTAAACAAATCTATTCATATATTTATATATTTTTTATCATTCTAGTTCATGGAATTATGTAGCCTATAATGAGTTTTGCTTTTTAAATTACATTTTGAAATAAACTTTTTGATTATTTAATTGTTTTTTTTTAGATGCACCTGTATGTGTGTGTGTGTATATATATATATATATATATATATATATATATATATATATATATATATATATATTAGGGCTGTGTAAATTAACTTTTAATTAATCGATTAATCTTTAATTTTTTTGATCGATCAAAATATTTTTGATCGATTAAAATTGTTTTGATTGGTACTCGCCTCTCTGCCGGCTTCTGGGCCTTCAGGGAGTTCCGTCGGAGATCCAGTAATGTCACAGACACCAGCGGGGCTTGCAGTGTCCATCTGAAGGGCTCCTTTGCTGTGCCTTCATATCTGCATGCCGGCGGGACCTTACTATCTGCCACACGCAAGGGCTGTTACACTTCCCTCTATCACTTCCTTCTATCAACCTTGGCATTTTACAGCCATCCACTGGGAGTTGTGATAGTTCCCTTCATGGGACAGCTACATGCTGACGGACTGATGTTAACCTCTCCTCACCTGGATTTAGCAGTGGTATCGTTGTACACATTTTTATACCAGTATCATACTTGACTACATGTTTTTATAACTGCTTTTGGTACCTTTTGGTATTACTTGCACCATTTTTACAGTTTATGTAGCTACATCGATTTTATCTCCAGTGCAATATTTATTTTGTTACCTACTTGAAGATTATGAAAGTTTTAATGCTCATCCCACCGAGCGCTGCCTTGTGTGTTTTTTGTATCCTTCTATCTATTTTTCCAGTGGTTGATAGCTGCACTGGGAATCAGCCGACAAGGAGAGCAGCTAAAAGTAGTTGGATCTGTATGTGCGTTATAATTAATCGAAATTAGTTGATTAATCGATTAAAATAAAAAACGATTAATCGAACACAAAAATTTTGATCAGTAACAGCCCTAATATATATATAATATGTGTATACTAGGGCTGCAACCAATGATTATTTTCATAATCGATTAGTTGGCCGATTATTGTTCTGAATAATCGATTAATCGGATAATAGCAAAAAAAAAAAAAATAGCATATTTAATTTTTTTTGGGCCAATTGTTGTTGGGTAAATTACAAAACACAAATTGCCACAAAAACACATTACATGCTTTTCTGCAGCTTCTCCATTGAAGTATATTGAACAAAAAAAAATAAAAAATAGCTCAGTTTTGCGTTAAAAAGTCCTTGACCTTTCCAAATACGCAGCAGCTGAAAAAAAATTGTGGATGTGGCTATGTCCCATAGACAAACATGTAAATGAACTGTAGTGTGTTTCTCAAAAAAGCACCAAAAAACAGAGGTGTGAACCTGGCCTGAAATGTTTAGTAACATAATGGGGTTAAAAAACAAACAAAAGTAAGTACAAAAAGAGCAAATAATCGCTACTGTAAGGGGTTCATTTTTTTTACTGTGGGACAGTGAAAGTAATATTTACCAAAGCGATTTGCTTTTTTGTACTATAAAAGGCTAATTTTCGTTTTTTTTAATCCCATTATGTTACTGGCCGATTAATCGATTATGAAAATTGTAATCGATTAATTTCATAATCGATTAGTTGTCGATTAATCGATTAGTTGTTTCGACCCTAATGTATACACACACACTGTGGTGGAGGGGGGCACTGACACACAATTGCTCACAAGTGGGGAAAATAACAAGAAGTGGCACAGACATAAAAGCAAATCCTGCTTAATATTACCAAAAGGGAATATGAGGTCTTTGTTAGGAGCAACATGCCCCTTTTTCTATATTGTATGTCCACCAGACCCGGCATAGAGAGCAGTAGAGCTGGAGCAGTAGAGCATACACCATTTTTTTCTATATTGAAACCTGTCATGATACCTTTGTTATTAGGCATAGAATATGCAGTTCATATGTCACTCAGAAATAAAAAAAACTGGCACAGATAAGCCAGTGACCATCATATTAATGTACTGAGACCTTTGGATATTGCAATTGTTAGAGGGCACCCTGAGACTGAAAGGTGATAAAAAAAAAAGGTTGCAAAAGGCCGGAGTAGAGAATGTTTATTTGGAAAAGAAAATATTTACTTGGCTTCGTAAATAAAAGGGAGGTAAAACTAAGTTATCCAATCGAATGCAAAAAAATTAATAAAAAATTTAACGGCTTTGCCGCTTTGTCTCATCTTTTACATTAAGTGAACTAGTTCTACTCCTTCAATAAATCAGCCCAAATGTGTTTTCAACTGCTATGTTATACAGAAATACTGATTCAGATTTGTGTGCTTTATCCATACAGGTTCAGATAACTCTGACTACTCATGACTGTGGAAAGTTGACCAAAAAAGATGTGAAGCTTGCTCAGTTTATCGAAAAAGCTGTAACTTCTTAACAAACAATAAACTGTTTTTTCATTCTTGAAATAGATTTGTATTTGTTTTGTAGCTATACTTTGCATAGATATTATTTGCTTTACGCTTTTACTGTTTGCAGATTTTTGTTTGATTAGCTTTTATATGAACGATTGAAATTTGATGTATTCAGCACATCAGTCAGGTTATGTTGATAGTCCAAAAGAAACTTAAAAGTTCTCAGACAAAATGCAGTGTAGTGTTGCAATACTACTTTCTTAGGAGGTAAATACACACTAAAAACGTCTAAGCCCAGGTTCACACTGGGTACGATTTAGTTTGATTTGAGATGCGATTTCACATGTGAAATCGCATCTTAAATCGGCAGCAATTGCCAGCAAAGACACCGTCCTAATCGGTGCGACGCCGCATCTGCGGCACTGCACCGATTTTAAAAAGTAGTTCCTGTACTACTTTTTGCGATTTCAGGACGCGATTTACATAGGAATAAAAGTGATAATTTTTATTTGTTATTTCAGTGTTAAAAATTGTAAAATAAATGAAAATAAATCCGAAAACAAAAAAAAAATGTTTTAAAGCGCCCAGTCCCGACGAGTAGAAGCGAACGCATACGCAAGTAGCGCCCGCATATGAAAATGGTGTTCAAACCACACAAGTGAGGTATCGCCGCGATTGTTAGAGCGAGAGCAATAATTCTAGCCCTAGACCTTCTGTAACTCAAAAAATGCAACCTATAGAATTTTTTAAACGTCGCCTATCGAAATTTTTAAGGGTAAAAATTTACGCCATGCCACGAGCGGGCGCAATTTTTAAGCGTGACATGTTGGGTATCATTTTACTCGGCGTAACATTATCTTTCACAATATGTAAACAAATTGGGCCAAATTTATTGTCTTATCTTTTAATTTAAAAAAGTGAATTTTTTCCAAAAAAAGTGCGCTTGTAAGACCGCTGCGGAAATACGGTGTGACAAAAAGTATTGCAATGACTGCCATTTTATTCTCTAGGGTGTTAGAAAACAAAATATATATAATGTTTGGGGGTTTTAAGTAATTTTATAGCAAAAAAAATGTTTTAGTCTCGTAAACACCGAATCTGAAAAAAAGGCTCGGGGCTTAAGTGGTTAAAGGCTACATTCTCCAAAAAGCTAAAATTATTTTCATTGGTCACAAAGCCTCACTGGAAAACACATGTCAAATTTTTTTTTAGAAAATACTCCACAGATGGCACAAACTGACACATATTTTACATAAGATCAACTCTCAATTGTCCCCCCTATGCTGGTGCTTCCAAACTGTGGAAGGTTCCCTTTTGCACATCTTTTGGGATTGTGAAGTAATTAGCACTTCAAATAGCACAGTCAAATCTGCTATAAAAAAAACCTAACCAGATGATACCGTGCAGACTCGCTAGCCGCATTTCTTTTGCATGATATGCACTTATCTTGTAAAAGGTATAAATACTAATTATTGAAACACCTTTAACCACTTGAGATCCGTGCTATTGACAAAAGACATCAACAGCGCGGCTCTCAAGTGCCAAGTTGACGTCTTTGTACGTCATTTAAAGTGCATTACCCGTGCGCGCCACTGAGGAGCCGATGCGTGTACCTGGCGGCCGCGATATCCACCGGGTACATGTGATCGGCGGGAACACAAGCAGGTGACAGCAGGGATCTATGTCCCTTGTACATAAGGACACAGCATCAGTCACCCCCCTCCCCCCACACAGTTAGAACACACCCAGGATACACATATAAACCCCTTCCTCACCCCCTAGTGTTAACCTCTTCCCTGCCAGTCACATTTATACAGTAATTAGTGCATGTTTACAGCACTGATCGCTGTATAAATGTGAATGGTCCCAAATTTGTGTCAAAAGTGTCCGATATGTCCGCCGCAATATCGCAGTCCCAATATAAATCGCAGATCGCCGCCATTACTAGTAAAAAAATAAAAAAAATCATAATTCTGTTCCCCATTTTGTAGGTGCTATAACTTTTGCGTAAACCAGACGCTTATTGCGATTTTTTTACAAAAATATGTCGAAAAATACGTATCGGTCTTAACTGAGAAAAAAAATTTTTTTAAAAAAAATTGGGATATTTATTATTGCAACAAGTAAAACATATATATATATATTTTTTTAATTGTCGCTCTTTTTTTGTTTATAGCGCAAAAAATAAAAACCGCAGAGGTGATCTAATGCCACCAAAATAAAGCTCTATTTGTGGTGAAAAAAGGACGTCAATTTTGTTTGGGAGCCACGTCGCACGACCGCGCAAATGTCAGTTAAAGCGACGCAGTGCCGGAAGCTGAAATTTCGCCTGGGCACGGAGGGGGTTTATGTGCCCAGTAACAAGTGGTTAAAGTCATTTGAACACTGGGGTAATAGGATATTGGATATTGAACTTATGGAACAGTTTACTGCAATTACTAAAAAATCAGTCCGAGAAACCTCTTGAAATTTGGACACCTTGGTTATATCTGTATTGTTTGAATAGGCGCATGAGTCATACTGTAAATGACGTAGTCTCTGAATGGAAGAAATGGGCCATTCCCTCCCGTTAACTTTCCATTGCTTTCCCCCTTCTTTTTTTTTCTTGTTCTCCCCACTTTCTTTGATTACCTACTTCTGTCTAAAAAAAAAATGACCTAAACAGGGTGAAGACTGTTACCATGGTGTTTTAGTGAATACATGTTATAAAATTGACTAGGCTTCTTTCTTTTTTTGCAGATAGGTTTTCTGTTGCGATGGTGATTGGTTTTTGACACAAGTGTAGCTAGGCTGGTATTCGACTGCCATAAGTTGTTTTACTGCATACACCCTGTAACCTGGTTAAATTCAATAAAGTGTAAAAAAAATGTGCCTATATGTAGTGTAGTGTGTAGTGTGTAGTGTGTGTCAGTGTAGTGTTAGTGCAGACTTACTTGTGTTGTGATCCCTCCTCAGCGGTGGTTGAAAAAAACGCCGAGGGAGAGATCACATCACTTCCTCCTTCCTGTGTTCACACAGGAGGAGGAAGTGACAGGGCAGGGGGGCGCGCGCATTGGCTGAGAGCGATCCGGAGGGGGCGGACAAAAACGAATAGCCGCTCCCTCATCCCGGATCGCTTGTACAGCCGCGCGGACCGCCGCATGTACCGGGGGGGGGGGGGGGTCCCGATCGGACCCCGACCCACCTCAAGGCACCAACGTATATATACATTGATGTGCCTGTCGGTGCCATTGTGCCAACGTAAATGTACATGCGGCGGTCCTTAAGTGGTTAAAATAGAGGATAGATTTATGGCATTTTTATATATATTTTTAATTGTTTTACTATTAATGGTGGGTATCTGCGATTGGACACTTTTGACACATTTTTGGGACAATTGACATTTATACAGCGATCAGTGCTATAAAAATACAATGAATACTGTATAAATGTCACTGGCAGGGAAGGGGTAAACAGTAGGGGAGTATTAAGGGGTTAAATGTGCTCCTTCACTGTGTGTTCTAACTGTGGGTGGATGGGACTGACTTGGAGAGGAGACCGATCTGTCTCCTCTCCCCTGACAGGATGGGGATTTGTTTGTTGACATGCACAAATCCCTGTCCTCGCTCTGTCAGGAACGATTGCGGATGCCCGACAGAGATCCCGACCGCCAGGCACGAGCATTCGCTCCTTAGGGATGTGGCGGGCATGCGCCCCCTCTACTCAAGGAGTGCCATTCTGCCAGTGACGGCGGGCAGTCGGCAAGTGGTTTAAGCACTTTCAAATGACGTCCCAAAAGGCGATCTGTTATCCTGGGTGGACGTCATATGACGTCCTGTACTTTGTACTTCAGATATCGTTTTCTTCTGGCGGCGATCCTGCGCACCATAAGAATGAGCATAGCGGCAGTTCCACCGCTTGATCGTTCTTACAGGCGGCGAGAGGGGACTTCCCCCCTCCCGCCAAAATCCGGTGCTTCTCCGGGCTCTTCGGTCCCATCGGGGGCCCGGAGAGATGATCGCCAGCTGCCGGATGTGCAGCATAGAGATGACTGGTGACCAGATGGCCACCAGTCATCTCTATGACCGTCAGAGGCCTGGGCGCCATGTGATGACGTCACGCCCGGGTACCCGTAAGTAAACAAACCGCAATTGCGGCTAGTACGAATGAGATCTGTGAATTTTTTTTCTCAATCTCATTCTTTCCAGCCTGGAGGAGAGATGTGGGTTCTTATTGACCCCGCATCACTCCTTAAAGAGGACCTGTCACACACTATTCCTATTACAAGGGATGTTTACATTCCTTGTAAAAGGGATAAAAACGATCGAAAGAAAAATGTAAAAAGAAGTGTAAAAATAAATAAGTAAAAATAATAAAAAAATATATAATTAAAACACCCCTGTCGCCGGTAGCTCGCGCTATGAAGCAAACGCACACGTAAGTCACGTCCACGTATGTAAACGTCGTTTAAACCACACATGTGAGGTGACGCTGCGTGCGTTAGAGCGTGTGCAACAATTCTAGCACTTGACCTCCTCTGTAACTCTAAACTGGTAACCTGTAAAAATGTTAAAGCGTCGCCTATGGAGATTTTTAAGTAACAAAGTTTGGCGCCATTCCATAAATGTGCGCAATTTTAAAGCATGACATGTTAGGTATCTATTTACTCGGCGTAACATCATCTTTCATATGTTACCAAATAATTGGGCTAACTTTACTGTTTTGTTATTTTTTAATTCATTAAACAATTTTTTTTACAAAAAAAGGCGTTTGAAAAATTATTGCGCAAATTATTATTGTGCAAATACCGTGCAAGTTAAAAAGTTGCCATGACTGCCATTTTATTACCTAGGGTGTCTGCTAAAAAACATATATAATGTTTGGGGGCTGTACATGTAGGAGAGAAGTGCCAGAATAGGCCCGGTATGGAGGTGGGTTTTAAAGCCTGGTATTGAGGTGGTTAAGCAGAGCTATAGGTAGGGTCACCGGAGGCCCACCCATTATGACGTCACCGCCCTGTCCCATGCCAATATAAGTATAGGCACACCGTGGACCAAGCATTAAAGCCAGAGAGAGCGTTGAGTCAACATCGGAAGAACAACAGAGGTAGAAGACATCGGAGAAGACCCAGCAAAAGAGCGAGAAGATTGCGGAGAAGATCCAGCAGAGGCAGATATACGTCGGCAGAATGGCAGGGGCAGGCAGAGTAACGTATATATACATTACTCCCCTCCCCCGGGCGGGTGACGCGATCGCATTATCCGGGTGGTCGGCTTTGTTGCAGGAGCGATCTGTGCTGAGGGGGAGGCCATTGATTCATGGCCACCCCCTCACAATCGCTTCTGACGAATGAGAATCTTCCTCTGCTTCTGTAACTGTAAACCGAAGCAGAGGAAGTGATGTCACTCTCCTAGTGTCAGTCCTTTCGTCTGGCGCAGAGGATGGAAGACATCTCACAGTGAGTTGCACCAACAGACCACTGACACCAGTACACGTAGGCACACTTTTCACCCCCTGCACCCCCAGTCACTGTCACCGATTGCAGTATTTATATTTTTACTGATCACTGCATTTGGTGTCATTTGTGACTGTAAAAAGTGATAGGGCAGTTAGTGGTAAGCCCCTTTAGATCTAGGGTACCCCCTGAACCCCCCCTAATAAAGGTTTAACACCTTGATCACCCGCCAGTTAACCCTTTAACCCCCTGTCACCAGTGATCATTGTATAAGTGTTGCGGGTGATGCTGGTTAGTTTTTTTTTATGCCGTTTATTACCCAACAAAGGTTTAACCCCCTGTTCGTCCGGCGGATGATACCAGTTAGGTTTTAGGGTCTGTGTCGCCCCAGGCAGCGTCAGATTAGTGCCAGTAGCGGTAACACCCAGGCACACAGCATACACCTCCCTTAGTGGTATAGTATATGAATCGATCAATATCTGATCTGATCAGATCTATACTAGCGTCCCCAGCAGTTTAGGGTTCCCAAAAAGGCAGTGTTAGCGGGATCAGCCCAGATACTTGCTTTTTTTTCTTTGCGGGGTCCCGGTTCCAGGTGCGGCATCCACCTTTAGGGTGCGCGCATCCATGGACCCTGCCGGCGTGGCCCTCCTAGCCAAGCTTACAGGCTTCACCGAGCCTCAACCAGAGGTGAAAAGGGGACCCCAGTGACTTACTGGGTTTCCCAGTCCTATTGAATGGATCCCAGGCTGGGTGCCGTGCGATTGGGGGGATTGGCTCAAGTTGAACCCAGGGGCAGATTTTCCACAGGGCCTGAACGAACCAATCGGGGATCTGGTGACCGGGATGCTGACAGGTATGCTTTACTGTCTCCCGGTGACCTGTGCTAGAATCTACTGGGAGGATTCGCTCTGTTCATTCACCTACTCTCATCTAAAGTCATTGGCCTGTGGCTGAGGCCCTAGAGCCAGATCTGTGTGAAAGACCTGTTCCTTCCTAGACATCTAAAGTGACACCTCAGCTTCAGGTTAGAGAAAGAAAACCTGTCCGTGGGCACTTCACCCACTCAGGCAGGAGTGGCGACGAGTTTACAAATTGATACTACTAAGGGGCAGGCTTGCCCGTCCATATCCAGGCCTGACACCGCAAGTTCTCCTCTCTTTTTCATCAACCTTTCTTTTCCTTCCTAACTGAAGTTGATGTTGGCTGTGTTGGCCTGGAAATAAAGCATTGGAAAAACCTTTATTGACTGTCTGGACCTCCGCTCACTACTTTTGTTCCTGCATCACACCCCTAGACAACGCTAGGGTAACTTAATGTGTCAATCCCAACAATCAATCAGCGGCTCCTTCGGGGGTAGCGTTACACGTGGGGGCTCGTAATCCGGGATTGAGTGATTATTTACTCTTTACTAAAGAGCGGAGAGAGTCCAGTGTTGTGTATTGAACTGTCCGGCGGAGAGGGAGTTAACCTCACATCACTGAGCTGGAGTGTGCGTGCGATACGGCACGTGCCTGAAACATGTCCAGACAAGTTCTTTCAAGAGGGAGGAGTCACCCTCCCCTGCGTGAGACGTGCATTGGGGATTTTCGCGCCAAACAAGCAAAAACGTCACTCAACCCTAAGAAGAACGACGTAGTGATGTCTGCTCTCGGACAACCGGACGTTGCCGCCCAGAGATTAAGGACCCCAACCACTTCACCGGGGCCGTCGACACATTTGTCCCATCCGGGGTGCCTGTGACAGACACAGGTGTTCGCCTGACAACCCAGGGACAGTTCGTCCTTTTGTTCAGTGGTGGAACGGAGATGCTGGGCCTGGCATGCCCCCGCTGTGGGGATCTATCTGTCAAGATCCAGCCCGATGCCAGGCCTACTTGTTTGTGGCCCACACAGGCTCCAAAGGAATATCGGGCGAACTTCATCACAGCCACCCTCACCATAGAGGAGGAAGCCGTATGGCCAAAACCCTCCCCATCGGTGCTGATCATGGAACCAGAAGTCCGGGACCCCGAGGTAATCTCCATGTCATCCACTTTGACCCTACCCTCGGCTACTTCGCCACCTTTCTCATTGGAGGTAAGCCCTGGAGACGACCCGGACTTAGAAAGTGTCCTATCCAGCGTGTCAAGCTCATCGGACCTGACAAACCCTCAGGGGGAGACCATCTCGGAGACGACTGCAAATTCCACTGCGGTCTCTGTGTGGCATGCCCCTATTGGAGAAGGTTTCACTCCAGCCTCTCGCGGCTGTGGTCAAGGCCTACCTGCCCAGAGTACTTTATCGACAGAAGAGTGGCGCCTAACGGACTTTAATCTATTACCGGATGACTCTATGATTGATGATTGTCACCTTTCCCCAGAGCTGCAAGATTCTAGGGAATCCAGTACCTCTGATGATATTCAGGGAAAGAAGGAATGCTCCGCCCGGGACGCACCGAGTGGGCCCAACCGGCCGTCCACGGAGGCCCCACGCCTGACCTGGGGAGTGGGTGAGTCAAGCTTTGTGTCTGTTGCTGCCCTCACTACCACCTTGCCCTTGGTTGTTCCTGTCCTGAAAAGGGCACCAGACGCTTTGGTGTTGACAGGTCGCGGAGAGTCGCCACTGAATACGGGTATAAGTACCCCTATGTGCCTCAACCTCTCCTTTACCGAATTGATCAGGAGCGGTAGGTTTGATGCCAGGAAGCTGTCTGGTTGTATCTGAGGGCACCCCATGTTTTGGTGGGTGCCAATTCGAAGCTGCCTCAGTTGAAAGCCACGTTTGAGGAATACCATCGAAATTGGAGCTGGGGCCGCCACCTTTACCGGGATTGAGTTGTGTTAAAGTGCCCCGGGAAAGAGGACCAGATCTTTAAGGTACAACTCACCACACCAAGGGGAGACATTGTTTGGTTGCCTGACCCTCGGTTTTATAAGTGAAGAGACCATGCGAACTTTGCCTGATTTGCTGATATTAGGGAAGTTATGGACAAGTATGCCCTCCCCATTCTTTTTTAACTGTTTTTTCTCTCACGGTTTCCCTTTCCCCCCTGCTCCTCCAGAACCACATAAACTTTTGTGCAGAACTCTTGGGAGGGGTCAGGGTTCAGTCAGTTAGAATGGGGGCCTTGCAAGTGTAAAATAAATAATATAAGTAATGATTTTAAGACCAAATAGAAAGAGTATAAAAAATCGTGGAGTTATGTAGAGAATCTGAGAGCTCCCTAACCAATATTTCCTAGAGAACATAGCTTATTTAAGTATAAAGTCTAGAGAAGTCTCCAGCGGCAAAATTCAATCTATATAATTTCACCGCGCAGTCGAACTTGAAATCAACATCGTTATTGGTGAACTGTGGAGTTCTTGGAGCCACGGGGGAGGGGGGGGGAGGGGAAGAAATATAGTATCTTGATCCCAGGCTTTCTTTCCCTGCCAAGGGTTGGGAATGGTGGAACGAGGAGCATGTTTTTACTAATAACCTCGGAAGCGGGATATATTCTGAAAACAAATTAAAATTAATAAAAATATATATATATATATATATATATATATATATATATATATATATATATATATATATATATATATATATATATTGTATATTGTACAACACTTATAGCAATGGAGGAGCCTATTATACTCCTAGTAGCTTAAATACCACAAATGATGCAAAGCTGAAAACGGAGACAAAACGTGGCACGGAGAAATGAGTTGGTCTCCGGAACTTGGTGAAGACTGAGGTAGTAAAAAAAAAAAAAAAAATGGGGGCCTTGCACAAACCTTTTGCTGCAGTTTGGACAATACAGTGCAAGATTGAAAGAGGACTTTTTTTTTCCTCTTTCTCTTGGGACTGCTGGAGTACCAGCACACTGACCGCTAGGGGCAGTGTTCTGCACCGTGACTAAAGAAAAAAAACGTGTGTTGAGTTTACTACTCTAACTTTCTTGCATAACCAAAAGTATATCTTCCACAGCACTTACAAGTCTTAAGACTCCTCGAGAAGGAAGGAGGCTTTGTGCTCAGGTTCGAGCCCACAGCCTCAATCCTGAACAGGGAGGCTGTATGTAAACATTGTACATTTGAATGGGTTTTTCTCCTACAGGTTTTTTTTTTCTTCCCTGTTTTGGACCCACCTATCATCGACACTGCGGAGAATGAGCAGCTAGATAGATAGGGTTGTGTATGTTGTATGTCATTTATAATATTGTGATTTGCTGTGTGCATTCTGTCCTTTCTTCTTTTCTCTCTTTCCTGTCTGGTTGGTTGATGTCAGGCCAGCATTCGTGTTCGAATGCTTTTGGACACTGGGGACAGTGTAAATTCAGGGGGGAGTATGAAGCGCCCCCTTGCTTTCAGCATGGGCACTACGCTAAAGTTAGTTGGACTGGGAGAGTTACATTGCTCCCAGTCATGATTTACCTAAATTGTGACCTCTGTCATTCCAGAAATATCCACTGGGCCAGTCTGCATTCTAGGAATGTGGTATCGTCTCTGGTCTGCAGTTGGCGCCAGAGGGGTTTCTGGCAGACCAAGTCTTCCCCAGCAGCCAATTGGAGGAGTTTTCCCTCGCGGGGCATGCTGGGGAGGGGTATATCTGTGACAGGTGTAATGTGCTTAAAAATCTTTGCGGGTTCCTGGTTCCAGGTGCGGCATCCACCTTTAGGGTGCGCGCATCCATGAACCCCGCCGGTGTGGCCCTCCTGGCCAAGCTTACAGGCTTCACCGAGCCTCAACCGGAGGCGAAAAGGGGACCCCAGTGACTTACTGGGTTCCCAGTCCTATTGAATGGATCCCAGGCTGGGTGCCGTGCGGTTGGGGGATCAATCGGCGGCTCCTTCGGGGGTAGCGCTGCATATGTTTTATCATTTTTGCTTTTCAGGTATGTAATATTAATTATTGTTAACCATTTTTTTGTTTTCAGGTACGCAATTCTGCCATTTATTTATCTTGAAAGCAACATTGTTGTCTCCCACGATACATAAAGCCGTGACGCCATCGCTGTAGGAGGCGATTTTACCACCGCAGTTAAAAAAAAAGAGCATATATGCCGAAGCATGGGGGTAGCAGGGGAGGAGAAACGATTTGTTCCTAACTTTTGGGGCGGATGCCCCCACACTTCGGCATACATATATTTTAGGCACAGATTGAGTTAAAAATGTTGCAGGTTTACTTATCTTGACAGCAACAGCGTTTGCTCCCACGATACATAAATCAGTACTGTAGGAGGTGATTTCATCCCCAAAGTTAAAAACAAAGGGCCAGATTCAGGTAGATGAGAGCATCTTTGCTCCAGAGTAACGCTTCTCATTTACGTTACTCTGAAGACCCTTTCAGCGCAAGTCCTGTAATTCACATAGCAGTTGCGCGTAAACTTGCGCCAGAGTAACGATAATGCGCTGGCGTAACCCGACGCAAGTGGAAGTGGGTGTGATCATATGTAAATGATGGGCGGAGCCCAGCGCAGAGGCTTACGTTCAGCGCATCAACCACGGAGCATGCGCAGTGAGTGCGGCTCCACTCGCCCCCTTTGTGCGCATGCTCACAACTTCCGTCGGCACCACTTCACGGGAAACGTCAGCGCAATGCCTTCCGTTGGGCGTTTAAATGCGCCCGTAGAAGCGCCATTTCGGCACTAAAGTATATCCTGCTCCCCCTCCCCGCAGTGATGTTACTTTTGTTTTGAGATGGCTGCTCCCGTTCCCCGCAAACACACAGGAGAAAGCTGAACTTTAATGGCCAGGAGCTGTCAGCCGTCATCTCGGCTATGGAGACCTATGATGTCTTCCTCCATGGCTGTAAAATTTGACAGACAAGCATGGACAGAGGTGTTGTCCTGCAAGTGGGGGTGCTCAGCTAGCTCTTATCGTCGGTAACGCTGCTGTAGCTGCTCTCCTGCTGACCTGTGGCCATCTGGAGTAAAGATAAAGCAGCCTTTTGTAGAAATAACTTTGCGCCGGACGGACGAGATACGCGCGGCGCATGTAGCCAGCGTATGGTGCTAATCCGTTCGTGAATTGTGAAAAATCCCTCATTTGCATATTTGCAGGGGAAATCAATAGGCGCGACTGATGCGCCCAACGAAATTAAGCGCTGACGATACTCTGGCGTCGGAACGTTCCGCCAGTCGCAAATGACCCGTTATTGGGCGCATCTAGTTTGGTGGGTACGGGCACATAGAAACGACGGCGCATCATCACAGTTACGCGGCGCATATCGAAATACTCCAGCGCAAGTGTTCCTGAATCTGGCCCAAAATGGTGCATGTATGCCCATCATTAGAAGTGGGTGGATAAAGGGAGGTATCCTAATTGTGAGCATACCCACTGATCAATCTTTTTTTCGTTCAGCCCACAATATATGCCCAACAAGGACCAGCAATGTACTGGTATGTTGCTGGATTTTGAGTGGTTATACCAGAATGATGCCTATGGGTTTAGGTATCATCTTGGTATCATTCTTTTCAGCCAGTGGTCGGCTTTCATGTAAAAGCAATCCTAGAAGCTAATTAGCCTCTAGACTGCTTTTACAAGCAGTGAGAGGGAACGTTTCACTCCCTCCCCATCATCTTCCATGGTTTTCTCTGGCTCTCCTGTCCCAAAAGGGAATCTTAGAATGCAACCAGTGGTTCCGCCAGATAACCATAGAGCTGATCAGAGACTAGAACTGCACCAATCAGCTCTATGGCCTAAGAAACCGGAAACTACGAGCATTTCATGACTTAGATTTCACCGGATATAAACAGCTCCCAAAAAAACATGCAACGCCCACCATTTTAATCTAGGGCCTTTGCTTTAACCACTTCAATAACCACCCATAGTCATTTGACGTCCACAGATGGGATCTCCCATCCTGGGTGGACGTCAAATGATGTCCTGGGCTTTGCAGGTGAACATTTGAATGATGCCTGCAGCCAGAGGCATCATCCAGATATCCTCTTGTTCAGCCGGTGATTCTGCACAACATAAGAACGATCATAGCGGCATTTGGAAGCCCGGAGAACGAATCGTCTGGCGTAGGCAGGAAGCATAGAGATGACTGGTGACCAGATCTCATGTTTTTTTTTCACCGATCTCATGGTTTCCAGCCTGGAGGAGAGATGTGGGGTCTTATTGACCCCGCATCTCTCCATAAAGAGGACCTGTCACACACATTTCCTATCACAAGGGATGTTTACATTCCTTGAAATAGGAATAAAAGTGAAAAAAATTGAAAAAAAAAGAGTAAAAAAATAAATGAAAGATTAAAAAATAAAATGAAAACGCCCCTGTCCCCGGTAGCTTGCGTGCAGAAGCGAATGCACACGTAAGTCCCGCCGACATATGTAAACACAGTTTAAACCACATACAGTATGTGAGGTATCGCCGCGTGCGTTAGAGTGCCAGCAACAAATCTAGCACTAGATCTCCTCTGTAAATCTAAACTGGTAAAAAAAAAGTGTTGCCTATGGAGATTTTTAAGTACCGAAGCTTGGCACCATTCCATGAGTGCGCGCATAATTAAAGCGTGACATGTTGGGTATCTATTTACTCAGTGTAACATAATCTTTCACATAATACAAAAAAATTGGGCTAACTTTACTGTTTTGTTATTTTTTTAATTCATGAAACAATTTTTTTCCAAAAAAAAGGTGTTTGAAAAAATGATTGCGCAAATACCGTGCAAGATAAAATGTTGCAATGACTGTCGTTTTATTCCCTAGGGTGTCTGCTAAAAAAAAAACATATATAATGTTTGGGGGTTCCGCGTAATTTTCTAGCAAAAGAATGATGATTTTTACACGTAGGAGAGAAGTGCCAGAATAGGCCCGTATGGAGGTGTGTATAAAAGCCTGGTATTGAAGTGGTTAAAAAATATATATAATGTTTGGGGGTTCAACGTAATTTTCTTGCAAAAAAAAAAAAAGTGTACATGAAATTTAGATAAGTGGGTGACATAAGCTTCTAAATGTTATGCATAAAATGCCGGAACAGTTCAAACCCCCCCAATGTCCCCATTTTGGAAAGTAGACTCTCCAAGCTATTTGCTGAGAGGCATGTCGAGTCCATGGAATATTTTATAATTTGACACAGGTTGCTGGAAAAATACAAAGTTGTCACTAAATTATATATTGCTCAAACATGCCATGGGCATATGTGGAAGTACACCCCAAAATACATTCTGCTGCTTCTCCTGAGTATGGGTATAACACATTTGTGAGACTTTTTGGGAGCCTAGCCAAGTACAGGACCCCAAAAACCAATCACCGCCTTTAGGCTTTCTAAGGGCGTAGAATAGTGATTTTACTTGCTCACTACTTATCACAGTTATGAAGGCCATGAAATGCCAAGATGGCACAAACCCCCCCCCCCCCAAATTACCCAATTTTGGAAAGAAGACACTTCAAGCTATTTGCTGAGAGGCATGTTGAGTCCATGGAACATTTTATATTTTGCCCCAAATTTCTGGAAAAATATATATATTTTTTATTTATTTATTTGTTTATTTTTTTACAGAAAGTTGTCACCAAGTGATATATTGCTCAAACATGCCATGGGTATATGTAAAATTACACCCCAAAATACCACATGTGTGAGACTTTTTGGGACTTTTTGGGAGTCTAGCCGTGTACGGGACCCCAAAAACCAAGAATCGCCTTCAGGCTTTCTAGGGTTTACATTTTTGATTTCACTACTCACTGCCTATCACAGTTTTGGAGGCCATGGAATGCCCGGATGGCACAAATTCCCCCAAATGACCCCATTATGGAAAGTGGACACCCCAAGCTATTTGCTAAGAGGTATGGTGAGTATTTTGCAGATCTCGCTTTTTGTCAAAAAAGTTTTGAAAATTGAAAAAAGGAAAAAAATGATTTCCTTTCTTAATTTTCAAAAACAAATGAGAGCTGCAAAATACTCATCATGCCTCTCAGCACATAGCTTGGGGTGTCTACTTTCCAAAATGGGGTCATTTTTTTTTTTGTGGTTTCTTTGCATTTTATGGCCTTCGAAACAGTGATAGGTAGTGAAGAGTGAAATCAAAAATGTAAGCCCTTACAAATCCTGAAGGCGGTGATTGGTTTTCGGGCCCTGTATGCGCCTCGGCTCCCAAAAAGTCCTGCACATGTGGTATCCCCGTACTCAGGAGAAACAGCAGAATGTCTGGCAATGGCATGTTTGAGCAGTATATAATTTAGTGACAACAAAAGATTGTAATTTTCCCGCAACTTGTGGCAAAATATAAAATATTCCATGGATTCAACACATGCCTCTCAGCAACTAGCTTTGTGTATCTTCTTTCCAAAATGGGGTCATTTGGGGGGGGTGGGAGTTTTAGGCCTTGTACACACGATCAGTCCATCCGATGAGAACGGTCTGAAGGACAGTTGTCCGATGAAGCTGACTGATGGTCTGATGTGCCTACACACCATCAGTTAAAAAAACGATTGTATCAGAACGCGGTGACGTTTACATGTTTTAACACAATGACTTGCTGAAAAAAACGAAGTTCAATGCTTTCAAGCATGCGTCGACTTGATTCTGAGCATGCGTTGCCTTTTAACCAAGGCTTCCATCAGTCAAATTTTAAAGCAAGTTCTCTTTTTTCTTTATCGTACATCACGGGACACAGAGCGCATAGTCATTACATATGGGTTACATGGGTACCTTCAGGTGTGGACACTGGTGTAATCAACTTCACAGGAAGTTCCTCCCTATATAACCCCCTCCCACTGAGAGTGCTTTAGTTTTTTCGCCAGTGTCTTAGGTGTTGGTCACGTCTAGCTGTCCCTCGGAGGTCTCGGGACCCAGGATAGCTAGCCGGATCCGTCCGAAGTGCTTCAAAGCCAAGGAGTACGGTACCCGGGCACTGCCTGCGTGGGGTGTTGCCTATAATGCCTCTCCTTGGAGGGCTGGATTCTGGGCTCCAGTGCCTTGGTCTCTCCCAGGACTAAACGCTACTGATGCCAGGATGCTATATAGGTCCAGGGGTGTGGGTTCCTTAACACAGGACCCCGGTCCCTGAAGGTCCGAGACAATACCCACGGAGATGGGGGAAGATTGGGCCTCTTGCAGTTTGCAATACCCTGCGGCGTGGAGCAGGTAAGAGGGAACCTGCGGGACTTGGTTCGACAGTAGATATCCCCCTGGGGGTTCTGGGTTGGCTAATGGTATGCTTGTGCATCAGCCACTATCTCCACTATGTCTGTGTGGGCAGGATGGGATACTAATGTTTACCCAGATAACATGTAGATATATATTTGCTACTCACCCCAGGTCTGCCTGTTAGCATTGATACTGCAACCCCACATGTTTTAAAGAGGAAATTGCTGGTGAAAACTCCTGTTTCTTAGGAAGCCCATGGGGACAGCTTCCTCTCTCTGTGCACTACAATAAGATTAGTGCTTACCTGGTGTCTGTTGGTGCTGCCTGGCGCTGGTCCATGTTTTTTCCTCTGCTCTGCTTCCTCCATGTTGTCTTCAGCGTGGGGGGGTGCGCGCGCGTGCGCGCGCGTGCACGCCGCCTTTTATAGCGTCGGCGTGCGTTGGGGGGGGCGGGCCAGCAGCGTCAGGGTCTGTTTAAAAGTAAAACTTTTTCTCTGGCTGGTCTTTCCCTCCTGGAGGCAGAGGAAGAAGGACACAGAGCGCGCAGCTGGGTCTTTGGGCCACAGTGACACCCAGTGGCGGTTTGTGGATCTTCAGGTCTAGGACTTAGTTCCACTATTGACCAGAAAAAAAAAAAAAAAAAGAGTTTTTTTGCTTAAAGGGACTCAGCCTTAGATCCAGCAGTATCTGAGTCAACCTTGGACTCCGGCTAACGGGCATTGGTGTTGCAATACTCACAGGTTTTCCTCAGTATTGCCACCTCCCAGGCGTGGAAAAAAAAAAAAAAAAAAATATATATACAAAATTTTTCATTTTCCTCAGCCTGTTCTCATATTAATTACTCCTAGCTACAACAGTCAGGTGTTGGCTAGAGGGGTGACTCAAGGTTGTGCAATGGCTCCAAAGGCATCAGGACCAGCCAAGGCTGCAAAAGGTGCCAAGAAACAAAAGGGGTCTCCATCGGGGTCAGAGGATTTGGGCCAGGCTTCAACGGCCCCACCCTCACCAGTTAGACCACCGAGTAGCATAGTACAAGAGCCATTGGGGGTGCTGGGGGCAGAGGCGGCCCCCGATCCACCCATTCCCGTTTACGTAACGGAAGAAATGCTAGCGACCACCCTGGGTGGGCTAGAGAAAAGGTTAACTGCTTTGTTTGCCCGCCCTTTGCCAAGTAGCAAACGGGCTAGATCCCCCTCACCTAGTTTGGTGTTTTCAGATGCGGAGGTCTCCTCTTCGGAGGAACGGGACCCACAAGGGGATCAAGCAGACCCAAGTCCCGAAGGTTCAGACATGGAGGGTTCCACTGTAGATGAATATTTTCGGCCTCTCAAGCGGAGAGCCTGTGGATCCAGTCTTTGACCGATATAGTTCGCACTGCTTTTAAACTTCCAGTGCCAGAACTAGTAGCCCCTGTGGTATCCTCATTGGGTTCTTTAAAGGCTCCATTAACTTGTGTGTCTTTTCCGATTCACCCCCTTCTGCGGAGCGTGATTTACCAGGATTGGGCTCGACCTGATAGGATCTTTATCCCTCCTAAGAGGTTCTCTATTCTCTATCCTATGGAAGAGGAATTTTTAAAGAAATGGGCACTCCCCACAGGGGACGCGGCCATTTCCTGCGTGAATAAATCCCTGACCTGTCCGGTTGAAAATGTCCAGTTGTTCAAGGATTCCGGTCGACAAAAAATTAGAGACCCTACTGAAGGCTTCTTTCACCACAGTAGGTGCCATGGTTCAGCCAGTGGTGGCAGCCATTGGCGTTTGTCAGGCCTTAAAGGATCAGGCAAAACAGATATTAAAGGACATGCCGGCTCAGCAAACTCGTGAATTAGCAGATTTCCCTAGGGCTCTCTGCTTTGCAGTAGATGCTATTAAGGACTCCATCCAACAGGCATCCCGGTTATCTCTGCTGGTGGTTCACATGCGTCGTCTTTCGTGGCTAAAGAACTGGTCAGCAGAGGCACCCTGCAAAAAGCTTTTAGCAGGGTTTCCCTTTCATGGGGAAAGACTATTCGGTGAAGACCTAGATAAAGATATACAAACCATATCAAGTGGTAAAAGTTCTTCCTTACCGGTCAAGGAAAGACCACGTGGGCCCGCGTTTAAACGACAGGCCTTTCCAGGCTCGGCCCCTTCGACTTCCCGTCAGTATCGACGGCCTCCCGGGCGTTCAGCAGTTAATAGCCGCCCACAGGGACAAGCCGCGGCAAACAAGAGGCCCTGGTCTCGCAAGCCGGCTAAACCAGTCATCAAGTCAGATTCATGAAGGGGCGCCCCCACTCTCTTGGGTGGGGGGAAGACTTCAGTTTTTCTCCGAAGTCTGGAAGGCCAGAATTCCCGGCTCTTCGGTTCGGTCCGTGGTAGCCACAGGCTACAAACTAGAGTTTCGAGAAATCCCCCCTCCTCATTTTCAGGGGTCAAGTCTTCCTAGCGACCCGTTAAAGAGGGCCTCTCTCGTAAAGGCGTTGGATCGCCTCTTGCTCCAAGGAGTAATTGTAGTACCAACCCAAGAAAGGGGTCTGGGATTCTACTCCAACCTTTTTATTATACCAAAACCCAATGGCGACGTCAGGCCTATCCTAGACCTCAAACGACTAAATCGCTTTCTAAAGATTCAGACCTTTCGTATGGATTCCATACGTTCAGTGACAGCCAGCCTGCATCAAGGCGACTTTCTAGCATCTATAGACATAAAGGATGCATATCTGCATGTGCCGATCTACCCAGCACATCACAGGTTTCTTCGTTTAATGATAGATCAAAGTCATTTCCAGTTCGTAGCCCTCCCTTTCGGGTTGCCAACAACTCCGCGGGTATTCACAAAGGTGTTAGCCCCGGTGCTAGCCGTCCTAAGGACAGAAGGCATTTTGGTCCTGGCATACCTGGACGATCTCCTGGTTATCGACAGATCAGCTTCCAACCTCAATCATGCAGTAGTCCGCACAGTTCGGCATCTACAAGAATTCGGGTGGGTTGTGAACCAAGGAAAATCGAGGTTGCAACCCACAAGACAGTTGGAATATCTAGGCCTTCGGTTAGATACAGAATGCCAGAGGATATTTTTACCTCAAGAAAAGATCAGGTCATTGACTCAAACAATTCAAATAGTCCTAGGCAAAAAGAGGCCGACTATTCGCCTATGCATGCGACTGCTGGAAAAGATGGTAGCCGCCTTCGAAGCAGTGCCCTATGCCCAGATCCATACCAGAGTTCTCCAGGCAGCTATTCTCTCTGCTTGGAACAGGTCCATACAGGCATTAGACCGTCCATTAGGTCTTTCCCCAGGAGTCAGGCGCAGCCTGTACTGGTGGCTGGTCCCTCAAAAATTGGCAAAAGGGAAAACCTTTTGCCCCATCACGTGGAAAATAGTAACCACAGATGCCAGCCTAACAGGTTGGGGGGCAATCTTAGGAAAACGGACCCAGCAGGGACAGTGGTCAGAGGCAGAAAGTCTGCTTCCCATCAATGTCCTAGAGATCAGAGCTGCTCGGTTGGCCCTGGTCGCCTGGACTCTCCCCCTGCAGGGTCTGCCAGTAAGGATACAGTCCGACAATGCCACAGCGGTGGCATACATAAACCACCAGGGGGGCACAAGGAGCCTAGCGGCTCAAAGGGAAGTAAACCTGATTTTCTCATGGGCCGAAGCCCATGTACCCTGCATCTCAGCAGTGTTCATCCCAAGCAGATTTTTTGAGTCGTCAACAGTTACTCCCGGGAGAGTGGTCTCTTCACCCCCAGGTATTCCAAGAGATTTGCCAAAGATTCAGAGTTCCCGATGTGGACATCATGGCAACAAGATTCAATAAGAAATTGGACAAATTCGTATCCCGAGCCAGGGACCCCTCGGCCTACGGGACCGATGCGTTGGTTTGCCCCTGGCACCAGTTTTCTCTCCTGTATGCGTTCCCTCCACTACAGATGATTCCCCGCCTTCTACGAAGGATCAGGGTGGAGCGCAGGCCGGTGATCCTGGTGGCCCCAGCCTGGCCCAGAAGGGCTTGGTACGCACTCATCGTGAGGATGTCAGTAGGGGCACCGTGGCCACTCCCCCTGCGCCCAGATCTGCTGTCTCAGGGCCCGATCTACCACCCTGCTTCACAGCAGCTAAATTTGATGGCTTGGCGGCTGAATCCCTAATTCTTAAGGGCAGAGGCCTCTCAGCCCAGGTCGTATCTACGTTAATTCAGGCTAGAAAGCCAGTCTCTAGAAATATCTATTACAGAGTCTGGAGGACCTATGTGGAGTGGTGCGAGTCTCAAGGAGGGCATCCTCGCAAGTTTTTTATTGACAGGATCTTGCGATTCCTCCAGGTTGGCGTTGACAAGGGGTTGGCTCTTAGTACTCTAAAGGGGCAGGTGTCTGCCTTATCGATATGGTTTCAAAGGCCTTTGGCCACGCATTCGCTTGTGAAAACCTTCTTGCAGGGGGTCTTGCATGTGAATCCCCCTATTAGAGCTCCCCTCGGCCCCTGGAATTTAAATCGGGTCTTGTCAGCTTTACAAAAGCAGCCGTTTGAACCTCTGACAGAAATCCCTCTTGTGCTGCTAACCCGAAAGTTGGTTTTCTTGGTGGCTATGGCTTCGGCCAGAAGGGTCTCCGAGCTGGCAGCCTTGTCTTGCAGGGAACCGTACCTGATTCTGCATAAGGACAGAGTGGTTCTGCGGCCTCAACCTTCTTTCCTTCCTAAGGTCATATCCAGTTTTCACTTGAATCAGGACCTAGTCCTACCATCCTTCTTTCCTACTCCCCAGTCCAGAGAGGAAAGACTGCTTCATACTTTGGACGTGGTTCGAGCCATGAGGGTTTATCTCAAGGCTACAGAGAAGATTCGGAAAACAGATGTGCTTTTCGTTCTTCCGGATGGCCCCAAGAAGGGTCAGCCGGCTGCCAAGTCTTCCTTGGCTAGGTGGATTAAGCAGCTGATTTTTCAGGCCTATGGTCTGAAGCGCGTTCCACCTCCCTTATCAGTTAAAGCCCATTCTACGAGGGCCATGAGTGCCTCTTGGGCGGCACACCATCAGATCTCTATGGCACAGGTTTGCAAAGCGGCAACCTGGTCTTCCGTACATACGTTTACTAAATTTTATAAGTTGGACGTCGCAAAGGCTACGGATGCAGCATTTGGGCAGGCGGTCCTACGGGCAGCAGTATAGAATCCTCTGGCCCGGTTCACGCCCCCTTTTTTCTGTTGGTGGAGCTATTTTACCTCCTGATAATGTTTTTGTTTGGCTATTTTTGGCCTTACGGTCTCCCTCCCTTCATGGAGCATTGCTTTGGGACATCCCATATGTAATGACTATGCGCTCTGTGTCCCGTGATGTACGATAAAGAAAAAAGGATTTTTAATAACAGCTTACCTGTAAAATCCTTTTCTTGAAGTACATCACGGGACACAGAGCTCCCACCCCTCTTTTGGGGAACATTGTGTAACCTCGGAGAAATTGCTTGCTACAAAACTAAAGCACTCTCAGTGGGAGGGGGTTATATAGGGAGGAACTTCCTGTGAAGTTGATTACACCAGTGTCCACACCTGAAGGTACCCATATAACCCATATGTAATGACTATGCGCTCTGTGTCCCGTGATGTACTTCAAGAAAAGGATTTTACAGGTAAGCTGTTATTAAAAATCCTTTTTTTTGACTGAAGGATAACTGACTGATGGAGCCCACACACGATCGGTTTGGACTGATGAAAGGAACCTTCAGTCCGTTTTCATCGGTTTTGACTGATCGTGTGTACAGGGCTTTAGAAATCCTGAAAGCAGTGCTTGGATTTCGGGGTCCCGTACTAGGCTGGTAAATGGCCCAGGGCTTAAGTTGTTAAAATAGTTCTCCTGGTGATTTATTTTTATAGAATGTGGTACCTGACAATCTTGTATAATCCGTGAATGGTTTCCACTTTTGGATCCCTTCCTCCCAAATTCTATATAGCATTAGATTATAATCGTTTTATGGGAGACATAGACTTCAACGACCAAATGATTAAGCAGTATTTTGTTTCCCGCAGAGCTAGACACTTTTTAAAACAGTTATATTTCAATTGGATATACATAATGCTTTTGCAATTTACAAAGCAACTGGAAGAAGTGGATCCTTCCTAAAATTTCAGGAAGCAATCATCACACATTCTTTTTTTGTATCCAGAAGGTGCTGTAGCCCAAACCCCAAATACAGATGCAGTTAGCCAGCTGCATGAGAGGCATTTCTTTATCATACATCACGGGACACAGTGTGAGGCTATTATTACTTACTGGTTATACTCTATCTACAGGTAAATGGACATGGGGATCTTTAGAGAGGAAGTGATCCCCTATATAAACCCTTCCATACAGGAAGTGTAACAAACTGTAACAAACTGTCAATCTACTGTAGCTAAGGTTTTGGGTAAGGAGTACCTTTCTTGTTGTCTTGGCTGCTTTCTTATGGATGGTCCGCGCACAAAAATCTGTTGGCGTACGGAAATTCCCGGCTCTTAGCCATTTTATTTAAGCTTAGAGTGTCTGAAAAGCAGCGCTTCCATGGGACAGCTCTAGGACACAGAGCAGGCTCTGAAAACCTTTTGCTTTCAGCAGTTCATTTTTCCTTACCCAGGTCACGTGAGTCACCAGGTAATGGTTAGCAGGCTAAAGTGCTCAGCAGGATTGTTGCATAGGGGCTTGGTGAGCCCTATTTAAGTGTCTCCCTTATGGTGTAAAATACTAAACCAAGGGAACTAGATGTCCAGTTGGTATCGGCCTCTCAATCGCAGAGGCTTTTGATCCAGATTATTACCAAGATGGTTTGTTCTGCCTTTAAGTTAACTCTTGTAGAGTTTTCTGAGCCTCCTTTTGTCCTCTTTGGGGTCACTGAAGCCTCCTCGGGCTGCACAGGCTTTCCCTTTGCACCCGCTGTTGGAACAGGTGGTGTATGCTGATTGGGAACATCTGGACAGGATTTTTGTTCCTCCTAAGAGGTTTTTCTTTTTATATGCCATGGAGGACAAGTTTGTTAATAAATAGAGCATTCTAGCCGTATATGCGGCAGTCTCTTCCTTAAACAAGAACTTAACTTGACCAGTGAGTAATGCACAGGGCTTGAAAGACCCTGTTTACAAGAAACTGGAGTCATTAATAAAGGCTTCCTTATCTCTGGCCAGTTCAGCTATTCAGCCAGCTGGCGCAGCAATTGCAGTCTGCGAGTCCTTAAAGGATCAGGTCAGACGGCCTGACAGGCCTAACCAGAAGGATGGGTTTGCTGAAAATAGGGCAGATATTCCTTGAGCGCTGTGTTTTGCTGTAGATACCTTAAAGGATTCTATACAGCAAGTCTCTAGTTTGGCTCTTCTGTCTGTAAACATGCGCAGACTTGTGTGACTTTAAAGCTGGTCAGCCGAGCTTCCATGTAAGAAGTTATTGGCAGGTTTCCCCTTCCATGGGGAACGCACATTTGGTGATGATCTGGACATGTACATCCAAAAGATTTCAAGACGAAAGTTCTTTACTTCCTGTAAAGAGAAGGACCAGGCATCCCTTGTTTAAAACCTTGGCGACTTCCTCAAGTATTTCAGCGACAAGGCAGTTTCACCACCAACAAGGCGATAGAGCAGGGCCAGAAAAAATATGGATCCAGAACTCTTCTAAACTCAGCACCATGACTTCATTTTGAGGGGATGCCCCCACTCTATCAAGTGGGGGGGGGGCTGCTGCAATTAGCAGACATTTGGAGAACAGTGGTGCAGGGCGAGTACTCAACTCAACAGTGTACCCCTGTTACAAGCTGGAATTATGGCAGTTTCAACATTCCTGCGGATCCTCCAAAAAGAAACTTGATGTTTCAAGCACTAGGGCAGTTAGTGAATCAGGGAGTGATCATACAGTTTCCGATGTCTAAAGGGGCACAGGGTTTTATTCAAATCTGTTCACGATTCTAAAGCCAAATACGGACATAAGGCCAATCTTGGACCTAAGATACCTGAACCATTGGGGCGGAGTCAGTCTGCTAGGTAGTGGCCTCGCTCTAGATGGGAGACTTCTCAGTCTCTATCGATTTTAAAGACACGTATTTACACATACCTATCTTTCAGCCTCATCAGAGGTCCCTGCGATTTGCAGTAGAGGAACGTCATTTCCAGTTTGTGGCACTGTCCTTCGGGTTTGCCAAAGCACCTTGAGTGTTTACAAAGATCTTAGCACCTGTACTGGGTCTTTTAAGGGCCCAGGGAATCTTGGTGCTTGGATACTTCGACCTCCTGCTCAGTGATCACTCACTACAGGCTCTGGAACACAGTGTAGCCTGCAGAGAAAACCTGGGCTGGGTCATAAGTATCAAAGTCTCGCCTTGAGCCTTGAGACGAGCTCAGAGTCTCAGGTATCTAGGTCTGATTGCAAAACAAAAGAACAGATTCTTCTGGACAGCCGCACTCCAAATACAAATTGCCTTTATTGTAAATCCAAATAGAAAAACAGCACTACATGTCACAGCACACCGGCAGAGCTGATGCATTTCACACTATACTTTAATCACAGATCTAGGTTTGATACTGGATACGGTCCAGGGAAGGGCATTTTTTCTACCCATAAAGATCTGTGCCCTGAAGGATCAGGTGCATCAGGTAAGGGGCAACAGGCAACCTCCATTCGGCTCTGTATGAGTCTTATGGGAAAGATGGTGTCCTCCATGGCAGTTCCCTACATTTAATTCCATTCCAGGTCTTTACAACAAAACATCTTGTTGGCTTGGAACAGGAGAGCACAAGCCCTGGAATACCCCATGTCCTTATATCCACAGGCATGCTTAAGCCTAAGCTGGTGGTTGCAGGAGCAGAACCTGCAAAAGGGAAGATCCTTCCTCCCAGTGTCTTGGAGAGTACTGACCACAGACACCAGTCTCTCAAGCTGGGGAGTGACCCTAGAGGGGCTAACAGCTCAGAGCCTGCACATCAACATCCTGAAGTTACGGGCGGTACGTCTGGCTCTACAGTCCTGGACGGTGGAGCTTCAGGACTGCCCCACCAGGGTTCAGTGTGACAGTGCCACTGCAGTGGCCTATATCAACCACCAGGGTGGTACCAGCAGCTATTCAACTCAGGCGGTGAACAACATAATAACCTGGGCAGAGGGACATGTGACGGTTCTATCGGTGGTCCATATCCTGGGAGTAGAGAACTGGAAGGCAGATTATCTGAGCTGCCTGTAGACCGGGGAATGGTCCCTACACCCAAACGTCAGGAAATCTGCCAGCATTGGCGATGGCCAGAGGTCAATCTATTGGCATTCAGGTTCAACAACAAGCTTCCACGCCGCCCCAATCTACTGTCTCAATGTCCTATAATTCACCCCAATTTACAGTCTCTAAATTTGACGGCTTGGCTATTGAAGCCAGGGTGTTAAAGGATCGTGGCATCTCTGGACTTGTGGTGTCTATCCTATTGAATGCCAATAAAACGGTCAATAGGAAGAACTATTATAGGATCTGGAAAGCCTATTTTGTTTGCTGTGAAGCCATAAAATGGGATCCTCAGAAAAACGCGATCGGGAGAATTATTTTCTACAGTTGGCGGTGGAAATCATATTGGCTTTGAATACTATCAGGGTTCAGATTTCGGCCTTGTCAGTATTCTTCAAAAGACCCATAGCTCCCCACTCACTGATCCAAATGTTTATGCAGTGGGTAAATCATTTGCTTCCCCCCATTAGGTCACCTGTCCTTGGGACTTAAACCTGGTACTGTCTGTGTTACAGAAGCAACCATTAGCGCCTATCAAGAAAATTCCATTAGTCTTGCTGTCATGCAAGCTAGCAATCACCTTGGCCAGAAGGGTGTCAGAGTTGGTGGCCCTTTTGTGCAGGGAACCACACTTGATCCTTCACTATGACAGGGTTGTGTTACAACCTGTTCCATCTTTCTTGGCTAGGGTGGTGTTGACCTTTCATTTGAATCAGAATATTGGTTTGCCTTCTTTTTTTTCTCAGCCTCGTTCGGCCCCAGAGAAACGACTGCACTCTTTTGGGGGGGAAGACGGCTTCCATTGTCCATTGGGTCCGTCAATTGGTCATTCAGGCCTACGGTCTAATACGTAAGGCTCCTTCCATCAGGGTGAGAGCTCATTCTACCAGGTGTGTAGGAACCTCCTTTGTACTCGCTCAATTTCCTTCCTGAGGACTGGTACCCAGAACTGGACAGCATATTCCAAGAGTCTTGTAGAGTGAGAGAATTATTGTTTTTATCTCTGGAGTTAATGCCCTTTTTAATGCATGCCAATATTCTGCTTGCTTTGTTAGCAACAGCTTGGCATTGCATGCCATTTCTGAGCCTATCATCTACTATGACCCCCCAGGTCCTTTTCCATCCTAGATTCTCAGAGGTATAGATTGCATTCATATTTTTTCAACCCAAATGCATTTTTTTATTTACATTAAACCGCATTTGCCATGTAGTTGCCCACCCCATTAATTTGTTCAGATCTTTTTGCAAGGTTATCACACCCTGTGTAAAAGTTATTGCCCTGCTTAGCTTAGTATCGTCCACAAATAGAGGCTGAACTGTTAAGACCATCCTCCAAGTCATTGAACAAATTAAATAGGATAGGTCACAGCATAGAACCCTTGGGAACCCCACTACCCACCCCTGACCATTCCGAGTACTCCCCATTTATCACCACCCTCTGAACTCGCCCTTGTAGCCAGTTTTCAATCCATGTACTCACCCTATGGTCCATGCCAACGGACCATATTTTGTACAGGAAACATTTATGGGGAACTGTGTCGAATGCTTTTGCAAAATCCAGATACACCATGTCTAAGTATTTCCCTAAGTATCCTTGGGTGCAAGCCATCTGGTCCCGGTGATTTATTAATGTTAGGTTCCCCAAGTCTTATTTTAAATTAACGAAGAAAAATGCACTCATGCAAATTATGCACGCAAACCTGCAGCATGTAGTTCAGATGGATAAAGTGGATCAATAAGCATTCTGATAACTACTCTCCCCCTGTCGGATTGGGGTCTCTTGCTCGTGAGTCAGCATCAGCCCCCTCGACATAGTGAATCCATGTGGCCAATATACCATGCCAGTTATCATATTTGTCCTTGCATTTTGCCATCCATTCCTCTGCCGCCTTGGTATCGTTCAGATCCTGTCTGAACGGCTTGGGATTTGGCTATTTTTCCAATAAACGGGGATCAGTCTCCTAACCGCATTCAGAAGATGAGGTAGTACCGAATTTCGATAAACGTTGAGAGGAATGGCGGGGACATGCAGGAGAAAGCCCATTGGTCTATGTCCAGTATACAGTTAATTTGGGTTCTGATGTCTTGCCAAAAAGGGCGTAACTTGGGGCAGTCCCACTATACAAGTAGGAAGGAGCCTCTATGGACACACTCCCGCCAACAAGTGTCTAAGGAAGTCTGGTAAATTTGTTTGAGCTTAGTGGGGACCCTGTACCACCTAGTCAGTACTTTAAAACCGTTCTCCTGCATTTTCGTGTCAACAGAGCTGGAATGAGTAAGGTGGTACAAATGGTCAAGTTGCGTATTGGTAAACTCATGTTGCAGATCTCTTTCCCACTCCCGAATGTAGACGGGATTCCCGAGGGGCCCCTGTCTACACAGCAGTTCGTAGAGGACAGATATAGAGTGCAGGATTGGACTGGAAGACATGCACAGCTTCTCAAAAGGAGTGGAGGATGTAGGAGAGTGTATGGCTTGGTGTAAGCCACGCGCAAAGTGCCGAAGCTGTCTTTATCTCCATCCATCCATGGGGAATCCACAATATTGGGCTCGGAGTTCCTCCTATAGGATCAGTCCCTGATCTTGGAAGAACCTGACGCATCTCAACTCACCATCTGCCGTCCACGCACGGAAGAAAGACGTGTGTTCCTGTTCTCAGTCATCCATTCACATCTAGGCCACACTAATGCCCGGTGCCCGACGCTCGTGCCGCTGGAGGGGCAAATTTCCATTGATGTCTATAGAGATGATTCACATCTCTGAAATGCCGTACGCCTGCCGCCTGAAAAAAAGTCCCGGACCCTTTTTTTCAGGCGACATTGGCGTTCGGCCATAGACATCAATGGAGAGAATTTGTTAAAAAAAAAAAAATGAATCGAATCGCAGCAAGTAAAGCCGCGTACGCGGCGTTTACTTGTCGCCTAGATGTGAATGCAGCCTTACAGCGTTCATGAAGAGCCTGCAGGGCAGGTGTGACTACTTCTCATTGTGCCTCCAAATCCTCCACTCTGCCCCCAATGTGTGCTGTGTCAGCCTGCAACGCTTCAATGTCCTGCCTTAGGGCCTTCTCCAACCTGTTGGCAAACAGTTCTAGGTCAGCTTTTGTGGGGAGAGCAAGGCTATTGGCTCTGAGATCTATGTCCCCCATTACTTGTCCCATCATTGTGAGGGATACTGAGCTGGTGGGTGAGGCAGGGGGAGGAAGTGAGGGAGAAGGCAGCTGCGGTAATAGGATAGGGAAGGCCGCGTGTGGCCTGGTACTTGCCCGTCAGTGCCATCTTGGGAGTCTCCAAAACGGCGTGGCCCTGCTCAGTAAAGTAAAGATCAGGGAACCGGATTAGTGTCGGGAGGTCTGCTGAGGCTGCGGAGATGTCCGCTGTTTAGGAGGCATAGTGTGGAGCAAATTGGTCCCCCTGGAAATGCTGCTGCAGGTGGGTAGACGGAGCTTCTCAGCCACACGTTTTCACACTCTCATGCAGTGGCCACGCCCCTATTTAATATGCTCTTAAAGCAGTGGTTCTCAACCTGGGGGCGGGACCCCCTCGGGTGTCAAATTAAATGCCAGGGGTCACGAATTCTGGGCTGTTCCAAAAGCCTGCACTGCTCTCCCAGCCTTTTTGCCCACTCAGCCTCTTCACAGGCGTCCATTCAGTTCATGGCATGGCTGGGGGGCAGAGACTAGAGGTCAGCTGACTGGTGATGAATGTGAAGTGGGAGGGGCTGGAGGAGACCCTATCTCCTGATTTCGCTTTAGGTGTCACTGCTACGAGACACCACACAGGGGTTTTAATATTGTACAAGCGGAAGGAACTCGGGGAGCTTTAAACGTTAATGGGTTACGGGCGCAAATTACTTGTCTTGGTTGCTCACAACCCATGCTACGATTTTCTTTTTTTTACTGTTAGGGGTCCCCACAACCTGGGAAATTTTATTAAGGGGTCACGGCACTAGGAAGTTTGAGAACCACTGTCTTAAAGCAAACCACCTCTCCTCCGTTTTCCTTGTTCTTAAGATTTTATCCAAATGTATGCCTTTCGTGTCCTTGTATTCCCCTTTATGTTTCCTATTTGTGTGATTTATACTGACCTGTGATCACTGTTTCCTAAATTGCCCTGTATTTCCACATCCGTGATCATGTCTGTGTTTTTGGTAATCAGTAGATCCAGTAACACTTTATTTCTAGTTGGGGCGTCTACCATCTGACCCATGAAATTGGAACTGGTGAGCCTTAGACAAATGCCTGGTTACCTCTGCCCAGTCTATGTCTAGATAATTAAAATCCCCCATTATGATAACATTTCCCATCCTTGCTGCTTATCCAAATTGTGATAGGAGATCGGTCTCCCCCCTCCTCCCTCAGGTTAGGGGGCCTATAGCATACTCGCAGTATCTTCCCCTATTTTCATGCCTTTGGAGTTCTACCCATAAGGATTCCACCTTCTCCCTAGCTCCATTAGGCAGTAATCAGCCAACTATTGCCCTGTAACTCTATCCATACTTAGATACTTAGGTACTACTTCTCTAGCAAAGCAAAAGTACAGTCGTGTATACATTGCCAAAGCTGGTCCAATATTGATTAGGTGACCTAACTAACAGATTTAAGGATCATTGGCCAACAGACTGCACTCCATATTTTACGCGGTTTCAAAACCCCTAAAAAAAAACTACCCCGGACTCGCACCTTGCCCTTTGGCTCTTTTTTACCAGCTTTGTGTAGCAAGGTTGCCGACACACGATCACAGTCCGGGACTCATACCTCCTCTGCCAAGTGAGCTGCTTCCGGGATCGGAGGCTGCTGCTACCACCACCTTTTACTTACCCCTATCTCCCCTCTCACTGAACGGTGAGTCTACTGAACGGTCGGTCTACCACCACCCCTGGTGTCACCCCTCTGGTGGGTGTCACCTGGGTGCAGTCTGCACCCCTGTAGTGACATCACTGCTCATAGTGTCCTTCCCGCCTAGGGGTGGCACTGCCCCCTGAGAAAAACCACCCATGGTAAACACCTTTTTGCCTTGCAGTAGATATGCTCCCAAGAAGAACTATACATCAAACTCATTATCAGCCGTGTTACTGCAGATGCCATATTTTGCCATATTTTACTGAGAGCTTGGCATTAACCAGTTTGGCTCCCGAGGAATTTGTTGCATACATGTAAAAAATATAAATTTTATGAAAGCAGAGACCCTATAGATTAAAAAGGTGATAGTTTCACATAATATTTGCGCAAATTGTTTATTAAATGCAAATTTTCTGTAAAAATATATAATAAAATGAACCAGACCATGCCATATAATACCCATTTTTGATTAAAATATAAAAGATGAGGTTGTATAGAGTAAATGGATATCAAACATTCCATGTCTTAAAATTGTGTGCTCCCACGATATCGCCAAAAACGATGGTGCCGCTAGTTAACGATATATGTATATGTAAACCATGGTTGCCGTGAACGTCAGAGTGAGAACTATAATTATAACACAAGTGTGCTATAATAATTGTTCTCACTCTGACGTTCACGGCAACCATAGTTTACATATATTTACGCACCCTGGGCTTTTGTTTGCAAAGATGTGCGAGGCAACAGGGGTTTTGTCAATTTTTTTTTACGCTTTAATATATTTTATTATAGTTTTAGAATTTAACCACTCCGCACGCCCACCGTCAAATGACGGCGGAGTGGTGTGGCTCTCGTCTGGGACGCTGTCATATGTCTGTCTGTGGACAAACAGACCGTCTCAAGACCATGTGTGCACAGATGCCTCTTTAGCACCTAGCTTGCTAAGGAGGCACTTGAAGGTTGGAGGAGCAAACAGCACTGGCGGGGGACTGCCAAAGAGGAGGTAAGGGACGGTTCTATGGAATATCATTGCAGAAAGCAGGTGAGCATTACCTCTTTTTTTATTTAAGTTAAAAAAAATATATATCATTTACCATTACTACTTTAAGGGTAACTTGACACTAAGTGCTTTGCAAGCCCTGATGCTCTAGTTGAAATTACCTCACTTATTTTAACATCAATAAAGAAAGGTTATAGCTGATAATTTTGATTATTTTTCCAAAATGTTATAAAAGCAATTAAATGAACATAAAAAGGAAGTATTTTTAATTTATTAAATGCATTAATTGGATATTATTATCCACCTCTCTGACTGAGACAGGTAGTTTTTCAAATTATCGCTATTGTGACAGTGCGATGAGCTGCCATTATGTGAATTTAGGTAATCATTGATGAAATGACACAGGATTCAAAGTGGGGGAGCCCGAGGTGCTGGGAGAGCCCTACCTGGAGGCCAGGAGTGGGCCTGTACAGTGAAGTGCTGTTATAATAATGTTGTGAGTCTTTGTGGTTTTTTAACCTGGTCCTGCAGCTCTATTCATTCTGCCACAGAAAGATCTGAGTCTCTGCAACATGTACTTTGTTTAGTGCTTCTGCCCCTTGGGCACTTTAGCTCCACCTGTCTTCCAGCTGTAGTCTGCGTTTAGATCAGCTTTGAAATAGCTGGACTTGCTATTCTCTGGGCTTGTTTGTGTAGATTGATTCCCTGGGTGTATGCTTTCCTGCTGAACTACTGGATTTCTGGACTTTTGCCTAATTCTCTGACTATGCTTTTGCCTGAAGATTCTGCAATCCTCTGCCAGTCTGTGTATGACCCCTGCCTGCCTCGGACAACTGTTTTGGATCCTAATTTTGTACCATGCTGCCAAGACTTGTTGCTGACCTGGTCTGCCTGATTACGCTGATGCCTACACCCTCAGCCAGAGCTCCAATTTGTACTAAACCTTACAACAGGTACCTTACAAATAGGTTGAACGAGCCTGAAGAATCTGTGGTCTGGAAGACCAACGTCCCATTTCGGTATTCTAGTGCCGCTAGATACAGTGTACAGGCAGAGCAAATGGTGCCAGATCAAGTTATATTTTATCATTAAATAAAGTGTTATACAGTGTTATACAGTATAACAGTATGCTTTTAAAGTTCCTACTTTACCTTTAACATCTGTCTGTGAAGCAAAGTGAGGAGATCAAATACCAGCTTGAAGAATGGTGGGGATCTCATAATTAGAAAAGTGTTTTAAGCTCATTAGTAACATATTGAGTTGGTAAGTGCCTAACTGGAAGGGAATGGTGTGTTCACTAGTCATGTGGTGTTTGGAGGTTCACATGACTTGATATAAAGGAAGAAAAAGCTTTATTTCTTTATCGTACATCACGGGACACAGAGAAGCATAGTAATTACTATGTGGGTTATAGAGTACCTTCAGGTGATGGACACTGGCACGCCCTTAAGGCAGGAAGTTCCCTCCCCTATATAACCCCTCCCATACCGGGAGTACCTCAGTTTTTTCGCCAGTGTCTAAGGTGTTGGTCACGAGTGAACATGTGCTCCAAGGAGCTCCACTGGAGGGATCCATACTGGATGTAAAAAGCCTCCATAAATCCGGATCCGTCCAAAGCGCTTCATAGCCAAAGTGGACGGTACCCGGGCCCCGGTTGAGAAGAACGGGGTTTTGCCTGTGTAGCGCTGACCCCCGAAGGAGCGGCTGATTGTAAATTTGGGCCTGTACTCTGCCTTGACACCCCCGAGTATTTTTGGTCTCACTCCCCTTGACACAGCTGTGGTGCAATACAGATATACAGCTTCGGTGTTGAAGGGGAAAGTAATCATACACAGGCTGTGCTGAAACAACAGTTAGTTTTACTGAAATAGATTCTGTACTTAACCATGAGAACACATTTGGTGGGCAACAAATATTACAGGAAATTATAGGCAGCAATCCCCTAATGTCCTCCCCTATCAGCAGGACTTTGGCGTCTCCAAGTGGGACTAGCGCGCAGGCCACAACTCAACACTGCACACCTTCCCACTTCCAGCACACCATACAAAAATCAGTAAACACGCTATGCAACGTACAACATCTAACAAGAATAAGATCACAGCGTGTAATGGACTTAATGTTCCCACCTCAGACAGTGTCTGGTGAATGGTAGCAGTACTGCAAGGCCTTGCAATGAGAACAGTCTAGTCTCTGATCTTCTTTTCTTCTGCTAGCAATTTAAGAGAAAGATTTGTAATCCAAGGGCTCTCTGGTTAATGAGTGGTGTGAAATAAACTGAAACTGTAGTCTAACTGTGAGAGGTACCTGTACACTCTCTCCTGGGAGCACAACTCCAATGACCGGCACCAACAGTTGGTTTAGGCTTGAGGCCTTTGCACGTGTGGCTTTATGGCCCACGCGACAGCGTGGAACTATCAGTCCCAGCAACACTACCAAGGCAGCCTAGATGTGTGTCAAACAGTATAAGACTTTGGGCATGAGCCCTCTCACCACACGAGGTCCAGGCGAATGGATGCCTTCACTCCTCACGGTCTCAGTCCGGTCTCTAGCAATCATCCGGTTGTCTGATTCTCCTCCAGAGCCGATCGGAAGTCCTCCGTCACCCTTCTTGAGATCGATGGCTTGCTTCTGCCGAAAGTAGGCCGGAATTCCGTAGATCGCACCGAAAGAGGGAGAGAGAGAGAGCTCCTCCAGGGCGTATGTCCCAGGAACCAGAGAGAGCTAAAAATGGCCACCACCCAACCTTTTATCACCTTCCCAGCATGCCTTGCAGCCCCGAGTGTTCATGGGTAAGTCCTTCACATCACTCCTCCCATGCTTCTTGGAAAAACAAAAGATGGTGCAGTCCATTCCACATTTTCACCACTAGATGGTGACAAACACCTATTTACAACACCAGTCCATAGAATAACATTGTAAAACATCAATATGTCTTTGGAGAGGCAAAAACTGTCCCCGCTACATACTCCCCCTGCTTTGATTCTTTGGTCCCCAAAGACATTCAAAATATTTGGCTCTGTTACACATTTTTGCCTCTATGCGGCTGCACAACACTGACAGAGGAGCCTCCCACCAATTCTCATATGATGGGGAGCTGTTCTGTGCACTCACAGGTGACACCATGGTGCCTAGTACAGATGTGTCAAGGGGTGAGTTGGGGTTTTCTCCTTCTGAATTGACAGTAGAGAGACCAGGCATTTCAGGATTTCTTTTAGCAGTAAACTGAGCCTGGTCAGAGCTTTCACCCAGCACATCATAAGTCAGTCTTTTGGGTGCATGAATCTCTCTTCTAACCCTTTGTCTCTTGGGAGTAGGTACTATCTCCTCTCTCACTTCACACTCTTGTACTTCAGTGTCAAAGGGTGGGTGATCTTCAGAGTTTTCATTTTGTGGCACAAATTCTGGGGCTTCTGGTCTCAGAATTACAGTGTCCTTTTCCTGTCTGTGAGGTGAACAGTGTGCATCAACTCCTGGCACTTCAGGTGGCCACAACCAGCTTATCTCCATCCACTCCTCCTCCTCACTACCTCCTGTGGCCAGGGATCCCGATTGGGACCTAGTTACAGGTCTAGGCGCAGCCATAGGCGATAGTTCCCATTGTGGAGTTTTTCTGACTGCTTCTGTTAAAGGCAGAAGGTGATTCCGGTGCCATATTTTTAATGGTCCTGTACTCCCTTCTGGTCTGATCTGATATACCGGCAGTCCTGGGAGACGTTTGCATATGATGTATGGCTGTGACTTCCAGCGATCAGCCAGTTTGTGTTTGCCTGGTATACCCAGGTTCCTCAACAAGACTCGGTCACCGGGTTGTAGGTCTTGAATCCGTACCTTGAGGTCAAAATTCCTCTTATTTCTACTTCCTCTTGCGTCCGATGTGGCTTGGGCCTTTTCATATGCAGCCTTCAAACTTTTACGCAATCTGTCTACATACCCTCGGTGAGAGGCTTCCGAGGTGTGGTCCAGAGAGGTTCCAAAAGCCAAATCCACCGGTAGTCGGGCTTCTCGTCCAAACATCAGACGATAGGGTGAATACCCTGTAGCATCACTTACGGTACTATTGTAGGCATGTACCATGGCTGTGATGTGTTTACTCCACTGTTGTTTTTGTTCAGCAGCCAACGTTCCTAACATATTAAGGAGGGTTCTGTTAAACCTTTCCGGTTGAGGGTCCCCTTGTGGGTGATAGGGAGTAGTCCTGGACTTCCTTATGTCTAGTAGATCCAGCAGTTGTCTAATGAGGGTGCTCTCGAAATCTCTCCCCTGGTCTTCAAGGGGTTCATCTCAGCTGTTCTCTATGAGACTTGAGATTACAGGACAGAGCAGGTCAGGTGACTTGCACCTAGTCCATAAATGCTCAAGTCCACTTCACCCATCCTGGCTGACGGTGGACACAGAGAGTACTTATGCACAAACTTTCAGTATTAGTGCTGGTTGTTGGACAGTGACACTTGCTTAAGGCGCATAGTGGGCTCTGCACCTTGCCGACCATCAAATAGCAGCGTCAGTGCTGGTCTATAGGTCCGCAAGTACCTGCACCTGTTGTGAGTAACTCAGCTTTATTATGGCTAAAGGCTCAGGGACTAGAAGTACAAAGAGATCTAAGGGATCGCCATCAGGCTCAGAGGATCTCGGGCATGCTCCTGCGGCTAGTTCCTCTCCTAATAAGTTGGAGGAGGCCCAGGGTGAACCATCAGGGCTGTCAGGTGCCTCATCTGCCCTTGTCCCGCCTGCTCCAGTTTTTGTGACACAGGAGGCTTTGGCCTCAGCCATGGGTGGTCTGGAGCAGAAATTAGCGACCTTGATTGCATCCTCTCTCTCAAGAGAAAAACGCACAAGGTCTCCCTCTCCCTCTGCAGAGTTCCTCAGCACGGAACAACTATCCTCAGAAGAGGTTGATTTACCCTCTGGGGACCAGGCAGAGGGTCATTCAGAGGTCTCGGACTCTGAGGATTCCACCCTGGGGGAACCATTTTCGGCGTCCGAGAAATTGTGGGTCCAGTCCCTCACGGAGATGGTCCGTTCGGCCTTCAAGTTGCCCCTTTTAGAGCCAGCATCAAGTTCAGTCTCTTCTTTAGGATCTTTAAAAGCTCCTCAAGCTAACTTTTCCTTCCCGGTTCATCCCCTACTGGAAGGACTTATCTACAAGGATTGGGAACATCCAGATAGATTTTTTCTTCCTCCTAAGAAGTTTTCGGTTTTATACCCAATGGGGGAACAATTCACTAAAAAGTGGGGTATCCCCACAGTGGACGCAGCCGTGTCCTGCGTAAACAAAACCTTGACCTGTCCAGTGGACAACGTTCAGGTATTTAAAGACCCGACAGACAAGAGATTAGAGACGCTGTTAAAGACTTCGTTTTCTACAGCTAGAGGGGTAGTCCAGCCTGCTATTGCAGCTATTGGTGTTTGCCAAGCCTTAAAAGACCAATTGAAAGGGGTCTTGAAGGATATCCCAGCTCAACAGGCTCAGGAATTGGCTGACTTTCCTAAGGCATTATGCTTTGCCATAGATGCTATCAAGGACTCTATACAACAGTCCTCCCGTCTCACTCTCTCTTTGGTTCATATGCGCAGATTACTCTGGTTAAAGAACTGGTCGGCTGAAACCCTGTGTAAAAAGTTACTGGCAGGGTTTCCCTTTCATGGAGAGCGTTTATTTGGGGAAGATCTGGATGCATACATTCAGAAAATTTCCAGTGGCAAGAGCACACTGCTACCAGTGAAGAAAAGGTTTCAGGGTCCTCCCTCCTTTAAAAAATCCTCCTCTCCGATCCCTAGTGCTTCCGCTACCAGGCAGTTCCGACGGCCTCCCGGTCGGTTTAATGCGGGTGGGAAACCGCAGGGCCAGCCTCAGGCTTCCAAAAAGCCTTGGGGCCGTAAACCGTCCAAGCCGGCCTCTAAGTCAGCATTATGAAGGTTCACCCCCACTCAGCAGGGTGGGGGGAAGACTTCAGCTGTTTGCGGAGGCTTGGCAAGGGAGGATCCAAGACAATTGGGTTCTCACTACGGTTTCCGAGGGCTACAAGCTGGAGTTGAGCGAGTTTCCTCCACCTCGCTTCTTGGCCTCAAGCGTCCCGAAAGATCCGGGAAAAAGAAGGTCCCTGGCATTGGCCTTGGATCATCTATTATCCCAAGGGGTAATCGAGGAACTGTCACCGGAAGAACAAGGTTTGGGGTTTTATTCAAATCTTTTTACCGTCCCCAAACCAAACGGAGATGTAAGGCCCATTCTGGACCTCAAGGCCTTAAACAAGTTCCTAAAGGTCCAGTCTTTCCGGATAGAATCAATCCGGTCGGTGGTTGCCTCCTTACAAGGAGGAGAGCTTTTGGCGTCCATCGATATAAAGGACGCATACTTACACATTCCCATCTTCCTCAACCATCAGAAGCTGTTGCGCTTCACGGTAAATCAGCGCCACTTTCAGTTTGTGGCCTTGCCTTTTGGTCTGGCCACCGCACCTCGTGTTTTCACGAAAGTACTGGCCCCACTCTTAGCCGATCTAAGGTCTCAAGGCATCTCTATAATAGCCTACCTAGACGATCTGTTGTTGGTAGACCGTTCAGTTGCCGGTCTAAACTCAGCAGTGCACAGAACCGTGGAATTCCTAGAATCCATGGGTTGGGTTCTCAACCTAAACAAGTCGGCCTTAGTGCCGGTGTAAAGGCTCGAGTATTTGGGTCTACTCATAGACACAGACCAAAGAAAGATTTTTCTTCCCCAGAGAAAGATCGATGCTTTAAGGGAACTAGTTCAGCTAGTCAAGTCAAGGCGTCTGTCCTCTATTCGCCTTTGTATGTGGCTACTGGGGAAGATGGTAGCCTCTTTCGAGGCCGTCCCATTCGCTCAGTTCCACTCAAGGGGACTTCAACACGCCATCTTGTCTGCCTGGAACAAAAAGGTTCAGGCCTTAGACCTCCCTTTGTCCCTCTCCCGGACAGTTCGGCAGAGCCTTTGTTGGTGGCTGGTTCCCCAGAACTTACTAAGAGGGAAGTCCTTTGTTCCCATCTCTTGGCAGGTTGTGACCACAGATGCCAGTCTTCTGGGCTGGGGTGCAGTCCTGGAGGGCCTGTCTCTCCAGGGAAGGTGGTCAATCCCCGAAAGGTCATTACCTATCAATCTGCTAGAGATTCGGGCAGTCCATCTAGCCCTATCAGCTTGGACGGACAAGTTGAGGGGTCTCCCAGTCAGAATTCAGTCCGACAATGCCACGGCTATGGCCTACATAAGTCACCAGGGGGGCACAAGGAGTCGTGCAGCCCAAGGAGAGGTGAATCAAATTCTGACCTGGGCGGAGAAATATGTCCCCTGCATATCTGCGGTTTTTATTCCGGGGATAGACAATTGGCAGGCAGACTACCTAAGCCGCCAACAGTTGCTCCCAGGGGAGTGGACTCTTCACCCCGACATCTTCCAGGCCATTTGTCAGAGGTGGGGAACACCAGATGTGGACCTCTTTGCATCGAGGTTCAATGCGAGGGTGAACAACTTTCTGTCCCGGACAAGGGATCCACTCGCTTGCGGCACGGATGCGCTGGTGTTTCCATGGGACCAATTCTCCCTGATGTATGCGTTTCCTCCACTGCAATTAGTACCCCGCCTCCTTCGCAGGATAAGGTCGGAAGAGAAACCCGTGATTCTGGTCGCTCTGGCTTGGCCCAGAAGGGCCTGGTACTCAGAGGTCATAAGGATGTCCGTGGGGCGTCCATGGACCCTTCCGCTTCATCCAGACCTACTGTCTCAGGGGCCGGTATTCCACCCTTCCTTACCGTCTCTGAATTTAACGGTCTGGCTGTTGAGTCCCATATCCTAAAAAGGAGGGGTCTCTCTAAGTCAGTATTGTCTACTTTAATTAATGCCAGAAAGCCAGCTTCCCGGCTTATTTATTACAGAGTTTGGAAATCTTATGTGGCCTGGTGCGAAACCAGAGGGTGGCACCCCCGGAGGTATCTCATTGGCAGAATTCTAGATTTTCTGCAGATGGAGGCAGACATGAAGTTGGCTCTAAGCACCATTAAGGGCCAGATCTCGGCCTTGTCATAATTGTTTCAAAGGCCACTAGCTACACATTCTCTGGTCAAAACCTTTTTTACAGGGTGTGATCCGGGTTAATCCTCCAGTCAAAACCCCCTTGTGTCCATGTGATCTGAATCTGGTTCTTTCTGCCTTGCAGAAGCAACCTTTTGAGCCTTTGGCTCACATTCCATTGGTCCTTCTAACCAGGAAGGTGTTTTTTTTGATAGCCATAACCTCTGCTAGGAGGGTATCGGAGTTGGCGGCCTTATCATGTAGGGAACCATACCTTATTTTCCATAAGGACAGAGTGGTCCTACGGCCTCACCCGGCGTTCCTTCCGAAAGTTGTTTCTAACTTTCATCTGAATCAGGATCTAGTTCTCCCTCCTTTTTTCTCAGAACCTAGTTCTGCAAGGGAGAAGTCTTTGCACACGCTAGACGTGCATAGGGCAGTTAAGATCTACCTTAGGGCTACTGCTCAGGTCCGGAAGACGGACATTTTGTTTATCCTGCCAGAAGGTCCCAGATGTGGACAGGCAGCATCAAAATCCACTATCTCCAAATGGATTAGACAGGTCATTACTCAAGCCTATGGCTTGAGGGGTAAGGTTCCCCCGTTTAAGGTTAAAGCACATTCCACTAGATCGGTGGGTACTTCCTGGGCAGTGCATCATCAAGCCTCCATGGCTCAGGTCTGCAAGGCCGCGACGTGGTCGTCTGTCCATACTTTCACAAAGTTTTACCAATTGGACATAAGGAAAAATGAGGAAAGCGTCTTTGGGCGCAGTGTGCTGCAGGCTGCAGTTTGATTCCTCATGTCTGATGGCGCCCGGCTTAATATTTTTTGGGGTCTCCCTCCCCTCATTAGCATTGCTTTGGGATGTCCCACATAGTAATTACTATGCTTCTCTGTGTCCCGTGATGTACGATAAAGAAAATAGGATTTTTATAGCGGCTTACCTGTAAAATCCTTTTCTTGGAGTACATCACGGGACACAGAGCTCCCGCCCCTCTAATTGGGGAATTTGGGACACTTATTGCTTGCTACAAAACTGAGGTACTCCCGGTATGGGAGGGGTTATATAGGGGAGGGAACTTTTTGCCTTAAGGGCGTGCCAGTGTCCATCACCTGAAGGTACTCTATAACCCACATAGTAATTACTATGCTTCTCTGTGTCCCGTGATGTACTCCAAGAAAAGGATTTTACAGGTAAGCCACTATAAAAATCCTATTTTTTCATCAGTTCATGTGTGATGACATGTTTTTTTTTTTTATATATATCATTTTTTTGTTATTGGCTAATGTTTGTTGACCTTATTTAATCACAACGTTTCCTCAAATTGTGATTTCTATTCTAATAAAAGAGCCCTTTTGCACTATGGCAGTGAGGGCTTCTGCGGTAAAGCGCCACTATTTTTTATCTAGCGGGCAAAAGAGGATAAAAACTGCTGCACTACCCATTAAATTCAATAGGAATGTGCGCTGCAGGAGTAGTGTATTCACCTCTCTTACAGCACCTCAAAGATGCGACTAGCCCGATTTTTTTATTTTTTTTACCGTCCTGCCAGCATACCACTCCAGTGTGAAAGGAGCTGTGGAGCTGTTTTTTCACGGTGCTTTGCAGGCACGATTTTTAGCGTTATAGTGCCTGCAAAGCGCCTCACATATAGAGCAAAGATTTTTTTTCTGTAGTTCGGAGTTTACTACTTTGGTTTACTATTTCTATTACAATGCTGATATGCTGTGACCATAGAACTCCTTTAGTGTTGAACCAGACAGTGGTGAACACAGGCAACGTAGGTAATGGTACAGTGGTGGCCCGTCCATAGGGGACGTACAGGCGCCGCCCCCCTGTCCATGCTTCCGACCCCCTAATCTACATGCAGGACGCCAGACGCATGGATTTCAATGGAGTTTCTTTTTTTTTTTAAGCACATGATTAGAGCCTGAAGCTCTAATTGTCTTCAAAAAAGGGTGAGCTCAGGGCTCAGAGCCCACCTACTTGTGTGACAATAGCAAAATAATATTTGCTTTTGTCCTCCTGATTCTCCTTCCAGACATTCAGGAAGCAGTTCCTGAGACCTGATTAACCTGGGAGTCTTAGGACTCCCAGGCAATCGGGTCTCAGTCAGAACCCACTTTCTGTTTGACATGGAGGAGAAGTGATTGCCCCAGAGCGAGGAGATGCAGCCCAGATCCACGTCTGCCTGATCTGTCTCCTTCCTAAGGTAAGAGGGCCTCTGATCGCCGCTGCATTCCTGTCCATTTCCCGCCGAGGGAAGGGGATCGCCTTATTCCTGTCCGTCTCCTGTGGGGTGTTGGCGTTGGTTTGCCACCCCCCCAAAAAAAAATATTGATCCCCTAGCCACCACTGTATTGGTAGGTGGGGTTTGCCATATTGAGTAAATCCCTCACTTTATCCTGAATACTTAAAGGGACACATTCCCTTTCAGCCAAAAAAGCAACAAGGAAAGGGGGAAAACAGCAAGCTGTAGGTTGATGGAGCACTGTAGTGCATAAAAAAAGGCACTTGCACTGTTTTTTGCAACTCTGCTAATGACAATGCATGTCATGTACCTGCATGAACATTGGAGCCGCCATTCTAATTGAATGGTAGGTAAACTCATTGCATACTGTATATACCCTAACCATTGCAGTAAAATGCAGGTTACCACAAAACATAGGTGTTCTCTTACAGGGTTCTCCCTTCATCAAACAGAAAATACAGCACTCGTTTGCCAAAGAAAAGAAAAGAGTGTTTGCATACATATTCCTGTGTGAGTGTTATGGTGAAAAAAGTGCAGTGTGACTCTCATATTTGATGTCCTGCATTGAAAACAAGGTGCTAAGCTTTAGGCTTCAATTCTTATATGTTTGAGCTAAGTCATTTTTAAAGATTAACACCTAGTAGTGAATCAAGGCCAATGGCTTTATTACAATCCCTTTCAACATTTCTATACATAGTTTGAAAAGCATTTTAGTTCAAATTTCATGTTAAAAGGCTATAAAACTCCATCAACCTCTTTTCCTCTCTGCTTTACAAAAATAACTGTGTAACTAGTCTGAGACAAATTTTAAATCACATTGAAGTGATTACATGTATTACAAGCTCAGAATTGGAATCTAAGTTAATGTTTGTATTTTCTTTAGTGGGATTTTAACTTGTTTAGTGCATAAGCATGATTGCTAGATATCGGAAGCCACACAAAGATTTTGTATAAAGGCTCATGCCTGGGCAGGGGGTTCTGCATGGCTTTGAGTATGCTGGATATATGCTGCATTAAGAGTGTAAAGAAATGCAGATCTTTGCTCCAGTGTGAGTGCTTTGGGTGGTGGCTAGAGATACTGAGCATTTGGGGTCCCAGCGCTTAGTAGTATTTTCAGTTTGAATGCTTTACAGTGTCTGATAGGTTTGATTTTTGTTTAATAACTATTTATTGCAAAACAATTAGTACATACAAAGCATATGGACAGTTTACCCTGTGCACTTTTAAAATACACGGTGGAAGGTATCAAGAATCACAAGAGATGAAGCAAAAATAGTATGTAATAAGAAAAGAAAGCGGTACAGGAAAAATTAAATCCCCCAAGAACCAGCAGGATCACTGAATCTAAAGACATCTTAGGAAACTTAGGACGGTGCCTGGGTTTGGGTAAAAAAAAACAAAAAAACAGAAGTATAAAAAAGTACTTCACTGTTTAGAAAAGAGGAGGAGAAAGGCTGGAGACTATAGTGGGGGGAAAAAAAGGGGAGAGGGGAAGAAAATGGTTATGTATGGTAAGGGGGCATAAAAGCTGAAATCAGGTGGATTAGACTTTGGTTACATGACTTAAAGTGATTGGAAAGCTACTTTTTTAAATAACATGTCATACTTGCCTCCACTGTGCAGCTCCTCCCTGTTTCAAATAAGCTCTTTTCTGAGGGGTTACCTTGTGGGCACGCTCCAGAGTCCAGCATTTGCGGCCACAGACACGAATGCCGGACTTGGCCCCGCGTCATTGGATTAGATTGACAGGAGTGGTAGCCAATGGCTGGGCTGCTATAAATCTAGCCAGTCAAGAGCCGGGACCCCGTTGAGAGAGAGACAGTGCATCCCCGCGGAGGAGATAAATGGGCTCAGGTAAGTAAAATGGGGGGGCTGGGGGGCCAGTGATGGCCAGGTGTTTTTTCACCTCAATGCATAGGATGCATTAGGGTGAAAAACATGAGCGTTTACAACCCCTTTAACATAGAAGAGTCCATTAGTAACTGTACAGTAAAGGTGTATGCCTGTAGAAAATGTAAATTGGAACAAGTCAGCATATATTTTGGAGTGCCGCCCTTATAATTCCCCTTCAAGGGAAAATGTTAAATCCTCTAAGAGGCAAATATCATCCACTTTAAGTAGCCATTGCAACAAAAGATGGAGTTGTTGGTTGGCCCCACAGGGTGGAAATGAGGGACATTTAGAAAATGATGGGTGATCGTTTGTTTATACAGGCTGACTGGTCCAGGTATTGGAAGGTATGCCATGACACAGGATCAGGTTTATAAGTTTTAATCCTCCTTGCCAAAATGAATGAGTTAACGGGCATTCACACCAAACATGAGCATGGGTGAATATATTTCCAGTTTCTCCAGCATGTAGGAGAGTGGGAGGGAAACATGGTGTGGAGCTTTGTGGGTGTATAGTGCCATCAGGTGAAGAGCTTATAAGGAGTTTATATTTAGTTTCCGACACTTTAGATGATAAAGAGCAGTTGCACAATTTTGTTTTTTTGTGTATCAGTGAGGGAAGAATGAAGGTCAGCTTCCCACTTAGTAAGATATTCCAGGGATTGAGGCCACTGCATAGAGAGGAGCATCATGTAGCACTGCTTTCTCGCTTGAAGAGTGCTTCAATAGGGTTTTAATCCTGTAGGTCACAAAGTGGACATGTTAAGGAACATAGAAATTGCATTAGCAGGGTATATCTCCATTTGTCCATGAAGGGAGCTGTCCTGGTGCCAAAATGGATTGTAGCGGTTTAATAGATTGGTTGTGGAGAACATCGTGTAGAAGAAGGGGGCCGTAACCCTAACCGCTAAGCTCTAACCCTAACCCTAAAAATTTACTATGTTGCTGTAAATACAAAACTATGCAACAACTAGTTATAAGTATCTATCCTTTACTGTAACTTGTAATACTTATATATAAGTTATTGCATCTCTATTAACATGCATGAGTCCTGTATCTGCTACTGTATATCAGGCCGAAGTGTGCTCTAGGCCTGAGGCTAATCGTTAGTCAATGAGACAGACACCTTTGAAATTAAACAGTTATATTTATTCTAACAAAAAGCGTCCATTGTATAGTAAACAAAGCTGTAGCATAGAATTCCTATTGCACAATATACAATCACTAACAAATTGCCTATGGCCTATTACAATATGGGCAAATAAGATAGAAAGATACTCAAGTTCGGTCCCTCCTGAATGGCTCCTGATGGGTTAAGAGAGAGCTTAGGCCTTGGCCTTGACCACATGGCTAAGGCCAAAATACTGGCCAGGCTTCCATGCGGCCTAGTCCATGTGGTCTCAGCATAGGCCTTCAGATGATAGGCTCACTCCAGCATTCAAGCGAATAGAGAGAGGAAAGTTCTCTTCCAAACTCCTTTTACCAAACCTCACTCATTAAACATTTGCAACGCCTCCCATGTTGCCTGCCCATCTGATGTTCAACCAATCGTTGCATTTTATGACTCCCATCCTTGTTCATTCCCTACCTAGCCACTGGGATTCCTTTGATCCTTGTAAGCATGTTTACCTAATCAAAGTCCTTTGTCTGTGGAGACTGCCTAACAGATGTTTTTGTTTCCTGGACCCATTGAAGTTAGTGTAAGGAGTGTAAGAGATTGCACACCTGTGGGGGTCATAATTCAGACATTTATGTTATTTCCAACATATGTGTAAGAAAATAAATTACTGCACATCCAGGAATTCCAATTGCCTTTTATTGTTCAAAGTAATAACACCAAAGACACCAACACGAGGTCACGTAGACACGTTTCACACAAACATCTTAATGATTAAGCACAAGATGTTTACCATGGAGGAAGGTTGGGGTTGGCACCCTACGAGATATTCCACCTCAGGTTATAATCATACACCTGGAGCAGCTGCATTTTTTCTTTGTATACTAAGAATTTCTTCGAATTCAGATTTTTCAAATTTTAGAATTTCGAAACCCTAAGCCCTAACCCTAAGCTCTAACCCCAACACCCTAACCCTAAAGCCGCGTACACACAATCGGTCAAAACCGATGAAAACGGACTGAAGGTCCGTTTCATCGGTCCAAACCGATCGTGTGTAGGCGCTATCGGTCAGTTATCCTTCGGTCCAAAAAAAATAGAACTTGCTTTAAAATTGAACCGATGGACACCTGACCGATGGGTCAAAACCAATCGTTAGTATGCAAAAGCATCGGTTAAAAGGCCACGCATGCTCAGAATCTAGTCGACGCATGCTTGGAAGCATTGAACTTCGTTTTTTTCAGCACGTCCTTGTGTTAAAACACGTAAACGTCACCGCGTTCTAACAGGATCGTTTTTTTAACTACTCGAGATCCGCGCTACAGCTGAATGACGGCTCTAACGCAGATCTAAATAGTCAACAAGCCGTCAATTGACGGCTTGTCACTAGCTGCTTCCCGGCGCGCGCTCCAGAGCGCGCTGCGGGGAAACACTGTGTTGCCCGTGTCCCTTGGACACAGGCAATCACAGATCGCCGCGAACGGCCAATCAGAGTGGCCGTTTGCGATGCGATCTGTGCGGCCAATGAGAGATGATCTCATAGATCATCTCTCATTGCCGTTTTACATAGAGACAGCGTTCTGTCTCTGGAGAGCAGGAGACGGATCTGTGTCTCTTGTACATAGAGACACAGATCGGTCACCTCCCCAGTCACCCCCCCTCCCCCCACAGTTAGAACACTATGCAGGGAATACATTTAACCCCTTCCTCACCCCCTAGTGTTAACCCCTTCAATGCCAGTCACATTTATACAGTAATTAGTGCATTTTTATAGCACCGATCGCAGTATAAATGTGAATGACGCCAAAAATGTGTCAAAAGTGTCCGAGGTGTCCGCCATAACGTCGCAGTCCCAATAAAATCGCAGATCGCCGCCATTTCTAGTAAAAAAAATAATAAAAAATAATAATTCTGTCCCCTATTTTGTAGGCACTATAAATTTTGCGCAAACCAGACACTTATTGCGATTTATTTTTTTATTTTTTACCAAAAATATGTAGAAAAATACGCATCGCCCTAAACTGAGAAAAAGAGAAAAAAAAAAGTTTTTTTTTTTTTAATTGGGATATTTATTATAGCAACAAGTAAAAAATATTGTATTCTTTTCAAAATTGTCGCTCTTTTTTGTTTATAGCGCAAAAAATAAAAACCGCAGAGGTAATCAAATACCACCAAAAGAAAGCTCTACTTGTAGGGAAAAAAGGACGTCAATTTTGTTTGGGAGCCACGTCGCACGACCGCGCAATTGTCAGTTAAAGCGACGCAGTGCCGGAAGCTGAAATATCACCTGGGCAGGAGGGGGGTATAAGTGCCCAGTAAGCAAGTGGTTAACCGATGGTGTGTAGGCACATCAGACTATCAGTCAGCTTCATCGGTTAACCAATGACAATGGTCCTTCAGACCGTTCTCATCGGATGGACTGATCGTGTGTACGAGGCTTTAGAAGTTCCTATCTAGGGATGAGCCGAACATACCTGTGTTCGGTTTGCACCAGAACCGTCGAACAGACTGACCGTTCGTGTGAACATTTAGAACCCCATTGAAGTCTATGGGACTCGAAGGTTTGAATTCAAAAACCAATATTCAAGTTAATGTTGGAAAACGTCTTTGAGAACCCGGGTCTTGCCCCAGGGAACATGTATCAATGGAAAAAAGTTTAAAAAAACTGTATTTTTTTCAGGAGCAGGACTCCTGAAAAAGTGACCGTTTTAAAACTTTTTTCCATTGATACATGTTCCCTCGGGCAAGACCCGGGTTCTCAAAGACGTTTTCACAGGCAAGCTATAGACACCCAGCAGGTACAATATTTAAAGGATTTTTTTTTTTTTTTAATTTAAGCATCATTAAAATCACTGCTCCAGGAGCAGTGATTTAATAATGTCTAAATAAAAAAAAAATGAAAAATTCCTTTAAATATTGTACCTGCAGTGCTGGGTGTCTATAGTTTGCCTGTGAAAACATCTTTAAGAACCCGGGTCTTGCCCGAGGGAACATGTATCAATGGAAAGAAGTTTTAAAAACGGTTGTTTTTTCAGGACTCCTTAACCACTTAAGGACCGCCGCACACACTTATACATCCACAGAATGGAACGGCTGGGCACAAGGGCGTATATATACGTCCTCGCCCAGTAGCGGGTCGGGGGTCCGATCAGGACCCCCTCCGCTGCCTGCGGAGTTCCCCCTGGCTCTGGGAGCGATCCGGGACGAGGGGGCGGATGTCCGTTTTTTTCCGCCCCCCGCGATCACTCCCAGCCAATGGGAGCACTCCCCCTACGTGTCACTTCCTCCTCCTGTGTAAACACAGGAGGGGGAAATGATGTAATCTCTCATCGCAGCGGTATTTCCAACCGCTGCTGAGGAGAGATCACATCACAAGTAAGTGTGCACCAACACTACACTGACACACACACACATAGGCACATTAACCCCTTGTGATCACCCCCCCACCCCCCTGTCACAGTGTCACTGAATGCAGTGATCTAATCACTGCATTTAGTGTCAGTGTGACAGGCAGTGTAAAAGTCAGTTAGTGTTAAGTTCAGGGTAGCCCTGTACCCCCCCCCCCCCTAATAAAGTTTAACCCTTAACCCTTTCACTCCCTATTGCCAGTGTCACTAAGCGATCATTTTTCTGATCGCTGTATTAGTGTCGCTAGGTAGCTATTTTTTTTTATTGCAATTTTTTTTTTTACTAAAGACATGTGGCTGAATAAATTTTGGCCTAAATGTTTGACTAAAATTTAGTTTATTTGATTTTTCTTATAACAAAAGTAGAAAATAGTGTTTTTTTTTTCAAAAATGTGGCTCTTTTTGTATATAGAGCAAAAAATAAAAATCGCAGAGGCGATCAAATACCACCAAAAGAAAGCTCTATTTGTGGGGAAAAAAGGACGCAAGTTTTTTTTGGAAGCCACGTCGCACGACCGCACAATTGTCTGTTTAAAGCAACGCAGCGCCGAATTGTAAAAACACCTTGGCTCATTTAGCAGCATATTGGTCCGGGTCTTAAGTGGTTAATAAACAACCGTTTTTTAAAAAAAAAATCCATTCATACATGTTCCCTCGGGCAAGACCCGAGTTCTCAAAGACGTTTTCACAGGCAAACTATAGACACCCAGCAGGTACAATATTTAAAGGAATCTTTCATTTTTTTTTATTTAAACATTATTAAAATCACTGCTCCAGGAGCAGTGATTTTAATGATGCTTAAATTAAAAAAAAAAAAAAAATTAATTTAAATATTGTACCTGCTGTGTGTCTATACCTGTGTCAACGTCTTTAAATAGCACAATCACCTGCCTGCAAGTAAATTAGGAAGAACTGATCTATCTAAGCTATACAGTGTATAAATATATGTACAACTCCTAGGGATGTATATACTGTAAATTAAGCTAAACTGACTAGCCTGTCTGCCTGCTCTATCTAGCTATATAAAAAGACAATCTCTCTGTCTCTCTGACTGCTCTCATTAACAAGCCGGAACACACTACACGAGGCCGCCCAGCAGGCGGCCTTTTATAGTGTGGGGCGTGTGCTAAAGCCCTGAGCCATAATTGGCCAAAGCCACCCAGGCTTTGGCCAATTATGGCTCTTCGTTTTCTGCGCGCTGTGATTAGCCAAGCATGGCATGCGGGACATACAGCATGCTTGGCCAATCATCCGCGTGCAATTTGGCGTGAACGACCGCTTTTGTTTTAATTTCGTTGAACGTACGAAAAGACAATGTTCGAGTCGAACATATATGTTCGTATCGAACGCGAAGCTCATCCCTATTCCTAACTTCGAGTTTCGATTTTTTAAATTCTTGAATTTTCAAATTAACGCTTTTCGCGTTTTCTAACTTCAAATTTTCAAATTTTGGATTTATGAATTTTCAAATTTCCTAACTTCGAATTTCAGCTTTTTGAATTATTGAATTTCCGAAATTTTGAATTTCCAAATTATTCAATTTTTTTTAATTTCAAAATTTCCGAAATGTTTGAATTTTCAAATTTGGAATTTTCAGATTTTATAATTTTTAGATTTTCGAATTTTCAATTTTTGAAAATTCTAAATTTCGAAATGAACTAATTAGTTAAAATTCTTAAAAAAACTAATTTGGAGCTAAACGAATTGCACATGTCTACTGTTCCTTACTTTTAACCTTTCTCCTTCCCCTTGGCATATGTACAGTATGTTCTTTGAAAGTTACTTTTTTTATATTTCTAACACTTGTTATTAAAAAAAAAAAAAAAGTATGTCTGTTTATTCTGGGTTAAGCACATTGAAATAATTTAACACAGTTCTGTGCTTTGTAAGTCTGTCACTAATAACATTTGAGTTTTGTATGCTTGCTGTCACAGTAGGCATCATATTTTTTTTTACTGCTTAAAGTGATATTAAAGTCTCTCTATACCAAACATGTTATACTTACCTGCTCTGTGCAGTGATTTTGGACAGAGAAGCCCAGATCCTTCTCTTCTTTGGGCCCCCGTTGGCACGCCTGGCCCCTCCCTTCTGCCCCCACTGCGATCAGCTTGCTATGAGGGCACCTAAGCCGAGCCACTGCTCTGTGTGGCCATTCAGACACAGAGCTGTGGCTCAGCCCCACCCCCTTCCCCTTTCTCATTGGCTCACTGACTTTGACAGCAGTGGGAGCCGATGGCGAATTGCTGCTTTCTTAGCCAAAGAGGAGGGAGAGTCCTGGACAGTCAAGGCTCTCGTGCAACATCGCTGGATCTAGATGGGGCTCAGATAAGTATTAGGGTGGCTGCTGCACACTGAAGGTTTTTTATCTTAATGCATAGAATGCAATATGTTACAAAAATGTCTCCTTTAGAACTACTTTAAAGTGGGCTGAAAGTCAAAAAATAAAAATTCACAGTCCATTGCAATCTATGGCCAGTCCAACTTAAATAAAAATAATAATAAATGAAAGTGCCCATAGATTTGAAATGATCAACACTTGATTCATCGATAAAGGACGATAATAATATACAGTAGGCACCCCCAGCTGACCATTGTGTGAGGAAGAATTGAAGTGTCACAATTTTCCTGTACAAATGTTCTTGCTAAATGGCACAGTTCTGACATTTCCTCCACACCTGACAGTTATCCTACCTCTTAACGGACCTCAAAATCATCTGATATGCTGCAGCAAAATTGCTACACCACTGAACACACCAGCTTGGTAAGAATTGGGCATGTTTTTATATTTTCATTAAACAGTTTTACACTATGGGAGCTGTTCTTTCTCCTTTTTTATGATATCTGCATTATCCGTTCAACTTCATTGGAATCCCTCATACGCAAGGTGGTGTTACCCAAGCTCATTTGACCTTAGTTTAGGTCAACTTCATTTGGTAAGGAGCCATCCATCCCCACTTGAGGTGTCCCATTGGTGAAGGTGGAACCTACCACAAGGACTTTTTTGAGCACGGAGCACTTTTATATTATTCATGGTCACTATATTTCACTGTATATTGTATATTGTCCTATTTTATTCACTTACTTATTGCACACCTGTTTCGCTGCAGGCGTTGTCATTACTATTGAATTTTTATGCACTTTGCACTATTTATGTTATTATTTGCAATTAAGGATTTATGTTCTATTGGAATAGGTAGTATTTATTTAACTTTCTAGCGCCCCTATTTCATACACACAAGAATTGGGCACAACAGCTGAAAAGCTTCCCCACTTTTACCACACCCAAGATGGCAGCAATGTCCCGATAAAGAGGCCATTCAATTCAAAGGGACAACATATTTTTAAAGGGGCCTCCTCATCCTAATCATACTCGCATTACGATGAATCCAGTGTCGCCTTGCTTTCAATTCAATGTGTTGCATGTGTCAGAGGTTAAGGGAAATGGGCACATCACATCAAGCATCAAGTAACAGTGCTCAGGTCTAGTAGGGATGGGCAAACTGTTCCACCCAAGCATAAGTTCAGGCCTTCAGTGAACAACCAACATTATGCGGTGTTCGCAGAAAAAACGAAAGCCGTGGAACACCGTTAAAGTCTATGGGACACTAACATGAAAAAACAAAAGTGTTAATTTTAAAGTCTTATATGCAAGTTATTGTCATAAAAAGTGGAGACCCGGGTTCTGCCCCCGGGAACATGTATCAGATGTTTTTTCAGGAGCAGTGATTTTTAATAATGCTTAAAGTAAAACAATAAAATCAAAATATCGTGCCTGGGGGGTGTCCTTAGTATGCCTGTAAAGTGACACAGTTTTCGGGTGTTTAGAACAATGCCACAGCAAAATTAAATTTCTAAAAGAAAAAAAGTAATTTAAAACTGATCGTGGGTGTAATGAATTGTCGGATCCTGCGCAAGACTAAGTCCCAGAAAGACTTCTTCCAGTTTAAATCTGCCCTCCAAATATACAATTCCAGCCTCCCCACTGCCAAGCAGACCTATTTCATCAACCTCATTAAAAACATATCATCCCGTCTCAGTCAACTCTTCTCTACCTTCAACTCTCTCCTTTGTCCTCCATTGCCTCCACCCACTAACTCATTCACTGCCCAGGAGATCGCCAATCATTTCAAACAGAAGATTGATACAATTCGCGAGGAGATCTCTACTGTTCAGATACCCTCTACGCTTCACACCTCATCCCCAGAGGTACAGTCATTACTTCCCCCTTTCAACCCCACCACTATAGACAAGGTTGCTAAATTACTTGCTAATGTCCATCTTACCACCTGCGCTCTGGATCCTGTTCCCTCGCAAATGCTACGTTCACCCTCTGGCTCTATTCTACACTCTCTAACCCACATCTTAAATCTCTCCCTCTCTTCTGGCGTCTTCCCTAACTATTTGAAACATGCACTAGTCAGCCCCATACTTAAAACACCCTCACTGGACCCATCCAATCTTGGCAACCTACACCCCATCTCCTTGCTCCCCTTTTTATCCAAACTCCTTGAACGTCTAGTCTACAAACGACTGAGCATCCACTTTTTTGATAATAACCTTCTTAATCCCCTTCAGTCTGCATTTCGTCCTCAACATTCCACAGAAACTGCTCTCCTAAAACTAACAAATGATATACTAACGGCCAAAACGAAGGGACACTATTCTGTACTCCTACTCCTGGACCTCTCTTCTGCCTTTGATACTGTTGACCACCCCCTCCTCCTTAAAAAAAACTCCACACCTTTGGTCTCTGTGACTGTACTCTTCGCTGGTTCTCTACCTACTTATCCAACCACACCTTCACCGTTATTTATAACTCTTCTTCCTCCTCTCCTCTTCCATTCTCTGTTGGGACTCTACCAAGGCTCTGTTCTTGGACCCCTCCTATTTTCAATCTACACTTCCTCCCTGGGCCAGCTTATATCCTCACACGACTTCTAATACCACCTTTACACTGATGACACTCAAATCTATTTCTCTACCCCTCAACTCACTCCTTCATTCTCCTCATGTATCACTATTTTACTATCAGATATATCAGTTTGGATGTCACACCACTTCCTTAAACTCAATCTATCCAAAACGGAACTTATAATTTTCCCTCCCCCACGTGTCTCTTCCCCTGATCTCTCTGTCAAAATTGATGGCACAACTATCAGCCCATCCCCACATGCCAAGGTCCTAGGAGTAGTCCTGGACTCTGAACTGTCCTTTAAGCCTCACTTTCAATCACTGTTCAAATCTTGCCACCTCAACCTCCGCAACATCTCCAAAAATACACCCTTTTCTAACCAATGACACCACAAAACTCTTAATTCACTCCCTGGTCATCTCTTGCCTTGATTACTGCAACTCCCTCCCCATTGGCTTACCTCTGCATACTCTAACCCCCCTTCAGTCCATCATGAATGCTGCTGCCAGACTCATCCACCTTACTAACTAACTAAGGATGTGGCGCAAATGCAAGATTGTAATAGTTAAATGATTTACCTTCTTGTTGATGGATGCACATTGTATTATTGACCCAAGTTAAAGGATTTGTAAAGGATTTTTTTTTAATAACAAACATGTTATACTTACCTCCACTATTCAGTTAATTTTGCACACAGTGGTCCCGATCCTGGTCTTCTGGGGTCCCTCGGCGGCTATCGCGGCTCTTCCACTTTTGCAACTACACACAGACATGCAAGCAAGCTTGCATGGTGTATAGCTGTTGCGGGCGTGCTCCCGTGATACAGTGGTGGCCATAGACGCAGCTGTATCACTCGGCCCCGCCCCCCTGGCGCGCTGCATCATTAGATGTGTTTGACAGCAGCGCCAGTCAATGGCTGTGCTGCTTTCAATCCATCCACTGCAGCCAATCAACGGCTGGGCTTCGACTCGAGGAGAATGACGGGGCGAGCATGGGACTTTTGAAGGGCCAGGTAAGTAAAATGGGGGCTGGGGCAGCATCATCTGATGTTTTTTCAACCTAGGATGGCTAGATATTTTCCTTGATATGCTATTCATTAATAAATTAAGGTTACCCTTCGATTTACACCAGTAACACCATGGCCAGTAAAATGTTAAGCGTTAAAACATCTGGCATGTTCTGTTATTATTTTATTAATGTTCTAAATGTCTCCTTAGTGCTATCCTATGTGCACATCCCGCAGGGATGGCTTATGTCTAAGGGCTGAAATTTATATTTGCAATCTGGCACATTGTAGTCGTTCTGTCCCTAGGGCAGATGGCTAAACCTTCTTGTCCCATAAACGTCAGATACCATATTTCTTTGATCTCCGTTTTATCAGAACAAGCTAGGTGAAACTACAAAATAACAGAAATAGACCTCAATAAGTACAATATTGCATACATTACAGCATAAATTATAGAAACAACGATCTACAATATAGGGTGAGATATTAAAAACATACTTTTTAAGTTCTCTAAGGGGTGATGGCGATAGATTGAGAAATACATGTCTTGCTTCCTGCAGTATCTTCTCCAAGGATGGTGGCTTTTTCACTTCCTGTGAAGATTCTACCCAGAATTCCCTGCTTACTAACAACTTCCTTAACTACACTTAAAGTAAATCAAATAAACTGCAGCAATACCAAAAAAGAACGCTAGATGGAGCCTGCACTCCACATATGATTGTCTTATGTAAATTACAAACCTTACATGTAATTTTAACAGCACAGATACAAATAACCAGCATAGGCATCTGGTGGACAGAACACTCCCCGACTGGTGACCAGAACTAAAGGCCACATATTCCTTAGTGTCTGGCAATCTTTTATGAGCACAACAATCGCCAGGTTTAAGATTAGGCTTTTCAGTGTGCCACTTTCTCCTTACTTGTAGAGTAGATATATATTGTTCCCTCCACCTGTTCCAGAAGGTATTGACAAGGGTTTGTACTTGTCACCATTGACGTTTGTAAAGGTCCTTCTCACAAACTCTCCAGCTGGAGCACCGGCAAGAATAGTCTTTTGCGTGAGTAACATGGCAGGTGTGAGGATCACTGGATCTTCAGAATCACTTGAAATTGATGTAAACGGTCTGGTGTTAATGATAGCTCTGACCCCTGCCATAAATGTCACTAAATATTTGTGAGTAAGCCTTGCAGTTCCTACCTGTAGAAAGATAGTCAAGAATTCTGCGAGCTATGCCTATCGTCCTCTCCCAAACACCTCCCACGTGAGAAGAGTGAGGTGGGTTGAAGATCCACGTGCAGTCTTGTTCACTCAAGTATCTTTATACCCTGAGAACGTCCAAGTTAGAAGGAATTTGATGTTCTTTTACTGCTCCTACATAGTTGGACCCTCTGTCAGAGCGAATGAGTTTCACTGGGCCTCTGATTACAATGAAACGTCTAAGAGCATTAATGAAACTTCAGGTAAGCTACAGCAGCAATTGCTTTAACAGAAGCATCCTAAAACACACAAAGTCTTTGTATCTCAATGTCTGCAGATGACATCCTGTCTGTGGGGAGAGGGTGGTCCCAATCTAATGACTCACAGGTTAAGTCTCTATGTAGTGCCTTACCCTGGATGGTGACAGGTGCTGCAAAGCCTAAAGGATCATACAGGCTGTTTATGGTAGAAAGTACACCTCTACGGGTAAAGGATTTTTCTTCTGTGTTTACTTGGAAAGTAAGTCCTGGGGCGTGGCTTAGCAATGGCTGAGTAAAGACATGTATCGCAGGAGCTCCCGGCCTAACCCGACTTACCACGGCCACCATCCCACTTTCCCCTCATGTAGGCACGGCATGAACACCCCTAGCCAATACAGGATGAGATCGGCGACCAGGGGGACCCGTTAGCATACCTCCCAGGCCAGCATATACCGCTATTTTTGGGACACACTGTGGCTGTCGCCAGGCGCCATTGTAGCAGCACCTTGAGGATTCGGAATGGTACAGGCCCCCGCTGCGATGCAGATGCCCGGGTCGGCGTCTACAGCGAACCCAGACCCCCTGGCGGGGACACCGGCTGTCTTCCATCCTAGTGTGGTGGATCCCACCCAGAGCCAACTGGGTACAGACCTCCACGCCATGCTGCAGGACCTCCCCACGAGGTCGGTCATAGAGGCCCTGATTCTGCAGATTGAGGAATCGCACAGCAAAGATATCCAGAAAGTACGGACGAAGCTGCAATACCGTCTCGGACCGGGTCGCCTCTGGAGAAAATCTGGTCGCCTCGCTGGACACACACGTGCAGGCCCTGGAACAGACACAAGAGACGCACACCAGAGAAGCCCAGGAGATGCAACTGCACATCGAGGAAATGGAAGACCGCAGCCGCCGAAATAACCTGCGTCTGCAAGGAATTCTGGAGGCCACAGGTCCTGAGGAACTGGCAGAGATGATCAAGGCTATCATTCAGAGACTCCTGGAGTCCCCTCAACTCACAATGGAGATGGACCGGTTCCACCGTACCCTGAGCCCCAGATCCACAGATCCTGCCAGACCGCGCAACATTGTGCCACCTGCACCGCCTGGGACCTAGGAGAGATCAACTGTGACGGAGCACACATTCAAATCCTCCCTGACCTGTCAAGAGCCATGTTGCAGCGCCGGGCGATGCTGAGGCCGGTTCTAGAGGCAGCGAGACGGCATGGCTGCACTTACCGATGGGGGTACCCCTTGGCGGTCACCTTCCGCATGGAGCAGACATCCTTCATGCTAAGATCACCCTCGGATCTACCGGACCTCATCCGTTTTCTGGGGGTGGAGCCTGTCGGGGTCCCCAGAGGATTCCACCAGCCGGCCCACTCTCAGAGATCGCCGCCGAGCTTCTTCCAACGCAGGGCCACATACACACGATCATTTTTCAGCATAAAAAAAATGTTGTTTTTTAAAAACATTATTTAAACTGATCGTGTGTGGGCTACACATCATTTTTCAGGTTCTAAAAAACTAAAAAAAAATTCGAACATGCTGCATTTTTTAATGTCGTTTTAAACAATGTCGTTTTTCCGGTTGTAAAAAATTATCGTGTGTGGGCTAAAACAAAATTTTAAACCCGTGCATGCTCAGGAGCAAGTTATGAGACGTGAGCGCTCGTTCTGGTAAAACTACCTCACATAATGACGTAAGCACATTCATCACGCTGTAACAGACAGAAAAACGCGAATCATCTTTTACTAACAAGGAATCAGCTAAAGCAGCCCAAAGGGCGAATAGAACTTCCCCTTTAGAGTGACATCGTACGTGCTGTACGTCACCCCACTTTGTTCATAATTTTTTTTAAACGATGGTGTGTGGGCAACGTCGTTTTTAATGATGAAGTTGGAAAACCGTCGTTTTTTGGACATGCTGAAAAACAACGTTTTTTTTCATGCTAAACCATGATCGTGTGCATTAGTCTCCCCCTGGCTGATTATTTACTGTTGTTGCACGCTGGCTGGCTTTGTAACCCCGCTCCCACTGTGAATCCTATATGACCCCGCTGCCCCCCTGTGGACGCAGAACTGTCCCGCTTGCCCTCTTCCCTATGTTCCTGCCCGGGGGGTGGGAGGGAGATTGCGGCCGTTCACCGCCTGATGTTGCCCACCCGTGCGCCCATGCCCCCCCTCTTTGCTCGGCAGCGTATGCCTCGTACCTTGTCTCTCCCCCTTAATGATACGCTATTACCATGGGGAGCGGCTTGGGCTGTTGCTGCAGGTTGGGCCTTGGATTTCCTCCCCCGCTGCTGCCCCCCCGCCATGGTCTTGTACGAATGGACGATGTTGTCCCCCTTTACGCCACAGAGACGCAAACTGTTGATGGAAGCCGGGTGTTGCTTTCCCTGTGGTGTCCCGCTAATACCCTGCTGTGACTCGCCCTTCTGGGGGCTGCGGCATCTGCCCCCCTGTGGACGGCCATCGCTCACACAGTTCTATGCCACCTGAGTTTGTCCCCCTACACCCCCATTGTCCCTCCAGAATACATGCAGGTCCCCCGCTGGACGAGTCCCCCGGGTGTGAACTTAGCAGCCTGGGGATGCCAGAGACCACAGACTATACCCCTTCTGTTCCCATGTGTCGCAGTGGGAAGTTTGTACGGCCTCAAGTCGCGAGATGATGGTAACTCAACTGACTGTAAGTTCTGGGGGTGCTATTTTTCACTTGGGGATGACGGCACTATTCCCCTCCCATGCTGGGACTATTGTCTGGGTTGTGTTTTGGGGCTGGGGGGTGGCGTCCATTGGGGGCAGTTAACCTTACACACGTGGGGTGGGGGTGTGGGGATTTCTTCTACAGGCAGGTTGAGGGCGCCTCCCTCCTTTGCAGACTTCTCCCCTTTGGGATGAAGGGTGGGGGGATTTGGGTGGGACGTGGATGTTACTGCTGTGGGGCGGGGGATTGAGTCCTGAAGGGGACCCTATCTTGTTTGGCAGTCAGCCTTTGCACTATTTTTGTTTAGACTGTTGAATATGTTTGTATAAACCATTTGTAACCTGTATAATTTGTATGATCTTCTATCTCTGAAACGCCATACATTAATTAGCCCTACATCGCTAATCATTCCATAACGGCCCACACTCATACACATAGAAAAGGCCTTGGTGGTCGGGAAGGGCCTGGGAGTATCCCAAGAGCCCTTGCTGAACACACTCCCAATTAGGATGACGCCTGTCACCCGGGTGACACCGGAGAGCGTCATTGCAAGTACTTTGCAGACACCCAGCATTGCTGGATAGCGCCCGCTGAGGGTTTACTCCTTCGCCGGACGTGTCTCCTACCCCGGTTGGACTGGTCATCCTCCGGGAGTCTTCCTCTTTTTCCTTTCTTCCCTCTTCCTCTACACCTCTACCACTGTTTTCCCCCCTCCCCCCCCATTAACATGGCTGAGATTAACTTGGTCACTTTCAACGTCAAGGGTCTTAATGTCCCTGAGAAGCGGCGGATGCTGCTCAATGACATGAGGCGTCTAAATGCCGACATTGTCCTTTTGCAAGAGACACACTTCAGGGAAAACACATTCCCAATCCTCAAAAACAGATTCTACCAAACGGTATACCATTCTGCCTATAATGAGGCAAAATCTAGAGGGGTCTCTGTGCTGAGCTCAGCAAAGGTACCATGGTCCCTGACTGCTGTGTTGTCTGACCCGATGGGCAGATTCCTATTCCTGATTGGTGACGTGAAGGTTACCATTGCTAACCTGTATGCCCCGAACAGCCAACAAGACTGTTTCATCAAAAGCCATCTTTCTCTCCTCCAGGAAATTCTCGGAGGGACAACTTATTGTTGGAGGGTACCTTATCCCCCTGATCCCAACTGAGAACACTTCTACGTGAAGCACTTCCACCACTCAAGGCGCACGCAAGACCATATACTTAGTTCTACATGCCTCACAGCTCGTTGACGCCTGGCACCTCTTTCATCTCGGCGAGCGGGACTATACATTCTATTCCCGCCCCCACAACGTATATTCGTGCATAGACTATTTTTTCGTACCTCACGCTCAACTTCAATCTGTTAAAAGCACCTCAGTGGGGTAAATCACTTGGTCGGATCATGCTCCGGTCACGCTGAGATACGCTTTGTCCGATTTCCATCGGGGTCAGAGGAAGCCATGGAGGCTCAGTGAGAGTCTTCTCCAGGACCCTGAGGTATAAGCTGACGTGACAAAGGAAATGTCCAACTACTTCCACACCAATCGTGACACTGAGAGTGATGTGGGATTAGTGTGGGAGGCACACAAGGCGGTAATACGGGGAGTCCTTATAAAACACAGAGCGAGGATTAAAAAATAAAGATAAAAAAAGGAAATAAAAGTAAAGGAAATAAAAGAAGGCAAAGATCCGACGAACTGCGGGAGCTACTGACCTATATCATTACTTAATACAGACCTCAAATTATTCACAAAAAATTTTGGCCACTAGACTACAATCCCACCTACCCCACTTGATACATTTGGATCAGGTGGGTTTCATCCCAACGAGGGAAGCGAGGGATAATACCACCAAAGTCCTGAACTTGCTCTATTTAGCCACTCACACTAAAACACCTAGGGCCAGATTCAGGTAGATGCGCGCATATTTTCGCCAGCGTATCGCAGCGCATATACGCTGCGCTGACGCAAACTAGCGAGTGAAGTACAGTATTCACCAAGCGCCTGTCCGTTACTTTGAGCCGGAGTAACGGAAATGCGCTGGCGTAACCCGACGCAAGTGGAAATGGGTGTGATCATATGTAAATGATGGGCGGAGCCCAGCGCAGAGGCTTACGTTCAGCGCATCATCCACGGAGCATGCGCAGTGAGTGAGGCTTCACTTGGCCCCCTGTGCGCATGCTCACAACTTCCGTCGGCACCACTTCACGGTAAACGTCAGCGCAATGTGTTCCGTTGTGCGTTTAAAAGCGCTAGCGGAAGCGCCATTCCGGCGCAAAAGTATTTCCCTTTCCCCCCACCCTAGGGAAGTTACTTTTGCAAAGAGATGGCTGCTCCCGCTCCCCCCAAAGAGAGGAGAAACCTTAATTTCAATTCACAGGAGGTCTCTGTTATAATCTCCGCTATGGAGACTTTTAATGACTTCCTCCACGGCAAAAAAAGTCGGAAGACCAGCCGGGATAGGAAGCAAGCCATCCTGGAGACCATTGCTGGCAGGGTGAATGTTTTGGGGTACTCCACCCGGACTGCTGGCGATATACAAAAAAAAAATGACCTGCGGTCCGTGGCAAGGTGGCCACCATCAGCAGGCATGAGAGGGGCACGGGTGGTGGACCCCCATGTGCGGTCAGCCTGACCATGGAGGAGGAGGTGGTCGCCCGCTGCCTGGACAGGGAGCAGTTGGAGGGGGTCCCTGGATATGACTCCATGGAGGAAGGCTCCAGGACAGGTAAGTGATTTTTACCCCCTTTTTGGTGTGTTGCATGTGGGGGGGGAGGGTACATGTGCCAAGTGTGTGGGACCACCCAACATGTGTCTGCTTTGTGTCATCCACAGATGACGGCGCTGGGCCATCATCTGTTGGCGGCCAGTCCACCCCATCCCCCCAACGGCATCCTGTGCCCGAGCCCCTGGGTGGTGAAGAGACCGAGGTGGAGGAGGAGAGTGCCCACACCTCACCTGCAGAGGTGGCAGAGCAGGACATTATTTTGTTTTTGGAGGAGTCCTCCTTTTCTGCAGGGCCCTCTGTAATACCCTCCCCCATCCTAGGAAGCCCCTCAAGGGCGACTCCATCCCCCCGGGGACAACCATCTCCTGGCCCCAGGAAGGCCACCTGGAAGACCAGGGGGGTGTCTGATCTGGTCCAGGACCAGGTGGCGAGGGATCACGCCAGGCAGACCCCGCAAATGGGGGACATAGTTGGGCACCTGGACAGAGTGGCTGACAACCTGTGCTCCGTGGCCCAGATATCCAATGCAGTGCAGGATGTCAGCTGCAACTGTGCTGCAGTGGTGACCAGTCTGGGGGAGGTGCAGGGTGATATAAGGCACCTCACTGCAGCCGTCCAGGCAAACACTGCTGCCATCCGGGACCAGGGGAGGCAGAGTCGGCGGGCCCAACAATACCAGGTCACCCGGCAGCTCAGGATGCAGGCCCAGCAGCTCAGGATGCAGGCCCAGACAAACTGTTACCTCGGCCGGATAGCCATGGCCTTGGAGGGCATGCAGGCCACACCTGCCAGGAGTGGCCCACCCAGGGATCAGCCACCTCCAGATGCCCCCCCCCACCCCCACCCACTCCATCCAGGCAGCTGAGGAGCCAGAGAGGGGCCACCAGAAGGAGCCCCCGGCATCCCAGATGATGTTTTTTTTTTTTTGTTCTTAATGCTCATGTTGGACTTGGGCTAATCCAATGCGATGTGGATGTGGTGTGTGTGATCTAGGGACATCAGTGGTGTGCATGCGTGCATTGTCCGTGTGCTCATTGTATTTGTTTAGTGTCCAAAGATGCCTACGGCGAGGACCCTCCTGACTGCTCTTCCATCAGCAGACTGGGTCTCCTCTGGCACGGGGGGATTGTCTGGTTGGGGGGTCAGGTCATCACGCATGTCAATCTGCAGGCCTTTTCTCATGGCAAAGTTGTGCAGAATGCAACATGCACCGATGATCTGACACACAAAGGTAGGGGAATACAATAAGGCCTCCCCAGACTTATCCAGGCAGCGGAAACGGGACTTCAAGAGCCCAAATGTTTGCTCCACCACTGCACGGGTTTTGATGTGTGCTTCATTGTATTTTCTCTCTCCTCTGGTTTGGGGGTTCTGAAAGGAGTCATGAGATGGGGTCCCAGTGCATATGCAGAGTCACCTGTAAGGGAAAAGACAGGAGGATGTTAGTCATGCATGTGGCCCTTGTGATGTGTGCGTCATGCGGGGGGACTGTCATGCCTGCCACCCATGTCACTCACCAACCAGCCAGCTGTCCCCATACATGTTCTGTTTGAATTCCATTGGGATAGGGGTTTTAATTGTATATGAAGCTGTCATGGCTGGATCCGGGGTGTTTGGCACGGACGTGCCATATGAGGCGTTGGGCATCAGCTATCACCTGTACGTTGATGGAATGCCAATGCTTCCGATTGCGGTATATGTGCTCTGTGGCACTGGGGGGCTGTAGGGCCACATGTGTGCAATCAATGGCCACCACAGTGCATGGGAATCTGGCAATGCTGTAGAAATCTGTCATTGCCTTCAGCCGCAGCTCCTCAGTGGTGGGTCTGATGAACTGGTTGGACATGCATCTGAGGATTGCAGGGACAACCTGGTGCACACATCTGCTCATGGAGGACTGTGACATCCCAGCCACCACTCCACTTGTACGCTGGAATGATCCACTTGCAAGGAAATGAAGTGTTGCCAGTACCTTCACCAGTGGCTGCACTGCTTGTGACCCCTGCAGGGTTGTGGTTAGTTCAAGTATTGCATCAGGGCTGAATCTGAAGAGGCGATACACCTCCTCATCCCCCATGCCAAAGAGGCTCATGCGCGTGCGGTATATCCTCTCACGTGCCCGCCTCCTTCGTTCCGGGGGACCCATCAGTAGTGCTAGGACCGCGACTGCCCCTGGCATGTTGGCACACAGAGGTGTTGTCCTTGCACGTGTGGTTGTTCAGCTTGCTAGTTTCGTCGGTAACGCTGCTGCTGTAGCTGCTCTCCTGCTGACCTGTGGCCGTCTGGAGTAAAGATAAAGCAGCTATTTGTAGAAATAACTTTGCGCTAGCCGTTCCACATACGTGCGGCGCATTTAGCCAGCGTATGGTGCTAATCCGTTCCCGAATCGGGCAATCTCCCTCATTTGCATGGCAAATCAATAGGGGCGACGGATGCGACAAGCGAAAATATGCGCTAACGATACTCTGGCGAGGGAAAGTTAAAGTGTCTTTATAGGCACGGACGCCGAAAAAGCTTTTGATCGGGTCAATTGGCCTTCATGTTCACTACGCTGGGTCACATAGGCCTGGGTCAACATATGTTGGATTGGATCTCAGCGACATACGCATCACCGTCGGCCAGAGTCAGGGCTAACGGTGTGATTTCTGACTCCTTCCCGATTACCAATAGAACGAGACAGGGCTGCCCGTTGTCCCCCCTGCTTTTTGCCCTCTCGTTGGAGCCATTTCTGTGCCACATACATCTGCTCTCTGCCATTGACCAACTCAACTTTATACCCCATATTGGGAAATCCCGGGTTTACAATGTGGCTACAAGATGCAACCTTCCGGAGACTAGGGGAGGCAGGTTTTCACCATGCGTCCCACTTTAGTACTGGTGGGCGTTGGTTTGGTGTTGCTGAACTGTCTTATCCCATGGGCCCCTTTCAACTGGACTTCCTGAGGTCTCGTGGGTCCTCCAATCCTTGGGGCGCCCTGCTGCCAACGACGGGCCTCTCACACCATTGGAGGAGCTCTGTAGCACTTCAGGAGCCAATATCTCATACACTTTCCCTGACTTACGGCCTCTTAAACTCGCCGCAGGTGGAATTCCAACCTCCGGAACTCATTCAATGGGAAATTGACCGAAGTTGTCACTTCAACAAAGCCAGGAGACAGCGAATCCTGAGATTCATGCACAAGTTCTCCATATGTGCCAAAACGCAGGAGACAAATTACAAGCTCTTGTCGAGATTGTACAGTGGTTGACAGCGATATTGTGTCAATCTCGCTCCCTTTCTCGGCGAGATTGACCACCTGTGAGCCCCATGGCGGGAGCCAGCGCCGAGCTGGCTTGCCGCGATGGAGACAAAGCCGTCACTTCCCCTTCAGGATTCATAACAAACGCCGCTCACGTGTAGAATTGGCGGGAATCCACGTCGGATCCCCGTCGCTTCTATGACGCGCTCGCTGGAATGTGCTATTCCAGCGAGTGCGAGATGTCGGCACCCTGTCGCCGAGAGTCAGCGCGATGCTGTCGCGCTAAAAACACATTCTCGGCGGCAGGCACTGTACATGACCCCGGTACTGCTCCACAGATTCTTCCTGGTGACGTCGGACATGTGCTGGCACTGTCAGGCAGATAAGGGTACCCTAGTACATATTTTCTGGTCTTGTCCTAGCCTAAAACACTTCTGGCGAGTGGTACGTAGGGATGAGCCGAACACCCCCGTGTTTGGTTCGCACCAGAACCTTCGAACAGACCGAACTTTCGCACGAACTTTTAGAACCCCATTGACGTCTATGGGACTCGAACGTTCAAATTCAAAAGTGTTAATTTTAAAGCCCAATATTCAAGTTATTGTTGGAAAACGTCTTTGAGAACCTGGGTCTTGCCCCAGGGAACATGTATCAATGGAAAAAAAGTTTTAAAAACTGTAGTTTCTTCAGGAGCAGTGATTTTAATGATGCTTAAAGTAAAAAAAAACTTATGAAAAATGTCTTTAAATATTCTACCTGCTGAGTGTCTATAATATGCCTGTGAGGTGGCACGTGTTTAGAACTGTCACTGCACAAAATAAGATTACTATAAGAAAAAAGTAATTTAATACTGCTTGTGGCTTTAATGTAATGCTTGGTCCCTGCAATATGGATGAAAATCACTAAAAAAAATAGCATGGGTTTTCCCGCCACCACTCCCCCAGGTCATTACAAGACCCTTTGGCTCTATATACTTTGAACAGCAGTATACAGGCGGTGCAAACAAGTCAAGTACTGTAGGTTTGTTAAGTAGAATCTGAACCATGTCATACTTTGCTGCTGCATATTGCACAATTTCCTAAAGAGACCCTCAACAAACTACATGACATTTGTGCCTGATGAGCCCATTGATGTTCCAGTGGCAGCCTGTGAGCCTGGCTATACAGGCTTGGCCCCCCAAAGTGCACGTGCTGTGCGGCAACAATATGTTGATTATTTTAGGTGTAGGGGGGGCATTCCAATGCCAGATCTTGGCTAAATAAATTATTTTTTTGGGAAAGAAAAATTCTAGAAAAAAAAGGGGGTTGCCATCCGGGGCCCCCTTTGAAATTCTGTGAGGAACTCCTATTCCCTGAAGGCCTCCATTATTTCTGCAAGTCAAAATTAAGCAAAAAAAGCTAATGTCAGTCAAGCCTCTGCTACTTACTAAGCTTTCTCCCCATATCTAACCCACAAACTCCTACACTGATCATAAAGTCCAAAATCAAGTTACGTACCGTCGTACTTCACGATCGTTTCTTTTGCCCTTTTCTACAGACTGTGAACGACGTTTTCACTCACGCAATATCCCTTTATACACTGCGCATGCGAGAACCTCTGCATGTTTCCCCGCCCCTGACGATCGTTCTTGTACTTTTCACGCCCCTTTTCGGTCGCTCAATGCAAGACAGTGAAGACACCATGGAGGACACACAGCAAGCTGGAAGCTCAAACCAGGAGCAAGGCCAGGCGGTAGCAAAAACCAGGGAGGACTATGATTGCAAACATGGCCCTTACAAGAACCCAAACAAGGTGAAAGCCCAGATCCTGGAGATTGTGCAGAGGACTCTCCATCAGAAATTTCGGGGTGCGCAGGTCAAGGGAACAGCTGGGGAAAGGTGGTCTGACCTTAAAATTAGAGAGCCGGAGCAGATGGAGAGGATTAAAAAAGTCATCAGAAGAATTAAGTAATTTTCATGTGTACTCTGATTATTTGTTTTTATTATTGTGCGGCATGTGCTATTTCTTTCAGGTTGTATATATACATTTTAAGAATAGATGTCAAGGTTCATGGTAGTGGGCATAATAATTGGTTGTATATGTCGTCGTTCATTCTATTTATTATGATCTATTTATGTGGGACCAATTTTTTTTTAATGTAGATGTGTTCTTAACTAGATTAAAATAATACAACTAGGGCTTTTTTTTATGTAGATGTGTTCTTAACTGACTAACCACTTTAGCCCCGGACCATATTGCTGTCCAAAGACCAGAGCACTTTTTGTGATTCGGCACTGCGTCGCTTTAACTGACAATTGTGCGGTCGTGCGACGTGGCTCCCAAACAAAATTGGCGTCCTTTTTTTCAAACAAATAGAGCTTTCTTTTGGTGGTATTTGATCATCTCTGCGGTTTTTATTTTTTGCGCTATAAACAAAAATAGAGCGACTATTTTGAAAAAAATTCAATATTTTTTACATTTTGCTATAATAAATATCCCCAAAAAAGATATAAAAAAACATTTTTTTTCTTCAGTTTAGGCCGATACGTATTCTTCTACATATTTTTCGTAAAAAAAAATCTCAATTAGCGTTTATTGATTGGTTAGCGCAAAATTTATAGCGTTTACAAAAAAGGGGGTAGTTTTATGGCATTTTTATTAATATTTTTTTTTTTACTAGTAATGGCAGCGTTTTTTTTCGGTACTGCGATATTATGGCGGACACATCGGACACTTTTGACACATTTTTGGGACCATTGGCATTTTTATAGCGATCAATGCTATAAAAATGCATTGGATTACTATAAAAATGTCATTGACAGTGAAGGGGTTAACACTAGGGGGCAGGGAAGGGGTTAAGTGTGTTCCTATTTGTGTTCTAACTGTATGGGGGGGTGGCCTTACTAAGGGAAATCACTGATCTTCTGTTCATACATTGTATGGACAGAAGATCAGCGTTTCCCCCGCTGACAGGAACGAGAGGTATGTGTTTACACACATACCTCCCGTTCCCCGCTCTGTAACGAGCAATCGCGGGTGCCCCCTAGTGGCCAAAAAAGAGAGGACGTAGAGCTACGTGCTCCCGCGAGACAGTGCCACCGTCCCGCAGTAATATGACTGCGGGCGGTCGGCAAGCAGTTAAAATGTTTGTGTTCAATTAATCGTTTTTTTTTTAAATCGATTAATCTACTAATTTCGATTAATTATAACGCACATACAGATCCAACTACTTTTAGCTGATTTCCTTGCAGGCTGATTCCCAGTGCAGCTACCAACCACTGGAAAAATGGATAGCAGGATACAAAAACACAAAAAGGCAGCACTCGAAGAGCATTAAAACTTTTATAGTCTTCAAGTAGGTAACCAAATAAATATTGCACTGGAGATAAAATCGATGTAGCTACATAAACTGTAAAAATGGTGTGAGTAATACCAAACGGTAGAAAAAGCAGTCATAAAAACATGTAGCTAAGTATGATACTGGTATAAAAATGTATACAACGATACCACTGCTGAATCCAGATGTGGAGAGGTTAACATCAGTTCGTCGGCATGTAGATGTCCGGTGAAGGGAACTATCACAACTCCCAGTGGATGGCTGTAGAATCCCAGGTTGAGAGAGGGAAGTGTAACAGCCCTTGCGTGTGGCAGATAGTAAGGTCCCGCCGGCATGCAGATATGAAGGCACAGCAAAGGAGCCCTTCAAATGGACACGGCAAACCCTGCCGGGTCCGTGACGTCACCGGATCTTCGACTGAACTCCATGAAGGCCGGGGCAGAGGCGAGTACCAATCAAAAGAATTTTGATTGGTCAAAAAAATGTTGATCGATCAAAAAAATTAAAGATTAATCGATCAACTAAAAGTTAATTTCCACAGCCCTAAATACAACTTAAGTCAATATACAGTAAAAGGAGAATATGCTCAGCAGTTGGTTACACATATGGACTCAGTAGCACAAGTGTTGGCAGGGCCAATCCGCCCTATAGGCTCACTATGCAAGCTGCTTAGGGCCCTGCAAAGCTGTGAAGGGCCCTGTAACGGCTACCCAAGTAGTGAGAGGGCATCAGCCATTGGGGAACGTCCTTTTCCCTGGCAAGTTACTATGCAAGTAAGTCCAGTATAAGCTCATCCACGAGATCCAGAGGGAGAGTCAGGTCCAGTTGTAAAACGAACAGAATAATATTCCCATAGCATACCCTTTTCAAGAACGAGACATGACTACGTTTTGAAGGGTCAAACATCAACAGCTTTAATGGACATCTCCTGGTTTAAATCTAGTTACAAGCTTGTGAGTACTCAAGGAACAATGGAACTCTCCGCCCCCTCCCTCCACAGGGGGGCCCCAAGGCAGACACCCTGTCACCAGGTCAAAGAAGACACATTTCTTTCTCAATAGACTTCAATCAACCCCCAGAACAATACTCAATCACTTAAGGATAAACACAGGTCTTTCACACACACAATAGATCAATTAACCTTTGGGGATAGACAGGTGCATGAATATTATAGATGTACAGGCAAAATACATAGTTCCGTTACACTGCTCCCCTTTTGTGGAACACTCCGGCAGACCCGGATTGATCCTTTTCGGGTCAACTTGGGGATGTCCGGTCTGCTGTTAGGGTGAAAGTTCAGTTTGCCTGGACAGTCCATCGGCATTGCCATTAAATCTGCCAGGTCGGTAGCTGATGGTGAAGGTGAATAATGGAATTCAGTTCTGGAACAGTCACTTGCTTTGCTCTCTCAATGGCTCCCAAAACTTGTTGCTGATGCTCTTGGGAGAGATAAGGCACCACCTGAGCGCAGATCCCATTTAACAATTTCAGCCTGTTTGTGCATTTCAATGTTCAAGCCACGGGACATCTCATAATACATGACGTAGTGTCGTTGCATCTCCGATTTCTCACTGGCCAACTTGTCACATTCCCATTTTAGACTGTGATATTGGGCCGGATCTACAGTACATGTCGGGGCAGGTAGTCTTACCCGGGTCTCAGCAGCAAGCGAGTTGGTTCCAGCAACGCGGGTTGGGGCACAGGTAGTCACGGTGTGGACTTCAGCGGGGCACATCGGGGCGTACGCAGAAACAAGGGGGGCCAAATCATTCCCCAGTAGTACATCTGCTGGCAAATCCTTCATCACCCCCACATTCACATGTCCCGAACCCACCCCCCAATCCAGGTGAACCCGGGCAACGGGTAGCCGGAAGACGGTGCCTCCTGCTACTCTTACGGCTACAGTGTCTCCGGTGTGCTGGTTCTCTGGGATGAGTTTCTTCTGTAGCAGGGTCATCGTGGCCCCAGTATCACGTAATCCATTGGCTGCCTTTCCATTGACCCAGACAGTCTGCCTGTGTTGCTGCCTGTTGTCCTGGTTAGCTGCTTGTATCGGATCTGCCTCATGCAGAACACCCCAATGTTCTACCTCCCCAACGCCGTGGGCCGCAGGCATGGATGTGTGGGGGTTCCCCCTTTCTGGCTGTCTCCATGACTGGGACTGCCTGGGTAGATTTAATGAACAGTCTGACTTTTTGTGCCCTGGTTGTTTTTGAATCAGAGCGATAGTAGCCTCGGTATCTCTTAGGTCTTGTGCTACTTGTCCATTCACCCGTACCTCCTGACGGTGATGCTGACGGTTATCTGGAGAGGCCGCTTGTATTGGGTCTGCCTCATACAAAATTCCCAGACATTCCTCAGGGCCCACCTCGGTCTCTAGGCAGTGGGCCGCAGAGGGCCGTGATGGAGTGACCTCTGTGTTGGGTGTTGGGCGTCTCCAGTTGTTATTTGTAGCTCTCAAAGGACAAAAACGAGCAATATGTCCCGTGTTGCTGCAGTGATGGCACGTCACCCTAGACGAATCCCGGGGATAGTTGTTGGGTTCCTGAGGACATGGTGGTCCTGGTGGGACTGGAGCCCGAAACTCTGGGCGTGAGGTGCTGGTTGGAGTACACGGTTCTACCTTATGAGCCAGTCGTGTAGTACCCTGGCTTACTTTCCTTGTTTCCGCGTACTCATCTGCTAGCCGCGCCGCCTCGTTTAAGTTAGCGGGACGGCGATCTCGTACCCAGTCATGTATGTCTGCGGCCAGGTCTTGGAAGAAATGTTCCATTAGGAATAGCTGCAATACTTTCTCCCCAGTGTTGGCCTTGCACCCTTGGACCCAATGGGATGCCACCCTTTGTAACTGGTTTGCCCATTCCATGTGGGAGTCCCCAGCCTTCTTCTTGGATTCCCGGAAGCGACGGCGGTAGGTTTCTGGGGTTACGGCATATCGGGTTAACAGCGCCTTTTTCACTTGCTGATATTGTAAAATATCTTCTGGAGCAAGAGCCCGAAAAGCTTCATTGGCTTTGCCTGACAATTTCCCAGACAAAATAGTGACCCATTGGTCTGGTGGTACCTGGTGCAGTGAGCACTGTCTCTCAAAATCCGCCAAATATCCATCTATTTCCTCCTCACTTTCTACAAAAGCTTTAAATGCAGTGAATGGTATTTTCTTTCCTGTAGCAGCGGGTGGGGAAGTAGGAGCTGCGTGTGTAATGGGCTGTCTAGCTCTTACCAGTTCCAGTTCTTGTCCCCTCTTGGTTTGAATCTCCTCTCTTGCTTCCCGGAACAGCTGGTTTATTAGTTCCGTGGACGTTTCTGGATACAAGGATAATCTCCGCTGTACAATATCCGTAATTACATCTTCCTCGCTGACAGGTGCTAGAGGCTCCGCTCCTTCCATGGATCCATCCATTTGGTCCAGCTCCAGTAAATCCGCTATCAGCTCCCTCCGTGGCCTGTTACTGGCACTCCTACCACGACTCTCCAATAAATCTTTTAGTGTGGTTCTTTTCAGCCTGGCGTACTGGGACTCCATTCAGAACTTGCTCCTTGGATAAAAGGACCATCCCACCGCTGCCACCAATGTAACGGCTACCCAAGTAGTGAGAGGGCATCAGCCGTTGGGGAACGTCCTTTTCCCTGGCAAGTTACTATGCAAGTAAGTCCAGTATAAGCTCATCCACGAGATCCAGAGGGAGAGTCAGGTCCAGTTGTAAAACGAACAGAATAATATTCCCATAGCATACCCTTTTCAAGAACGAGACATGACTACGTTTTGAAGGGTCAAACATCAACAGCTTTAATGGACATCTCCTGGTTTAAATCTAGTTACAAGCTTGTGAGTACTCAAGGAACAATGGAACTCTCCGCCCCCTCCCTCCACAGGGGGGCCCCAAGGCAGACACCCTGTCACCAGGTCAAAGAAGACACATTTCTTTCTCAATAGACTTCAATCAACCCCCAGAACAATACTCAATCACTTAAGGATAAACACAGGTCTTTCACACACACACTAGATCAATTAACCTTTGGGGATAGACAGGTGCATGAATATTATAGATGTACAGGCAAAATACATAGTTCCGTTACAGGCCCCACAAATTACTAGAGGCCCCACCTGGTGAGAAGTCATTTTAGCCCCCTCACCCCGCTTCTCAACTCACTGGCTGCATGGGAGAAGAGGTAAGAAGTCAGCACCCCCTGCATCTCAATTTAATGTAAGATGTAATTTCCGACAGCAGAACACCCCCTCCCCCCGCCTTTAATGTGACATGTCACTGTTGTCAGCGCCCCCCAATTCTCATTTTTAACTACTTCCCGACCGCCCACCGCCGTTTTACGTCATGACTTTAAAGATGGATGCAGCTGCTGCCTCAACCGAGATATCCATCTCTTCTGTGGGCGGTCGGTCAAACGATAATGACGGTCTCCGCAGCGGATTCGCTGCTATCGGTGGCGGGCGAGGACCCCCTCTCCCGTTGCGTTCCCGCGCCCTCCGTCGCTTACCGGAGCCGTCGGTAGCGGCGGAGGTGATCGGGTCCTCTCCCGTGCTCAGTGGGGATGCGAGTGAGGGAAAAATTTCCCTCATCCGTCCCCGTAGCTCTGCTGAGCGGAAGTGACGTCAAAACGTCAGTCCCGCCCAGCGTCTTAAAGAGACATTTTTTTTTTTAATGTCATTTGAAAAATGACATTTTACATTTTTTTTTTTTTTTGGGCATTTAAGCCTAAATATGAGATCTGAGGTCTTTTTGACCCCAGATCTCATATTTAAGAGGACCTGTCATGCTTTTTTCTATTACAAGGGATGTTTACATTCCTTGTAATAGGAATAAAAGTGATAATTTTTTATTTTCTTATTTTTGTGTTAAAAATTGGTAAAATAAATAATAAATCCGAAAACAAAAAAATCGCCCCGTCCCGACGAGCTCGCGCGCAGAAGCGAACGCATACGCGAGTAGCGCCCGCATATGAAAACGGTGTTCAAACCACACAAGTGAGGTATCGCCACGATCGTTAGAGCAAGACCAATAATTATAGCCCTAGACCTCCTCTGTATCTCAAAAATGCAACCTGTAGAATTTTTTAAATGTCGCCTATTGAGATTTTTAAGGGTAAAAGTTTGACGCCATGCCACGAGCGGGTGCAATTTTTAAGCGTGACATGTTGGGTATCATTTTACTCGGCGTAACATTATCTTTCACAATATGTAAAAAAATTGGGCCAAATGTATTGTTGTCTAATTTTTTAATTTAGAAAAGTGCATTTTTTCCAAAAAAGTGCGCTTGTAAGACTGCTGCGCAAATACAGTGTGACAAAAAGTATTTCAATGACTGCAATTTCATTCTCTAGGGTGTATATGTAATGTTTGGGGGTTTTAAGTAATTTTATAGCAAAAAAAAAAAAAATGTTTTAGTCTCATAAACACTGAGTCTGAAAAACAGGCTCGGGGCTAAAGTGGTTAATGTGCCATGTCATTTTGCTTAGGGCCCCAGGGAGGTCAGGATCGGCACTGAGTGTTGGCCACAAGAACAACCTAGTTGGGGTGTCACACAGAGGTGATTCAGTGGATACTTGGTGTTTTTCTATGTAGGAAACTTGGCCAAAGATAGAGAAATGTAGCAGCTTTGGTAATGGATACAATCATGTGTTAAGCTTAGAAGGATTGTAAAAACAGACAACTGTCTTATAAAAAGAATGATTCATATTCCTCTTTCAGGCCTCTAATCTTTTTGATTCATGTTTCCCTTTTTTACAATGTCATAGGGCGCAATGAGGCTGCAAGACTGGAGTAGACAAACCCCACACAGCCCCAAGCCACACCCCCGCAGGATGTGCAGGAAGTGGAAACTGCCACCACATCAGGTCAGTGTCATACAGCACAGCTGATAGATGTAGGTCTGCATAATTGTAATACATGGTTTGTTTCCAAATTTCAGAAGGTATTTGTGCTGTTGGTGGTGGATTGGCACATACAGCGCCCAGGTGTTAATTGGAGAGGTGTTGTCCTGCAGGGCTAAAATTAAGGACATCCACATCTGCTTGGGGCAGATGAGAAAAAAAAATAAAAAAAATGTGAAGCAAAAACTAAAGGATTTAATGGATGTTCTGGGGAGGGTTTAAATAAAAACAATTGTAAGTTTTTCTATGTATGTTTTTTGTTTTATTTTTTTATAGTGGAATCTCTAGTTTTCTGGCTAAAACGCATTAACACTGATCAATGCTAAACCGTTGGTCATTGTTCATGTGTTTTAACCAGATCATTTTTAATTTTGTTATTCTCAAAAAAAATACCAACAAAAAATTCTAAAAAACAAAATAAAATTGATGTTGACAAATATTTCTTGCCAAAAATATATTTCTTGATAAAAAAAAATTCTATTTTTAAATGTTTGGATTAAAAAAATGACACATTGTAAATGTGAAACAATAAATATTTTTGGATACTCAATAATGTGTGGCTTATTATTATATCAATGCTGCCTAAAAGAATAAATCTAAATTTGTGGTGTTTACATTGACAATGATGAGTATTTAGTACAGGAAAATAAACATGACACTATGGTAATCTAGGAGAAAGCTACAATAAAAACCCAAATTAGAAAAGAATGAAACAAAGAAAAATACTAGAACAGGGGAAGAAAAATTTGGCCTTAGGCACTGGTGGCGGTGCTACAACACTGCAACCCCTTACAGATACTCTAGTTGGAGCGCATTAATAAGCCCTGCTGCAAAGAATTGCATCAAAAATTGTAATTACACGCCCCTGTTAAATATAATAATAATAACGTTTACAGTTATATAGCGCCAATTGCAGCGAAGCCGCTGCGTCTAAGCGCTGATAATGGTTGTCATTATTACCTAACTCAATGGTACTCATTTTACCGACCTCGGAGGAATGGAAGGCTGAGTGGACCCCGCCGGGATCAAACCTGCAACCCTTGGGACACAGGCAATCACAGATTGCTGCAAAGGACTGCTGCAAAGGAGCATTAGCCCCTGCGCTATCTTACCACTTCCATACAGACCAATTTTTAGTTTTCAGCGCTGTCACACTTTGAATGACAATTGCGCGGTCGTGCGACGTGGCTCCCAAACAAAAACCTCTGCGGTTTTTATTTTTTGCGCTATAAACAAAAGAAAGCGTAAATTTTTACTTTTTGATTTAATAAATATCATTTTTTTTTCACTTTTTTTTTCCTCAGTTTAGACCGATATGTATTCTTCTACATATTTTTGGTAAAAAATCGCAATAAGCGTATTTGATCGGTTTGCGCAAAAGTTCTAGCGTCTACAAAGTAGGAAATAGAATTATGGCATTTTTTTTTATTACTGTTTTTTTCTGTGACTCACCGAAGCCTCAGCAACACGTTGTCCAGGATCAGGATTTGGTAAACCCCCCAGGTTCTGGGAACGCGTTGCACAGACCTCCCGAAGATGTTTCATCTTCTGCTCCCTCTGCGACGGCAAAATAAGGTCCGCAACTTTACTCTTGTAACGTGGATCAAGAAGAGTTGCCAGCCAGTAATGATCCCTCTCCTTGATACCACGAATACGAGGATCCTTTGCAGGATCAGGGAGGCCATGCAGCGTAGGTTTGCTGAGGCATTCGGAGCACAGTCCTCTGGGTCACTGAGGACAACAGGATTCGCGGCCATCTCATCCCAGCCACGTAAAAGACCATGGGTTCCTTGGGACTGTAAGTAAACCCTTGAAGACTGCTGATGCTGAGTGCTAGGCTCCACCTCCATGCTGCTGATACAATCCTCCTACTCCTCCACCTCCTCCTCTTCCTGTGTGCTAGGCAGGCAAGCAGGACCACTGTCTGGATAAAGGGGGCCTTGAGAGGTAAGGAAGTCCTCCTCTTCCTCCATCTGTTCTTCCTCAAGGGCCCTGTCCATTATTCCACGTAGCATGTGCTCCAACATGTGAATAAGAGGGACATTCTCACTGATGCATGCACTGTCACTGCTCACCATCCTCGTGGCCTCCTCAAATGGTGACAGGACAGTACCACTGACCGCCCTGTCCAGCGAGGCATGGACATTGCCTTCCACATGGCGGTAGAGAGCCGGAATCGGCTTCCGTGAGAAAAAGTAAAAAAAAAATGACGTGGGGTTCACAACAAATATTCATAACCAGACCCTTCAGGTCTGGTATGGACTTTAAGGGGAACTCCACCCCAAATTTAAAAAAAAAAATGGCGTGGAGTTCCCCCTAAAATCCACACCAGACCCCTTATCCGAGCACGTTGACCTGGCCGGCCGCAGAAAAGAGGGGGGAGACAGTGTGCAACCCCCCTCTCCTGAACCACACCAGGCCACATACCCTCAACATTGGGAGGGTGCTTTGGGGTGCCCCCCAAAGCACCTTGTCCCCATGTTGATGGGGACAAGGGTCTCATCCCTACAACCCTTGCCCGGTGGTTGTGGGGGTATGTGGGCAGGGGGCTTATCAGAATCAGGAAGACCTCTTTAACAAAGGGGACCCCCAGATCCTGCCCCCCCTGTGTAAAATGGTAATGGGGTACACTGTACCCCTACCATTTTACAAAGGAAGTGTAAATAGTACTTTTCAGAAAAAAAACACACACACACCGTAGAACAAATTACTTTATTAATTAAACCAAATAAAAATCCAGCAGTGAAAATAGACAATCGATGCTGCTCCCTGCTCCAACATTCTCTACTATCCAGCGCCGGGTGATCGGTCCAGCGCCGGGTGATCTTCCAGATTCTGATATGCCCCCTGCCCGCATACCCCCACAACCACCGGGCAAGGGTTGTGGGGATGAGACCCTTGTCCCCATCAACATGGGGACAAGGTGCTTTGCGGGGCACCCCAAAGCACCCTCCCAATGTTGAGGGCATGTGGCCTGGTGCGGTTCAGGAGAGGGGGGCGCACTCTGTCCCCCCTCTTTTCTGCGGCCGGCCAGGTCAACGTGCTCGGATAAGGGGTCTGGTGTGGATTTTAGGAGGAACTCCACGCCATTTTTTTTTATTTGGGGTGGAGTTCCCCTTAAAATACACACCAGACCTGAAGGGTCTGGTTATGGATATTTGGGGGGAACCCCACGTCATTTTTTTTTTAAATTGACGGCGTGGTTCCCCTTAATATCCATACCAGACCTAAAGGGTCTGGTTAATGAATTTGGGGGGACCCCCACGCATTTTTTTTTGTTTTACTAAAAGTCCGTGTCCCATTGACTTCAATGGGGTTCGGAGTCCGGGTTCGGGTTTCCGAACCCAAACTTTTTTTTTAAAGCTCGGGTTCAGGTCCAAACCCGAACATCCAGGTGTCCGCTCAACTCTACACACAAGTACTATGCACCAAGTGGGTTTAGATGCAAAGTAATAAGCAGCACACTAGCATTTTGTACCAAGTGGGTTTATTTGCAAAGTAATGAGCAGCACACTAGCACTATGCACCAAGTGTGTTTAGGTGCAAAGTAATTATCACCACACTAGCACCAATTGGTTTAGTTGCAAATGAATGAGCAGCACACTTATGCCCCGTACACACCATCACTTTATGCGATGGGAAAAAAAAGACGTTTTCTGTGAAGTAAAAAACAAAGTTTTTGAAACTTCAATTTTCAAAGACGATGTTGCCTACACCCCATTGTTTTTTCACAATGCTCTAGCAAAGCGAGGTTACGTTCACCACTCTTTTTCCATTGAAGCTCGCTTCATAACTAGCTTCTGGGCATGCGCGGGTTGAAAAACGTTGTTTTAAACAACGTTTTTTGCTACACACAGTGATTTTTCTGTGAAAAAAAAACGACATTTTGAAAAACGACACAATTTTTTTTAGCATGCTTCAATTTTTTTTTGTCGTTTTTAACAAGACATAAAACTACGTTTTCCCCCACACACGGTCATTTAAATTGACGTTTTTAAAAATTGAAGTTGTTGAGCGGGGGGGCATTAAAGTTGTTGAGCAGGGGGGTGACTCTCATCTGTGTGCACGGAATGTGTCGGCTCTCTTCACTTCAGCAGACATTCCCACACCGCTCCGGTTCCTCCTGGGGGGAGGTTTTGCAGTTCTTGAGCACGGGGGGGGGGGGGGAGTGCCTCTCACCTGTGCCGACAGCCAGGGCCACAGACTGTCATTAGCCCGGCTGTCAGCTTTCTTCCCTTCAGCAGCCACAGTCCTCCACACACCGCTCCGGTTCCTCCTGCTTCCGTGCTGCCTCCTATTGCAGTGCGGGAAAATTAACCCTTTCGCGGGACTGCAGGAAGAAGCGGAAAGTCCCTTACACAGCTTAAGACATGGGCCCCCTGGAGCAGAGAACCGGGGGGGGGGGGGTGCTGCCGTCTGGAATTGAGAAGCAGGGGGGGCTGCCGCAAATTGAGAAGCAGGGGGGGCCTTTACAAAAAAAAAAATATATATATATATATATATATATATATATATATATATATATAAAAAAGGGGGGGTAGCCATCCGGGGCCCTGGGGATCTCTGGGCCCTTTAATAAAAAAGAAAAAAGAAACCTCTGGGCCCTTTAATAAAAAAAAAACGTTTATAAAAAATATAAAGAACATATAAATATAAATATAAAATATAAATATATTAAAAAAAAGGGGGGTTCCTGGAGACCTCTGGGCCCTTTAATAATTATATATATAAACATATTTTTTTAATTAAAAAAAAAAGTGGGGGTTGCTGTCCAGGGCCCTGAGGGCCTCCAGACCCCTAAAAAAAATAAAAAAAAATAAAAACATGTATAAAAAATAGATAAAAAAGGGAGGTTGCCATCTGGGGGCCCTGGGGACCTCTGGGCCTTTTAATAAAAAATATAAACAAAAATAAAAAAATAAACATTTATAAAAAAAGGGGGGGTTGCCACATGGGGCCCTCTGAGCCCTTTAATTCAAAAATATATATATATATAAAAAAATGGGGGGGTTGCCACCCGGGGGCCCTGGAGACCTCTGGGCCCTTTAATAATAATTTTATATATATATAAAAAAACATATTTTTTTATAAAAAATAAATAAAAAAAGTAGGGGTTGCTGTCCGGGGCCCTGGGGGCCTCTGGGGACCTCCGGACCCCTAAAACAAAAAAAATTTTTTTTAGAGGGGCCCCCTATTGGGCGGGGCCCATGGGCTTCAGCCCAGTCAAGCCCAATGGTAAGTCCGGCCCTGCATAAAGCACATAGAGGATCTCATCCTCACAGCACAAAATAGGCAGGAAACATTTAAGAACACCTGGCAGATGTGGAACTTCTTCATATACTCGGCAGAGCGACAGGCGCTGAGAGAACCAGGTGTTGCCACGTAAGCACGTGCTCCTCGATCTGTTCCTCCCTGTACTCTGACATTGATACTATGGTAGACCAGGGCTTCCTTATGGAAGCGTCGTCCTGGCACCCTATGGGGAGGGGGCACTGACCCCATTTCCCCCTCCCCCTTGTTTTTTTCTCCTCCCTCCCCCCTTTTTTCCTTGAACACTGACCACTTCCTCTTCCTTCTTTCTTCTCTTCCTCTTTCTTCCATTTCTCCCACTGGGAAAAAAAAAGAAAATGAGGGGACCGACACAGGGGCCTGACATCCCGCTGGAAACGGATACGTATGCACCCACCTTTGCGCAGGAGGATTTTTCCTTCTACCGTTCCATATAGAAGTAGAATTTAGACAACTTCTGAGGACGAACGAGACACCTTACCATCCTGATACTTAGAGGTTGCCCATCATACAGCATTCAGTTTTTTAAAATGTTGTCCTATTTGACACAATTGTATTTACTATGTTCTGTAAGTGGATTAATGCTTTGTCATATGCATTCTCTGTACTGTGTTGCTCCGCTGGGGCCTTGTCCCTGTTATAAATTAAAAATAAAAATAAATTAAAATCTTAAGTCCCAAATCAAACCAATGCTGCTTTGCATGGGAAGTGGGTGTGTGCCTAGATCTAAGTCTATTCTCTATAACTCGTTGTGATCTTGGACAGGAAAGGCTTCTAAAAATGTTCTACTGTTTGAAGCAATCTTGTGGAGTCTTAAGTTGGAACAAGCAAGCATTGCCTGAGTTCTTTTGAGCGGACTAATTGCGGCTTCATTTGTGGGAAGTGATTTTAAGCAATCGTCTACTTAGAAATCCTTGTCCACAAATTGTCTGACATCTGACCCATACTCTGATTCTCCCACTCTAGCAGAGTGTCTGAGGCCATATATAGCAACTGCAGGGGAAGGACTGTTGCCAAATATGTGCACCCTCATGCGGTATTCTGTGATGTTTCCAGAGGGGTTGTTGTCCCTGAACCAGAGAAACCTCAGAAAAATTCTGTGTTCTTCTTTAACAAGAATGCGATAGAACATTTGTTGTATGTCTGCCATGAATGCGATTGAATCTTTGTGAAAGCGGAGAAGTACTCCTAATAGTCTGTTGTTAAGGTCAGGGCCAGAGAGAAGGACATCATTTAGAGAGACACCCTCATGCTTGGCGCTGGAATCGAACACCACTCTAATCTGGCCTGGCTTCTTAGGGTGATAGACCCCAAATATGGGTAAGTATCAACATTCCTCTGAGTCTTTGAGGTTTGGGGCTATCTCGGCATGACCATTCTGGAATATTTTCTTTGTGAAGGAAAGATTACATTTGTAGGCCGTCAGCTCTTCTCCCAGCCGTTTCCACTGTACCTGCACAAGTCCTAAGAGAGTAAGGGCTGCTGGGGCTTTTAAGGTTTAGAATATCAAAAAACACAGATCTAGTTGGTGACTTATTACTCTGACCATCCAAGATGACGTAGCGCTTGACTGCTTTGTCTCTGCGTCCTTTTTTGTGTAAACTCGCACAAGACAAATTTTAGAGCAGGATCTGCCATCTGTACTTCTTTTGCAGACTTCAGTGCACTGTGAAGTGATTGCTATGGCGTCTGTACTAGAGTATTTGGTCTCCCTGCCTTGCTCTTTGTCCCTATGAACAGGTGGGAAGGTTCTTGGAGTAGGCCTTGGGTGTAGAACTGTGTTGTGCTCTGTGCTGTCACATTCTGTACATTTAACACTGACCTTACAGTCCTTTTTTTTTAATCAAATAATTGTTATTTTAGTTTTATTGTTGCTTTTTACATACTTAGAAAAATATATATATTTTTTTTTAAATAGTAGCAGTAGTAGTGAGAACAGAAAAAAACAACTTTTCCATTTAGATTTTATTATAGGATAATACAAACATCTTAATACAATCCAACATTGCAATAGTTATCTATTCCATCAGGGAAAGAAAGAAAAAGAACAATACCTCAAAAACATCTAACAAGACAATACAACAATAAACATACACCTCTATATATCATTCATTTTCATTTCAATCTCTACTTATAGGTTTATTTCAGATCTATCTTCTACCTCTGATCCCCCCACTCCCCCCTCCTCTTCCAACTCCCTGCACATACCATCGTAAAACAAATTTCCAGGAGCAAGCCAATAGGACCATATTCTATTAAATTTATGCAGAACTCCGCTATGTTTGTAAGTCAATTTCTCTCTTTTTAATATAAAATGTACTTTGTTACACCATTGTTTGTGGGTTGGGGTGTTGTATCAATCCATTTCTGTAGAATAGTCTTACGAGCTAAGTAAAGGGCTCTAGTCCACATTTTCTTCATCTCTGTAGGCACAGCTCCATCTGGGACTATACCCAATATTGCTAGTTTGGGTACGCATGGTATTTCTGTACGGCATAGTGTATTCAAGGTCTGGAATACTTTCTCCCAGTATTTATGGAGCTTTGGACAGCACCAAAGCATATGGATTAGAGATCCGTTAGATACGGAGCATCGCGGACATACAGTAGAGGCGATGCCCCCAAGCATATCGTTTTTGCGATGTATAATGATTTCTATGTATTATGAAAAGCTGAGTCAATTGCTGCGATAATGAAATAGATACTTTAGGTAGAACCTCCATAGCCTTCTTTCATTCCTCCTCACTAAGATCTACCAGATCTTTTTGCCCACGTACAAAAATATTCACCTGTACATCTACTCTCTCCACATTTAGGAGCATCAGGTAGAGATCCCCTATTAATCCTCGTTTTGAAGATCGTGATGAAGTTGCCTTCATTAATATCTCTGAAGGTTTATACTGTAGATGGAAAGTTGAAGTCTGACTTTGTAAAGCGTGTCGTATTTGAAGATACTGATAGAAATTCTTATTTGACAGTCTAAAACGTTCTTTCAATATATCGAAGGATAAAAACACATCTCCCTCAAACAATTGGTGTAAAAACATTAGTCCTTCACTTTTCCATTCTGGCAATTTGTTTAACTCAGATAGACAATCCCATATTGGCATGTGTTTAGTAAAGCCCGTATGAAGTGTGTGGACGAAGAGCAACACTTGTAAACAGATGTTGTTCTCTTTGGGGAAAGCTTTGCGATCCTGGATGGTCTTTTTGTCCTGAAGGCTCTGCATTTCAGAAGTGGACATGGCATCTTATGTAGAGGGCAGAACTTAGTAGGGTCGCTGTCTTGATCTTCTGGCTGAGACTCTGCAAATCTGTGGGGAGAAATGTTAGTTTTGTGTTGGTTGGTGAAAGAAGATGTGGCTGGGCTCATCTTTTGTTCCTGCTTGTCTGTCTACAAAGTCCACAAACTCACTAAAGGGTGGAAAAGGCACATTGTGTTTTTTTTTGTAATTACAGCCATGAACAATCCATCTTTTGTGTAACTCATAAGGAAGTTTTTGTGCTAAGGCATTAATACCTCTAGCAGAGTCAAGAAAAGGAAGGCCAGTTAAGTCCCCTTCTGCTTTAGCCACTTGTAACTCCCTACACAGTCACTGAATTCTCTGAGTCTTTGGTAACCCCTGCTAAGTATTTTTGGGAGGTCATCTATCCTTTAAACAATGTACTCTCTATAGCAGTGGTTCTCAACCTTTCTAGTACCCCTTGATAAAATTTCCCAAGGTGTAGAGACCACTAACAGTAAAATTATTTTCGTAGCGTGGGTTGTCAGCTCCTAAGGCAAGACAAGTAATTTTCCCCCCTAACACACGGACATTTAACGCTCCCTGAGTACTTTCCACTCGTACAGTATTAAAAACTTTTGGTACATTTTAGGATGTACTATTGTTTCTCTTTTTTCTCCTTTCTTTCCCTTTTATCTCTCTTTATCCTAATTTCTTTTTTTTATTTATTTTTTTCCCCCATTCCTCTTTCTAGCCATCTTTCTTGTTCTTTCTCTTATTCTTTCTCTCCTTTTTCTTTGTTCCTCCCCCTCTTTTCATCTCCCTTCCATGTATTTTCTATTTTGATTCCTTCTCTTACTCATTGGTGGGGGTGGGGGGGTAGGGGGAATGGGATAAATAGCAGTGCTGGCAGGGAGTTGGGATGAGTGGCAGTGCTGGTGGGGGTGGGTTCAGTGGCAATGCTGTGAAGCGTTCTGATCAGCCAACTTAGGTGCTCTTGATCAAGGTATTCTGCTGATCTTTAAACTGTAGTGGGGACTTTTAATGGCAACTCTAATCACAGGTAGTGTTACTCACTGTGTCTCAGACTTTACTGTGTCTCCAGCTCTGTGGTGTCTCGCAGCAGTGACACCTATGCTGAAATCAGGAGATAGGGTTTCCTTCAGCCTCTTCCACTTAATATTCCTCACCAGTCAGCTGACATCTAGTCTCTGCCCCTACCCATGCCGTGAACTGAATGGGTGGCTGCAAAGAGGCTGAGTGGGCAGCCGCGGGCTCCAGGAACAGCCCAGCTGGGCAGCAACAGGCTCCAGTGACAGCCTTGCTGGGTGGCCACAAAAAGTCTGGGAGAGAAACGCGGGCAAAAGCCCAGGATTTAGTGACCCCTGGCAAATCATCAGTTGACCCCCGAGGGGGTCCCTACCCCCAGGTTGAGAACCACTGCTCTATAGCCTCTGGTGAGCCATTAAATCTATCCAGTCTGTTCCAGATGTTTGTAAGGCCTATCTCAGGGTGGTTTATATTAACGTCTCTGATCCTTTTGGCATGTTCCGCAGAATCATTGCCAAGCCACTTTACAAGGTGTTCTATCTGTTACCTGCAGGATAGATCTAGACCTTGAATGACACTCTGGAAAGAGGATCGCAACACCCTGTAGTGTTGAAGGCGATCACTAAATTTGACTCACGTTTGTCAAGGAACGTGGCAAAGTCTTCAGTAGCCTGATTGGTGTCCAGGTGCCCCTAATGGATGGGCCACCACCGCTACATTACGTTAATTTTGAGTGGCATCCAATGCACTAAGGTGACACAGCTCTGACACACATGCATAGCAGATCAGCAAAATGCATTGTAAGATGCTACAACTGACAAATGCTCTATGCATTTTTGTTTTAAATCCATTCCTGTGTATTGGCAGCCCATTTAAAATGAATAGGCTTTGTTTATGCAGCACATACAGTGCAGAAAATAAGTATTTGAACACCCTGCTATTTTGCAAGTTCTCCCACTTGGAAATCATGGAGGGGTCTGAAATTGTCATCGTAGGTGCATGTCCACTGTGAGAGACATAATCAAAAAAAAAAAATTCCAGAAATCACAATGTATGATTTTTTTAACTATTTATTTGTATGATACAGCTGCAAAGAAGTATTTGAACACCTGAGAAAATCAATGTTAATATTTGGTACAGTAGCCTTTGTTTGCAATTACAGAGGTCAAACGTTTGTTGTAGTTTTTCACCAGGTTTGCACACACTGGAGGAGGGATTTTGGCCCACTCCTCCACACAGATCTTCTCTAGATCAGTCAGGTTTCTGGGCTGTCGCTGAGAAACACGGAGTTTGAGCTCCCTCCAAAGATTCTCTATTGGGTTTAGGTCTGGAGACTGGCTAGGCCATGCCAGAACCTTGATATGCTTCTTACAGAGCCACTCCTTGGTTATCCTGGCTGTGTGCTTCGGGTCATTGTCATGTTGGAAGACCCAGCCTCGACCCATCTTCAAAGCTCTAACTGAGGGAAGGAGGTTGTTGCCCAAAATCTCGCAATACATGGCCCCGGTCATCCTCTCCTTAATACAGTGCAGTCGCCCTGTCCCATGTGCAGAAAAACACCCCCAAAGCATGATGCTACCACCCCCATGCTTCACAGTAGGGATGGTGTTCTTGGGATGGTACTCATCATTCTTCTTCCTCCAAATACGGTTAGTGGAATTATGACCAAAAAGTTCTATTTTGGTCTCATCTGACCACATGACTTTCTCCCGTGACTCCTCTGGATCATCCAAATGGTCATTGGCAAACTTAAGACGGGCCTTGACATGTGCTGGTTTAAGCAGGGGAACCTTTCGTGCCATGCATGATTTCAAACCATGACGTCTTAGTGTATTACCAACAGTAACCTTGGAAACGGTGGTCCCAGCTCTTTTCAGGTCATTGACCAGCTCCTCCCGTGTAATCCTGGGCTGATTTCTCACCTTTCTTAGGATCATTGAGACCCCACGAGGTGAGATTTTGCATGGAGCCCCAGTCCGAGGGAGATTGACAGTCATGTTTAGCTTCTTCCATTTTCTAATGATTGCTCCAACAGTGGACCTTTTTTCACCAAGCTGCTTGGCAATTTCCCCGTAGCCCTTTCCAGCCTTGTGGAGGTGTACAATTTTGTGTCTAGTGTCTTTGGACAGCTCTTTGGTCTTGGCCATGTTAGTAGTTGGATTCTTACTGATTGTATGGGGTGGACAGGTGTCTTTATGCAGCTAATGACCTCAAACAGGTGCATCTAATTTAGGATAATAAATGGAGTGGAGGTGGACATTTTAAAGGCAGACTAACAGGTCTTTGAGGGTCAGAATTCTAGCTGATAGACAGGTGTTCAAATACTTCTTTGCAGCTGTATCATACAAATAAATAGTTAAAAATTCATAAATTGTGATTTCTGGAATTTTTTTTTTGGATTATGTCTCTCACAGTGGACATGCACCTACGATGACAATTTCAGACCCCTCCATGATTTCCAAGTGGGAGAATTTGCAAAGTAGCAGGGTGTTCAAATACTTATTTTCTGCACTGTAATATGTGCAAGTTAATGCTAGGTCCCTATTACAAAGGTTGGCAGTAGATGTATAGATATATCTCTCATGCTATGCATTAAGGTGAAAAACCTTCTATGCTGCAGCTGCGCCAGACCCCGCCCCCCTTTTTCTTACTCGAGCCTGATCTGATCCATCAATGTGCAGGAGCGCAGTGGCTCCAGCCACTGTTGCTCTTCTCAATGGACAGATTGATAGCATTTGCTCCCACTGCTGTCAATCAAAAGCTGTGACACAGGAGTGGGGGTGGGCAAAGTCCCGCTGTCTGTGTTAACCACTTAACCCCCGGACCATATTGCTGCCCAATGACCAGAGCACTTTTTGTGATTCGGCACTGCGTCGCTTTAACTGACAATTGCGCAGTCGTGCGACGTGGCTCCCAAACAAAATTGGCGTCCTTTTTTTCCCACAAATAGAGTTTTCTTTTGGTGGTATTTGATCATCTCTACGGTTTTTATATTTTGCGCTATAAACAAAAATAGAGCTATAATAAATATCCCCAAAAAATATATAAAAAAAACATTTTTTTTTTCCTCAGTTTAGGTCGATACGTATTCTTCTACATATTTTTCGTAAAAAAAAAAAAATCGCAATAAGTGTTTATTGATTGGTTTGCGCAAAAGTTATAGCGTTTACAAAATAGGGGGTAGTTTTATGGCATTTTTATTAATATTTTTTTTTTTACTAGTAATGGAGGCGATCAGCATTTTTTTTCAGTACTGCGACATTATGGCGGACACTTTTGACACATTTTTGGGACCATTGGCATTTATTTAGCGATCAGTGCTATAAAAATGCATTGGATTACTATAAAAATGCCATTGGCAGTGAAGGGGTTAACACTAGGGGGCGGGGAAGGGGTTAAGTGTGTTCCTGGGTGTGTTCTAACTGTATGGGGGGTGGCCTCACTAGAAATCACTGATCTTCCGTTCATACATTTGTATGAACAGAAGGTCAGTGTTTCCCCCGCTGACAGGACCGGGAGCTGTGTGTTTACACACATAGCTCCCTGTCCTCGCTCTGTACCGAGCGATCGTGTGTGCCCGGCGGCCATCGTACCCGCCAGGCACGCGCACGGGACCCCTAGTGGCCGCAAAGTAGCTGAGGTATAGCTACGGGCTCTCGCCCAGGAGAGCCGACCTGCCGCCGTGGAATGACGGCGGCTGGTTGGCAACCAGTTAATGGATACAGCAGCGCCACCCGGGAGCGAGCCTGCATGGATGCCCCCATGGAAAGTAACTCTCTGTGGGGGCACCCAATGAAAAGCAGGGACTTGGAGTGCCCCAGAAGAAGAGGATTCGGGCTTCTCTATGCCAAACTGAGCAGGTAAGTATAGGAATGTTTATTATTTAGATTTTTTGTTTTAAATCAAGGGTTTACAATCACTGTAATGCAATTTTTTTTTTTTTTTTAATGAAGACTTATATGGCCTTATTCAGAGGTTCTCCAGTCTGGAATAATACTGTGTGCAAATATTGGTCTATGTATCTATTTATTGCCACCCTTAACGGGGTTGTAAAGGAAAAAATGTTTTTCCCTAAATAGCTTCCTGCACCTTAATGCAGTCCTCCTTCACTTACCTCATCCTTCGATTTTGCTATTAAATGTCCTTATTTCTTCTGCGAATTCCTCACTTCCTGTTCTTCTGTTTGTAACTCCACCCAGTAATGCAAGGCTTTCTCCCTGGTTTGGAGAAAGCCTCTTGAGGGCGCGAGCAGGAGGGTCAGGATGCTCTCTACTTTGCAGATAGAGAAAGGAGCTGCATGTTATTGGGTGTCCTGACACTCCTGCTCACCCCCTCCCCCTTCAAGAGGCTCTCTCCACACCAGGGAGAAAGCCTTGCATTACTGGGTGGAGTTACAGACAGAAGAACCAGAAGTGAGGATTTCTCAGAAGAAATAAGGACATTTAAAAGCAAAATCGAAAGATGAGGTAAGTGAAGGAGGACTGCACTAAGGTAAAGGAAGCTATTTAGGAACTTTTTTTTTTACCTCTACAACCTTTGTAAGCCTTTACAAGCCCCTTTTTTTTAACCTTTACAACCCCTTTTTACAACCCCTTTAAGCCTCCTGCACATGGTTGTAAAAAAAAAAAAAGGATACATTTTTAAAATTAATTTTTTTAAGGATCTGATCGCAGGTGTATTGTTGGCTTGATATACATAGCTGTGTAAAGATCCATAAACTTGGGCTGTGTTCAAATTCGTAAAATCAAAACAGAAAAAATTCTAAACATGAGTATTGAGGAGAAATGCAAGAAGTTTAACTACTTGCCGACCTGCCGCCGCAGTTATACGATGGCAGGTTAGCTCCCCTGCGCCAGAGCCCGTAGCTCTACGTCGGCTCTCGCAGCAGGTTCTAGGGGCGCACGCTCGCCCCTGAGTCCCGCGCATGTGCCCGGTGGGCTCGATCGCCGCCGGGCACCCTTGATCGCTCATTACAGAGCGGGGACCGGGAGCTATGTGTGTAAACACACAGCTCCCGGTCTTGTCAAGGGGGGAAATGCTGATCTTCTGTTCATACAATATATGAACAGAAGATCAGTGATTTCCCCTAGTTAGGCCAGCCCCCCATACAGTTAGAACACACCCAGGTGACACATTTAACCCCTTCCCCGCCCCCTAGTGTTAACCCCTTCACTGTCAGTGACATTTTTATAGTAATCCAATGCATTTTTATAGCACTGATCGCTATAAAAATGCCAATGGTCCCAAAAATGTGTCAAAAGTGTCCCAAGTGTCCGCCACATTATCGCAGTACCGAAAAAAATCGCTGATCGCCGCCATTACTAGTAAAAAAAAAAAATACTAATAAAAATGCCATAAACTACCCCCTAGTAAACGCTATAACTTTTGCGCAAACCAATCAATAAACACTTATTGCGATTTTTCTTTTATTTTTTTTACGAAAAATATGTAGAAGAATACGTATCGGCCTAAATTGAGCAAAACATTTTTTTTTATATATATATATTTTTGGGGGATATTTATTATGGTAAAAAGTAAAATGTTTTAATTTTTTTCAAAATTGTCGCTCTATTTTTGTTTATAGCGCAAAAACTAAAAACCACAGAGGTGATCAAATACCACCAAAAGAAAGCTCTATTTGTAGGAAAAAAAGGACGCCAATTTTGTTTGGAAGCCATGTCGCACGACCGCACAATTGTCGGTTAAAGCGACGCAGTGCCGAATCGCAAAAAGTGCTCTGGTCTTTGACCAGCAATATGGTCCAGGGGTTAAGTGGTTAAAGATGTTTTTCACTTACAGATGTTTACATGTCTATACGTATGTAATTATAGACTATCACATGTGTTTTTTTTTTTACATAGGATCTCTCTGCCAGCAAGGTCCTGAGTAGATGATCAGTAATATCATTATGGTTATGCGAATGGGCCCTTAGAAAACAAAAAATATTTGTTTATTTTTTTCAAAAAGTAAAAACTGTTCCCATTTTTTCCCTTTGTTGGGCAGTGCATTTATGTTTACAAGCTCTCTGCATAGTTTGGTTAAAGAACAATGTTTATCAAGGTAATGCATGTTAAATTGATAAATGCTAACATACAATACACTATTTACTCTTTCATTACAACACCTTTCATTTGGATGTATAGGCGATCAGGTTGTAACTTGTATGAACATAACAGGCGTCCATGGCTGACCTCCGGCAACTGTACACATATTGACTAAAGGCCACCCAAGTTTTCAGTAATCTGCTTTGAAGTTGAGAGACTCCCCACCTCCAGGCTGTAACAAGACCCTGTGATATTTCCTCACCACAGTGCACATTTCCACAGACATGCTTATCTGCATGTAAACCTGCAAATATCCTTGTATTTTAAACGAGTAGGGAGATAATCTGAAAAGTGTCATACAAATAGGTTAATTGATATTAGAAAAGCTTTGTAAAATTATCATCATGGCCACACCTGCATCAAATGTTTATTTAAAATAAACCTTTTATATACTGTACATATAAAAAATATATGAAGTATTTGTGTAACAATGTATAAAACCTTAAACAAAGCTAAACCTAATATAGCTTCCCTTTAAAGTGACCCTGTAGGGAGAAAAAAATAGTCTGCTACTACATAACCCAGCCTTTTTCAATCAGGGTGCCTTCAGGTTTCTTCAGGGGTGCCTTGGCAAAATTCAGATTTTTTTTTTTTTTACAAACCAAAGGGTGGATCAAGCCTGCCTTTTAGTTACAGAAAGTCACAGGTTTTCATTGTGCACCATTACAAACTTCTATTCGCTGGTCTCCTAACAACTAATGACATTGCTATGGCAACTAATGGCATTGCTATGGGGGTGCAGAGGGTGCGGGCCGCACCGGGTGACACCCGCCAGAGGGGTGACACCAGGGGCTGGGACTAGGCAGGGGCAAGAGCAGGGCTTCAGTCTCGGGCGCAGTGTGATAGCGAGTGGGCTACTACACTGTGTGTTGGCATTTGCCGACATCTCCTGCAGGGTGTCCCTGGGTCCCCAGCGCAGCGATCGCGACGGCCGACACTTTAGCAGCTCCTATCTGTCCCAGTCAGCCGCATGTCAGCCGTGTCAGGGCGCCAGGAGATCTCCTTCTCACGTTTCTCCTCCCGTCCCATCAGAAGACACGCCAAAGCAGAGGAGGAACCTGGGAAGGAGATCTCCTGGCACACTGACACTGCTAACATGCAGGCAGCCGGCTGGGACAGATGGGAGCTGCTAAAGTGTCAGCCGTCAATCACTGAGGACCCGGTAACTGATAACCGGTAAGTCTTCTGCTGAGGGTGGCTTGGTTGGGGGAATAAGAGAATTTGGGCAAGAAGAGGGGTTTAATACTGAAAGGGGGAGATGTGGGGATGATTTGTGCTGAGGGGGGATCTGTGCAGGGAGGGGGAGATGGAGGATGATTTGTGCTTAGGGGGGATCTGTGCAGGGAGGGGGGAGATGGGGGATGATTTGTGCTGAGAGGGGGATCTGTGCAGGGAGGGGGAAGATGGGGGGATTGTTTGTGCTGAAAGGGGGGTCTCTGTAGGGAGGGGGAGATGGGGGATGATTTGTGCTTAGGGGGATCTGTGCAGGGAGGGGGAGATGGAGGATGATTTGTGCTTAGGGGGGATCTGTGCAGGGAGGGGGGAGATGGGGGATGATTTGTGCTGAGAGGGGGATCTGTGCAGGGAGGGGGAAGATGGGGGGATTGTTTGTGCTGAAAGGGGGGTCTCTGTAGGGAGGGGGAGATGGGGGATGATTCATGCTGAGGGGGGATGATTTGTGCTGAGAGGGGGGATCTGTGCAGGGAGATGGGGGGATGATTTGTGCTGAGAGGGGGGATCTGTGCAGGGAGATGGGGGGATGATTTGTGCTGAGAGGGGGATCTGTGCAGGGAGATGGGGGGATGATTTGTGCTGAGAGGGGGGATTTGGGGGGTAAAATAATTTGTATAAGAAGGAGGGGTTTTGGGGGGATTTATACTGTGATGAGGGATATGGGGGGCATTTTGTACTGAGAAGGGGGATTTGTGCTGAAAGGGGGTATATGAGGGTGATGACTTGTGCTGGTAGGGGGAAATAGAGGTGAAGTAATGTGCTGAGAGGGGATATTTGTACTGGAAGGGGGCATATGGGGTG